>NAJI01000126.1:0-193187 GCA_002179835.1 Calonectria leucothoes | reverse complement strand
GAGCACGTTTTGATACTCGATAGTTGAGGTTCATCGAGCCAGTGGCGAAGTTTATGCCGCCTTCGCCGCAAGGATGCGAGTGTTCCACAAATGGGAATTTATGGAAGTTGAAATGTGACTGGCGGGCGCAATATGCGTTCAAAGGATTGGAAGAAGATGTTACATCCAAATTTTCCCAGTTGACAAGCTTTTAATCCTGGACCCTGATGTGATTTTCGGCGGCAAAAAGTCTCAAGCTAGGTCAAATAAAGCGACAAATGGTGGTATTGAACTCGGTGTTGTGTTAAGTGTTGTGCTCAAGAAGACCGGCGCCTTGTGGGATAACCCAATTTCAAGCTGTGGATGGGAAATGACAGTTGAAGTGGATAACGACGATGCTGGCTAGCCACTGTGCAATGGTTGTGCATGGTTGCCTAACCCCTTGCAATGGCGGGCGAGTCGTGCAGTGTATCATTGTCGGGGCAATTTCTGTTCAAATATTAGCATGCTGAATGATGAATCAATGACAATTTCTTACTCTTGAAATGTCTGATGCTAGCACAGCTAATATGGTAGGTCGAAATCATCCTGGTCGTTCTGCGCGATGCTCTATGCAGCGCTTTTCGGTTGCTGAAAGACTCGAGGCGATGATAAAATCGATCTCTGGGTGGAAGTGTGGCTCCTGGAACCGCATTGACTCAAAGCAAGTCTTTTGTATCCAATAACAACCCTAATGCTTATATGACAAACGCCAAACCCGCAGATTTTAGAGCACAACAATTGTTCTGATTTTTGTCCTCTGGGATCCGAGTCATGTCCAGAGTTGCCGATGGGGAGAGAGAGAGGAACATAATAACAACCTAGTCTGATGTGTAACGTAGGTAGGGGGACTCTGAAAATTCAATTCGTGGCGTGTGATAGGGAATGTCCTGAAGAGTGTGTGAGCAGGGAAAAGGAATCGGGCTTTGGGTGAAGGACTCGAGACGCCCTGATGACCTTGGAGCCTGGTTAGGAAGAAGAACTCTGAAAGTCCCCAGTCATGTTAAGTAAATTAGATCAGCACCTTAATGAGACCCTGGTTGCAACACCAATTACCACATGCGCATGATAGAATTTGAACGCGCTTTCGATACATATATTGAATTGCCTAGCTCATTGCTTTGGATGATTTTCAGCCAGTGCGACGCGGCGGCTGTAGTCGTAGCTCATGTGGAAGGCGGATTGCCGTGGATTAAATCCTCGCAACTCAAATGGCTTTGCTCTGATGCTGTATGATGGATGGAAATCCAAAGAAGCTTCAAGGTTGTGTGATGCAAATGTGATCAAAGAAGAGTCCATGATGTTTCTTTTATCAACTTGATACCAAACTGGCACAGAACGAGAATCTAAATCCCGAAGAAGGCTGCAACGAAACATGCGGATGAAGCTGACCTGGTGCTCAAGCTGTTGCATGACCACATCGGCGTGGCTTATTTTGCACCGAGCAAGCGATTTTGCACCTGGGTAAGAAAACCTAGTGTTGCGAAGTTGGATAGTTTATTCTTGCAAGGTGAGAATTTCGGAATGTTGAAGAGGACGCAACAGCGATGTGGTATGTGGAGGAAGATAATGTTGGAGGTCTCGGTCTCGACGAAGAACCTTGGAGATTCATGTCGAACACCGCGCAGAGGATGAGCTGAGAAGAGCTACCAGACTGCCAGAATAGCTGGGGTAGTAGGGATTGATGCATTATTTGACTGGCCTGCCATAGGTGAGAGTGGCTAAGATAGAAAAGTTAGGAACCTTGGGCAATAGAACAGCTCTGAGGAAAATTGAAAAATACTCACAATTGGATGGCGATAACGAGGTCTGTTTGGTTCTTGTTGATAAGGAGCATAATTTGCCGGTGCGGTTGCTGATGGAATTGGGTGGAGAAGGAAGGTGACAGTCAGAAATGCTACCTGAGAAAAATTCCGAGTTTTCTGTTTGTGGAAGGAGAGTTATGATTGAAGACAAAGTGGGAAGTAGCGTCGTCGTTTTGCTTGCGTAGCGCCTGCTTGTAACCGCACCCCATCGTTGCTTGTAATTGAGGAAACCACAGCTGCTCGTCCGCGTTTTTCATTTGCCGCTAGAATAACAGTGATGTTTTTTCTTTGGAGAGGCCATTCCAGCCCTGATCGATTTTCCGTCATTATTGATTGATTGATATTTGTTCTTTGTTCTTTGGCCTTTGTTCCTTGGCAAGGGCGGAATTGCATGACCAAACCTATTGTTGAACNNTGTTGAACTCAGTTTTATGAGATAAAGCGAATGATAAAGGACTCGAGGCTTGTTCGGATGATTGCTTGCTGTGATTCGGCTCCAGGGTTTACCAAGGTGGTAAACAATTTTCAATAGCCGCGTGGGTGGGGATTATGGCAAGGGATAACAACCATCGACCAAGGCCAGTCGCGCGGGGCGGATCAAAGGCATGTACTGATCTCGTTGATGCTGCAAGAAGACAAAGGGAAATGTTGGGTTGGGGTAGAAATTTATGATAATGCGGGATTTTTATGACGGCGACTCCGTTGGGTTGTGTGAAGCCGTTGGGGAAAGAATTGATGCGAAAGGTCAGAAGGGCAGTGTGCTTGACGCACACAGCTGGTCACACTTAGAAATTGCTGTGGGCGGGCACGAGACTAGAGCTTAAGAGCTTAGTAATAGTGCCTTGTCGAACTACAAGCAAAGCCACCTCGTCAAACGAAAAAGAAAAGAGCAGCGATAGAAAAGAAGAAGAGAGAAGGTATGACTTCTTATCGATGTGATGGCTGTGACTAAACTTTACTTATTAGAAACCTCTCTGCACACACTCCGTCTATGAAGGGTTTGATCCGAAACAGCATAGCAGCCCTCGTGAATGGGTCTATTTGCGGCGTTGCACTCCAGTGTTCCAGCAATCATAGCTTGTTTTCAACTCCTAGACTCATATCAAGCATTTGACCAGATCGGACGTACCCAAGAAGACTGCCACGGGCCCCAGCCTAGTAAATGCAGAAGTTATTGGCCCATCTGCACCGATTTCCTCGGCTTCAGTACGCGAACGTGCTCATTCACAGAGAAGTCGGTATTCGCTGAATCCCAGCGCCATCCGCCAAGCTTGGCCAGTCGATAGATGAAGCAAACTGCCGACTGGGTGTCTTGGATGCTGTATTCCTTGACGATTTCGACGTACTCTTCATCGCAGTCGTAAAAGACGATGGGCCGAGTGAGTTCTTGCGATTGGCAATGCCGTCCCTGGCGTCCGTAGTCGCCCCGGTCAACCAACCAGATGACGCAGTCGGTCCGGCCGTCAATCAAGGCCCATATGATCTGAGACACCATGCTTCGCGGCTTCTTCTCCATATCTATGCAGTAGATGTGTGGCGGCCAATTCTGGAGCCAGCTGCAGTCGAATTCAAGCACCAGGTTGCGAATGGGCCCGCCGCATTTTTCACGCGCGGAAAAGGGCAATTGGTTGATAATTTGCATCCACGATAGACTAAATAGACTGGGCTCGATGCTCAGCTTGAACGCATCTTGGCACGGGCGCACGGCGAGTCGCCAGCTGTCCCCGTTCTTGTTGCCCGGCGGCGGGACTTTGAAGTCGACGACTAGCTGGCAATATTCTTCCCGCGACAGAGCCATCGGTTCTACAGAACCAGCTTCTTTTGGATCTGCCTCATGGTGGCGTTGTACAAAGCCCCTTCTTCGTTTCCAATACCCCATGTCCAAGCACCGAATCATCGTTTTGCGAGAGTCCCAGCATGCTGCCCAAAGCCCAGCGTCCCAGAAGTAGGCAGACCGATTTGGTTTTCCAGTCTCATCGTACTTCGGAACAACCGCGATAGAGTGGTCTCCATAGATGTGCCTCGCCATACCGGGTGCCTTCCTGTCGACCATCGGGAGTGCAGCGTAATGCTCAGGGATCCCGTCCCCTGCCTTGATGTTGAGGATGGAGAAGCTGTGAATACCAGAAAATTGGCGACTCTTCGGCCGGACAGCAGCCTCCCATATTCTAATCTGTACTTCGGGCGGGAGGCGGGAGAAACTGGGAAATGTCGTGAAGTCCATGGTTGAAGGAGAGTGGGAAGGTTACGAATACGAGGTATTCAAAACGGGAAGGGTAAAAAGTCGAACACTACTAACCCACCTCAAACGGCAGGAGGGAATTTACTACCAAGTCATTTTAAATACCCAGACTTTAGAACTCTCTGGAATTCTAGGTCAGGAATTTCTTGGTATTGCCAACTGAGTTTTAAGTTGTGACCACCAACATGTATTTGAGTTGATGCGAAAGAGCGAATCGCTTTCTGTTCTATTTTTATATTTATCTTTGCCATGAATTGTGTGCGTTGATTGTGCATGTTTTTTTTTGACATGTTTAAGAAAAACCTTACTTTTTGCAATGGCTGCCAGGTGACACCGAGTGCCCTTCAACGCAGTCAATCCCCACTGCTTTTCCTTTCAGTCAATGTGCAGCCGGAAAATTTCCCGACCTCCAAAGGAAAATCTTCACCTTGAGCCACACTCTGAATTGACGATCATTGCTGCGTGGCTTTATTGCTGCGTGGCTTCATCGCCGCTCGCGGTGATCCGCACGTGCAGCTTGTGGGTGCTTCAATTCATCAACAACCCCAATAACGCTCTCCCTAACCGCAATTTCCTCATCTCTCTGCGACTCGATAACCTTGAGGCTGGCCTTTCCCACCTGGTACCAAGGCATTGTGAATAATTCCTCCATACGCTCCATCGACATTCCCTTGGTCTCGGGGTACGCAAAGTATGTGTAAACTGTCATACATATGGTGACACAAGCAAACAGGCAAAATGGACCCCACTGATGCATTGCCAGAACCATGTTTGGCTGAGCACGAGAGAGGGCAAAGTTTACCAGATACTGCCAGGCCACGCAAATGGCCATGCAGGTGGATCGAACCTTTGTTGGGAACACTTCGGCATTGATTATCCATGGAACCGTGCCCCAAGACAAGGCGTAGCCGACCGCGAAGACGTAGATGAATGTTACTGCCACCCAGCCAGCTGCAGCAGAGGGGTTGCCCCTATCTGCAACTCCGAGGTATGCAGTCAAATAGATCAAGGAAGCGATGCAGAGAGCCGAGCCGATGAAAAGTCCGGCTCGGCGACCGAGCCTGTCAATGATGAATAGACAGTAACAGCACACAGCGAAAAACTTTACTAGTCCGTAAATACCCGAAAATAGGTAGTTTGTTGTTTGAAATGTGAGCCCGATAGACTCAAGAATTGACGTATTGTAATAGGTAATGATGTTACCGCCCGAAAACTGGAAGCCCACCTGCATGACCATGACCATGATCATCCGCTTGCGAATGGTTTCAGAGGTGAACTCCTGCCAGAAACCCTTCAAACCTGGAGTAAGAGACTGTTCTTGTAAAACGCTTGACTGCATCTCTTGAAATTCCTGAGAAACGTAGGCATTGTCTCTGGGCAATGACCTCAGGTCCTCGAGGGCAAGTTGGGCCTGCTCATGCTTGCCATGGTCCACAAGCCACCTTGGGGATTCGGGCACAAACAGAAGCCCGATTATGGTGATGATTCCCGGCAGTGCTTGAACTCCCATGGGGACCTGCCACTGTGCATTCTTGTCGGAGCTGATGTGCTCGACGGATCCGAAATTAACCCAGTATCCAAGGCCAACTGAAAGCATTGTGTTGGCGTTGTACAAGGCCATCAAACCACCTCGGATGGCCTTTGGAGAAATTTCAGCCATGTACCCAGTGTCTGCAACGCTGGCAGCTCCAGAGCCGGCGCCGGATAGAAATCTGCCGACGAGGAGTTCTAATCTTCCACCAGGACCTCCAGGGTTGGCGGACATGAGTATGGCAGAAAGGGAATAAACCAACGAGGAGAGGGCCAGAGACCATTTTCGGCCGAGTCGATCTGTAATGGGAGCTGCCATCAGAGATCCGACGCAAGAACCTAAGATGAGCAAAGACGTGATCCATGCCTTCCAGTTCGCGGCTGAGGTTTCTGAGAGGTGATCAAGCTCGAAGTGATGTTTGAACTGATTCATGGCTAGAACACCAGAGATATTTGCTGTATTGAACCCTGTAGTGTTGTATCTTGTTAGCTAGTTCTCGTGGAGTTCTTGGCGGCGACTGAGAGGCGCGATTGGTCACATACCATGCTGAGAACCCGAAAAGGAAAGGATGATGCAGTAGATTAGAATCTTCCACGAAATGACCTCTCGAGGCGTCTGCTCGTAGATTTTCTTGTCAATAATGGCCATCGCAGTATAGACCAGAGTTGACAGATATGATTGAGACTTCTTTCGTGGGATAAAGAGAGCGACGTCCTGGCCTCAAATACTGGGCTAGAGGAAGAGACTCGGGGCTCCGCGATGGGGTCTCCACAAACCCCAGTATTGATATTGTCGTCGCGGGGAGCTGGTCATTGTCCACGACTCTACCGCCCCATCTCCCAGAGCAACGGCAATTGGCAAAGAAAAGAATTGGAGACGATTGGAGAACAACTGATTTTCTAGGACCCCGCTGACGTGCGGAGTTGATCATGGGCGTATGATTTTCTTGCCTTGCAGCAGAGGCGGACAAACAAGTTGGCGAGGTACTGTGTGACCGGACTAGTCCGCTAGGAGTGCACGAACCGGGTCACGGACAGCGTTATGACTTTGAATTTCATAGGCTCAAGAGAGGGAGAGGAAACGGCGGAGCGGAGCGTTCCGGTCGATACATGATAGAGAAGTTTGAACGCATACGGCACTGATCAATGTCAGGCCATGACGGCACATCTGTGCCGCTTGGGAGGCTCTCTTGGCGAGGCGAGGCAAGAATTGCTCGTTTCGGATGGGTCGGAGGATTCGAGGCTGCCTTTTTGACTAACGCGTTCGAAGCGATCCGGTCCGTTTTTTATTCCATACACAGTGTCGTGACGCGAAATAATCCTTGACTCCCATGGGATTTTTGCATGGTGCTTTGCCTATTGGCGGTCACTAGTTAGTCGACAATGCATCCTATGCAAAGTCTCGTGGTGGATTATTTTGACCTACCGGTGGCTTTGAACCTAATCGGACCAAGCTGAGGCTCAAAGACCTTGGCGCTGCTAGTGGCCGCATTTGGTCTCTTGGCTTCTTGGCCTGGTGTATATCCAGCATGCTACACTTGTTCTTGCGCAGCGCCAAGTCAACCATCTACCACCATCCAGTAACCAGCCTTCCATTTTGTAGCACATATCAGAGTCGTGGGTTTCCGGGTACGTCGGCAAGGCTTTTGAATCGCCGTGTTATACACGAGGCTAGGCCTTGGTGATAGAGCCTACTCGTTCTCGACAAGACCGTGCTCCCCAGTCTGGATGTTTCCGCTTTGCGGAGTGCTCCGGCTGTCAACAAAGAACTGGGTCGGCGACCCACCAAGCCCCATTGCCAAAGCACCAGGGTCGGGATACGCGATAAGTGACCGCGCTGTTGAGGAATAATAATGATGTCGATCTATTATCAATTGAGCTCTTCGGGTTGGGCATTTTGTCAAGAGCAGGAGGAGAAGGTGGGGAAACTTGACCGGGGTCATCAGACAAAGGTTGAGTACAGAACTTGCCTAGCATCGATTTCCAAGAATCTCCCAATCACCGCCGGAACATCGAATAGAAAGAAAATGACCTTTGCCAAGAAAAGGGGTTGCTGCTGATGCATGAAGGTATGGAGTTTCTGGCCCCACATGTCCGATAGATTGACACTGTATCATGGCCGTGACTGGTGACACCTGTTGACTAAGCGCCTGGCGGTTCACTGTCATTCTTGCCTCAGCCATCACTGGACCATGCTCTTCCGCGGCATCCCCATTTTCCCCGTTTCAGTCGACTTTCCAAAATGGCCAAACAATCGACACGGTTATCCCTTGCTACCTATGCTCGCATAGATATGTGCCCGCTCGTCACGTTGAGTTGAGACCATGCCGCATGCATTCATTCCATACCACCAATCAAACTTGACATTTCCATGGAAAGGGGACTAATAGCAATTATCTGACGGTTGACTTAGGGATTTCGATACGATGGACCGTGCCATAGTCCGCCGCAGTGCGCCTTCTATGCGATTACCTGCTCTCCCGCGATGTGATTTAGCAAAAGAAAACGGCTTTCATGGCTGCTCTAGTTCTCCTAGCTTCTGCGTGGCTGAAGGTGATAGTACACTTATCAAAGAATTCATTCTGGAGGTACAAATACACTCGCAATGCAAGGGTCTCCATACGTTAATCTGTCACGACCGAGACGAGAAGAAGTTGCATCAAAGTTGCAGCCTAGTGGAAAGATAAGGTTTGTTTCTCAAAGTCTTCGCTGATTGTACTGAGCTAGGTAATGAAATGATTGTCGTTTCTTATGACAACTCCAACTGCGAAAGATCTTTGTCAGAGCCTATGACTGGAAAAGATTTCTTACGGCTACGCGAGCAAGATGGCCACCTCGTTGCTGAACAAGCCATCTACGAGCAGGAATCGATATGTTCAAAACGCATATTTGGAGGCTTCACTAGAATGCTGTGGGAACTCGGCATTACAAACGGAAATTTGACCAAGGGCTCACATTCAGGAGCACAACACTGCAATATTATTTGAACTGATTAGCCTGGGGGGCTTGGAGGACTCAAGACTGCCCGGGCCACGAATGGTTGGATAGTTGGCACACTCTTGCTGCTGCGAAGGCAAAAGGAAGATTGACGCATTGTATGGCAAACCCCCACCTTCAGGTCGTTCAAATTGAAACCACGGTGTCCAGGAACATCTCCGGTGATTCCTAGGTTCACACTAACGGCCATCTTTGTTTAGATTAGTCATTCGTTTTTAGCAAATGAATCATATGTCAATACGAATGATTGCCAACGTTTGGAATCAACCTCGTGCTAGCTTGTCTGCATCGCCATGGAAGCGTACCATTTTTGCCCCGTATCTATGGACCAATCTACCGTGATTCACCAAGACACAGGAACGGATTCCCGTCAAAATAAGTCTGACCCAATACGCCTTGAAAAAAAAAACGGATTTGTAGATAATCCGGACCGTAGCAAACAAAGAAACAGGTCCTTTGTGCGATCCATCTTTGATACAAAGCAAGTCAAAAAACCGTCAACACCGAGATAAACACCTATGGTGGAGAACCCACCGGATCAGTTGGGCATCAAGAAACTGAGTGATCGAATTCAATCACCAACGGCAGTAGTGAGACGGAACATGGCAGAAGATCACCAACTTGATGCTGCATGAAAAAGACACCGGAGTTGACCTCGTTGCCCCTTGTCGCCAACCTATTCCAAGCGTCGGCAACCTTAGGAGGCCTGGTAGGACTTTATCCATCACTCGTGATCAGAGCGCTCACAGAATTATTCCAAGTTTCCAATTCAAACTCGTCAAAATCACGAACCAGCCTTCCCCAACAATGCCACTCAGTCTAGACTAGCCGCGACTGATCATACACGAGCTACCTGCCAAACCGAAATCTTTGACGAAGACAAGAATAACTTCCCGGAAGCCTCTTGCCGCTGGGGTTAAAAGCTACAAACGAGAAACCAGTAGCTGGTTCAATGTCTCATTCTCTAAAACGAGGCCACCCCCTTTCCAAATGATATGACGCTGTGTGGTAACGAAGAGAAGACCATAAGGATGTACGAAGAGGAACCCGATTCCTCCCTCTATTATCGTACCGAAGTCTTGACAAGAGAGTTCGAACGACGCAACAATTTTAACCCCACAACTTCGAGAAGAACTTCATAAATCTGGTTGCGGGCAGCAATACCAAAAGTTCTTTTGCTTCCTCTGAGCTCGCCACCTAGATGAAATCTGCGCCGTTAACAAGTCACGATTCCGAACTCGACTGTCAGCAAGGTGCCGACTTCTCCTCAAGAATACTTCATTGTACGAGCTAAGAGTTCTGGTACTTGGATATCGCAATGTAATCAACCAACTCATCATGATAAAGCTCAGGGAAGATGTCCTCTGCAAATTGTTTCCACTCTTTGTCAGCGTGCTGAAAGAATTTGACGTATTCCCAGTATTCTGGATACCATCCGCTATCCTCCCAATTAACCAGTCCTTGGATTTTCCCATCTTGAACCAAAATATTCCTAGGCGCAAGATCGCAGTGGGATAGAACAATGCGATGATCAGTTCGCAGTCGTCGAGAGAATGCTTCCCGTACAAGCGGAGGTGTAGGCTCAAAAAGGCCAGATAATAAAAAGGCATTGAAAGCTTCTTCATCCTGGCACGGAGGAGAATGATACGTAAAATATAGCCTTGTGTCCCTGATTTCAGTGCCATCACAAGCACCGATAAAATCAGGAGGAGCCACGGATCTCATCTTTTCGATTAATCCTCGAACCTGGTGTGCTATGCTTTTCTTTTCTTCGACTGACATGTCAGGCCATAGCTTATCAAGCGGCTCGCCTTGGATATAATCCATAATGATGTGATTTCGACCATCGGAGGTGGTGTGCACATCATGAACTCGTGGAGCTGGGACTCCGGCGCGAGTAGCGACTCTTAGTGCCTCTGCTTCTCCTACTGCTATACGCTTCCCAGACTTAATGACAGTGTTGTTAGGGTACCGGATAACTACGCGATTGAACATCTTGTGTAAAATCACAGCCCCTTTTTTAATTAGTCAAGTAAAAAGCTCAACCAGGCTTGGAATATTAAATAGACTAACCAGGTTCAAGTTCATCTTCGGATTCGGATTCGTCAGAGGACCTTGCTTGGCCCTTGGCTTTCCTCCTTTCTCTGAGCTTGGCGCTGTAAAGGGACTCTCCCGCTTGCTTGCCGCGCGCACGCGAAACAGCGTAAACCCCCGAGACCGAGCTTTCCGGAGCATCCATTACACAAATGATTGTTGTGTGATAAAGAAAGTAGAACGGTTAGGCGCTGTTGGTGGAAGTTGGTCAACCCGATCGCATGCAGGTTTATCGCACGTATCCACTGTGGGACAGGAAGTCCTTCTGCCCGGCCACTAAATCACATGACCCTTTCTTTCCATTAGATGTTAGCAGCAATTGTTGTTGTTTTACCTACATCTTCTCACAGCCATCCCATACGCCATGACCTACGACTTCTTTCGCCATTGACAAGCCAGAAGAGCCTCCTACGGGCTATGGCACGAACGCCAAGAGCTCACCGCCATCACCACTGTGAAAGTCGCATGATTCATTTGACCACCTCTGAACCACTCTTCAAGGCCTTCATCGCGAAAACGACGCCGCCCTTGTCAAACAGTCAAGCGGGAACCAAAAAGAAGTCAACAGCAGCCCACCAACACTGCCGTTACCCTGTGATATGCGAGTTTGGAGGTCACTATTGGTCCAAAAGCTGCAGCAAAGTTTGGTTACCCTAACTTCAACTGCTTTGTCAAGATTGTCGGCAAAATGGCATCCAAGTTGAACCAGACGTGGACTTAAGATACTTGGCTGCTAATATCACGGCGTTTCCTTGGAGACGTCCCCTCATGCAGCTCATCGCCGCCAAACCAATCTGGACGAGCACGAGAAATTCATCGAAGCCACCACGTGCGAGTGCCTATCTTTGCTGAAAATCTATGGTATGCTCACCTATACTGTTTCTCACTAGGCTGACCAGTTGTCTGGAACAAATAGAATATTGATGTGATCATTTGCATTCGACCTTTCGAGCCGCTGAGCATTCTTTGCCCGAGGCTGAGAGTCTCGAACGCTGTGGCCTCTTGTCATTCTACTCAAGCATTCTAGACTTTGTTACAAGATTCCGACACATCAATACCACCTTTTGATATCAGACAAATCGTGGCAGCAAGCCAGCTCCAGATGAAATACAGAAGATTAGTTGAATACCCAACGATGATCCGAGATCGCAGAAGTCCACAAACGTCTTACAAGAACATACTCTGGGAGGCTGAAGTACTATATGATGGACCAAGACTTGCTAATTCGATTGATGCTCGCCAATGGCTACAGCGCACTCAGCACATGAGCTTTATGGCAAAACAACGCACCGTCAGTATAGATTTCGAAATTGTTCTCCATTGACAAAGTTACAGTTTCCTCGTTAAATAGTACCTGCCCGAAGAAGCTCCAGCTCGCCCGAATCAACTCCAGTATCTCATTTGATTCTCGAGTCAACCAGGATACACTGATAAGGTCGATTCCACGCGACAAGACCTTCGGGAGGAAAGCAAGAACCACAATTCATACTGTGTTTTGGAACGGTATCCCGTAGCATTTGTTTCAAGGCGGAGATATCTAGAAACCATTTTGATGGATTCATTCTACAAATCGTCACCTTGCAGGTCGCGTATGGGAAAAAGACTGAGATCACTACTATCTTGGGTCACACTCTGTCATTTCCAAGTGGCTCAAACCGGGGCGAACCTGTCCATCAAGGGGTAGTACGATATGTTCTTTAGTTGTTGAAAAAGCCGAATACTCTTCCAGAATCATCACCATGGGCCACCAGTAGTCAAATGTGCCTTTATCCTCTGCTCAGTAACGAGTCAGCAAACCATACCGGTGATGGTTCAAAATACACATCCTAGGGTAAAAGAATATCAGTGATTCAAAGCAAATTGTTCCTGTCCGACGCCAATTTGGCAGCAGTTCAGCTTCCTCTAATTCTAAAAGTATCATTTACTCTCCAATGATAATATAATAAATTGATTCTCTAATATCAATGTGATACATTTACCGTCTCATTCCAAGATGGTGAGTGTGTTCAAGCCTTACAACCAAGCTACAAAAGGGAATCATGAAGTATAGGTCCGATAGCAGGAGGCAAGTATGGCCAGACGATGGCACTTGCCTCTAAGAGTCATCAGCTGCTTCCGTAGCTGCGTTTTCGCGAGTGTCACCCTTAGTAATCCAGGCCCCGCGCCCTACTTATTGTTTGTTGACACCAAAGATTTCCCAATCATCCTTCTTTCAACAAGTTTGGTCACCATGGCGTTCGAAAATTTGCCTTTAGAGATCCTTTCTTTTATACTACACGAAGCTGCCGCGCTCTCGCCTCAGGATTTGAACCGTCTCATCTCAGCGTCGCCCATCTGCTACCGACTATTCGCCCGAAAGCCAGAACCCTTTCTACAAAGTGTGCTTCGAGACGCCCCCAGTGAAACCTTGAAGCATTTAGTTGCTGTAGCACTGGCTCCAGAGTACGAGCAGAGTGGCGAGAAAGCAGTGCACACTGCGAGCATCCAAGCTGTCGTTGACCAGTGCCTTGGTGCTGATGTTCCTCCATTACCTTTAACAAAGCCGGCCCTAGTGTCAATTTGTCGACTATATGCACAGCTTACGGAACTCACGAATGACTACATCGCCAAGGTCATAAATTTTTTTCAAACATTCGATGAAAGAGTGCATAATTGCAGGGTGCACCGCCACTTGCGCGTTTCAGATGAAGTTCAAAAGAAACCTTTTTACCCATTTCGGGCTCCTCTCACCGAATCTGAGCTCATAAGACTACACAGGGCCTTTTTGCGATTTGAGCTCTATTGTAAAATGTTCCCTGCTAATCCATTTGGCGGCGATATATACTGGATTGACGAACAATACGCACTTTTCTCCGAGCGTCTAGCCATTTGGGAAGTCGAGGAACTCTTTTGTGTACACCGGTACTTTTCGTACATTGTGGAGTCAGTTGTCGATGAAATCGAAGAAGAAATCGCCCAAGCCGTCCTTTCCGCTCCTGGTGTTCAGTTACCGACACCCGAAACAGAATCAGCGACAGAACGCCCACTTTACGACCTAGAAATGGAGGCAATGAGAGACGGCTATTTCAACAGCCTCGATCTATATGGCCTGCGCGTATTCGCTCAAGCACGCAGTGGTCTCAAATCACCTCACACAGCCTTCATGGCTTGTCTCGGCTTTGAATTCATTCTTGATCTTATGCATTCCAGCGGTGACGATCGGAGGCAGCTCATTTGGGCGAATAGTCCCTTCGAGCGTTCATTCCTCCCCATGATTCGTATACATGACCCGCTAGATCGTCCCTTGACGTTTGAGCTTGAAGATGACCCATCGAATCCGAATCTCGCCTACCGCACGTTTGACCCATTGGAGAACAGACCCTTTGACTACAATTATCGTGAAGAGATCGCACTCAATCCACTGAGAGAACTAGGATGGGTGTTTTGGGATTCGTGGAGAACCACCGCTACCGAGATCACTCAAACACTCGAGCAAGCCAAAAATCTAGATTACAACATCGCGGAGAAAATCTTCGACCGACTCCAAAGAGAGGATATCGATCAGTTGTTGTACGGGGTAAGACTGCCTTGGAATGAGTTCATGAGGATAGAAGGAGAGTTTGGGATGAGATTCGACGATGCGCTTTGACTTTGACACACACGGGGAGAAAATGACATGATGTACGACTAAAGATGGATTTCTTTTTAGAGTCTGCTTAGTATATTAGCTATCGAAATGCAATTGACCCAACAAATCCAGCCTTTTAAATCTCTGATTCTGACTCAGTTCAGTTCATTGCTTACGCAAAATTGTCGTATTCGGATAAACGACTCGATGAAAGCTACTTCCACGAGAATGCCAAAGATATTTCTGCCACGAAGGTTATAATGGGTGCTATCTCGTCCCGCAAGGGACGTTCGTCTTTTGCCGCGAATCGCGACAGTTATGAGCCCGGGTGGTCTAGTGGCGTAAGCCAATGACCAGAAACTTCCGAAAGTATGTAATTTCACCAGTCACTGTTCTGGAAACTGCCAATTATTGGAATGCCTGAAGCTTGCAATGGCTCCGGGGACTTTCAGGACCTGACATGATGGCGTCGCTCCACAACTTTGAGGCTTGTTGATTGTTCCTCTGATGGCACTTATAAGGTTTCATAATTTTAATAGTAGTGGGAGGCGCAAGCATCGGATTCAGTTTAATGCAATAGTTGGGTCCAATACATGCTCCAGCCGATGGATTTCTCCCTCGTTTACCATGTCAACCCATTTCTCCAGAGGTTTCAAAAACCAACCATACGCACATCGATCCACCGCGCCAAGAAAGTCCACTTTCAAACTGTCGTCGGCAACATCTGTATCCCAAGTAGGCCGCAAGTTACGCATGTGATTTGAATAGGCTTTTCTCAATTGCGTTTGCTCGTACTCCATGAGATGAATCCAGTATAGCTCATTTTTGCCTTCGTTGTCAAGAGTTTCATCGCCATCTGACATCTCATGTCCAGCCCGTGCGGCGTCCTCGGGGCTCTCGTCGGCATAGCCATCGCGGTTTGGCTCCTCTTCGCGCTGAGGTCCAACAAGTAGCTGAGGCATCTCGGTGGTAGCCCAATATGGCACGGCCGAGACAAACTCCCAGTCAACAACGGCAGTAACAGACCCTTTGTCGTCCACTAGAATATTGTTGAGGGAAAGGTCATCATGCCAGATGACTGTACGCTCGGGCAGGCTGCGTATTGCAGGGAATAGTTTGGGGAGCAGCTCGCGAAGCTTCTCAGCTAGATGTATGTGATACTCTGCGTCTTCCTTCTCCTCCTTGTCTTCTGATTTGTCCAGTTCATCGTGCTGTTCGTGGATAATAACCTTGATGCAAGCATCAAGCCAGTCGTGGCTCGAGCGGAATGGTCCTCGAGGAATGTCATGGTAGTTGAAACGCGGACCCCAGAAAAAGAGCCGCGACACGATTCGACTCGGCATCGGTTGGAAGTCTTTCCCAGGAGCCTCCATCAATGTGCCGATGCCACGTAAGACGGGAGCCTCTTGGGAAGCCTTAAAGAGCTGGTGCTGGTAGTCAGCTATCTGTTCCACCAAAGTCTTCTTTGCAGCCGTTGAGATTTTCCGCCACAGGGAGTAAGCGGAACGACCAGGCATAAATTCCATCAGAATCCATTCGAACCCTATCTCATTATCGCATGTATCATCAAAGGCAATGACTTTCGGCACAGGGATTGTGGTGTGCTGGCGTATCCAGCGCAGTGTTGTGACCTCGCCCAATATTTTGTAACGCGGATCAACCGCGAGAGATACTCGCATGATCAGCTTATCCTTTCCTTTTGGCTCTATCAAGTAAATCTTGTTAAATGACCCGGCCGTCATGAATTTTACCTCGCACTCGTCGGAGACGTTGATTTCCAGGGCGCGCAGGCAAACCGTTTTGATGGCCTGCAGCTCGGGCTCGGTCTGCCAGCGTGGTTCTGCATGCAACCCGCTATCATCCCAAACAAGGCCTCTTCGACTTGGCGTGGCCATGGTATTCGAAAGTTGGTATTACAAGCAGGCTCGAGTGGAAAGCGATGAATCAACAATGGCGTGCGTGGTTTTCAGGTCGCCCGGGCAATGGTATGCGCCACCTAGTACACGTTCCCGTCAAATCTGCCGAGTGCGGTTTGCTTTCCAAGAATGAGGAAATCAAGATGAAGTCTCACGAGGAAGCCTGAGGCTGCTCCTGTCTGTCAGTACAAGCAGGGAGCGACCGCTTCATGGCAAGATACAAAATACCTTTCTTCTCATGGCGCACACCCCAGAAAGAAACGCGCCATCCGAAAATTCGCCGAACCAATATGATGCCCCCAGAGCCAAGTTGATGATGGATCGAGCCACGTTCAAGCCAACCAAAGCGACAAAATAGCGACATGTTGATGGATTACTATAAGCCGAGCCGAGTTTAGAGGGCTTCTTGGACCCGAAAGTTAGTCGCTCGCCTTCTTTTCGTTTTGCAACTCTCTTTCCGCCTCGTTTGTTTTCCGCAGCTCCACCAGTCGCTCCCTCTTCAACTGAGCCGCTCTTCCCGAATCCGACAGTTGCTGTATAGTCATTTGGTCCGACAGCGCCTCGGCTATCTTTCTCTTCAAATCCGGGTCCTCTTCCATTTCTGCAAGTTCCCTTTGACGTCTTTGTCGGTGTTGACTGTCGAAGCAAAGGTGCGGCAGGCAGGTCGCTAGAATGAACTGCAGCACAAAGCATCCAAGTCGCTTCAGGAATCTGGGACCGATACGAATCACCAACGCAGCGACAGGTCAGTATTCCTTTTTTATCCTGACGTTGAAGAGTGAGCAGGGGCCGCAAAAAAAAAAAAAAGCATTCGGGTGCGGTATGCGTTGGTTGCCTGGAGAGCAGCGGCTTCGGAGCATCTCACGTACCACATGGCCATCTCGGTGAATCACCTCTGGCAATACGTCCCGCCAAATGAATGGCGAATATTTTGAGCGGACAAATAAAAGATGCAGTTGCCGACGGATCGTTTTTCTTAAAGGTCCATGTGTGCCATGCGAGCAATTCGCAGCAAGCCACGGCCGTTGGCCCGGAGAAATCGCCATCCCTCGTCTCAAAACTTTGCAGTCGCAACAAACAACATGGTGACGGTCAATATTAGCCTACAAATTACCAGATACCGAACAAACATCCACTTCGCCTTCGTCCCCCCTCCAGACACAACAGCAGTTACCTCGCAGCAAAAACAGGCGCCGTTTCTCACTCGTCCCATGACTCCTCATTAAGCTACAATAGGCCTCAATTACCATCCCAACAATCTAACTGCCAACAGGACGAGCGGCTGTTGCATCACCATTAACGAGGCTAGTTCCAAGACACTAAGCAGCGTGTTTGACAGGGCGGCGTTGCTCATTTAAGCATGGCCTGGAACACGACGAATGGCGGTATCGGCGCATCATTCACCATGCTCGCACTACATCGAAGAATTCATCACTCCGCAGCTATGAATCCTCCTCCATAAATCTCCACCGTGGTAGTAACAGAAGCAAATTTTCTTGGCGCAGGTTTTGACAATTTCTTCGGCAGCAACCACTCCAACACAGTCTTCTCACATCTCTGCCAGCATCACCGTGTCGCATTTCTTCCTGCTCAAACACGGGTCAAATTGTCCCAGCAAGCACCCATCAATATGCAGGCATCTTTAGTAACTTGGGAAAGCAACACTTTCCAGTTGACAATGAAAACACTCATATGACGTAGTACGAACCCATCAAGCCCCGACCACTTTGTCTACAAATATCGGTAAAGAAGGTCCCAGTCTGCTTTTTTTGTTCTTATTCCAAGAGCACACCCCTTGAGACGCAAGTTACCCAGCTCTGATGGACAGAATCGACAGCACATTTCATCACATGCTCTCTCAAGGGCAATCGTTCAAATTTGCATGACATTAAAGGGTAGAAATGTGATGTGCCCGCCAGGCGTGATTGAAGTTCGTATTCTCTGTCTCGTCTTGTCACGCCCATTCAAGCCCTACAAAATATGTGCACACTCCGATTATATGATCACGCGAGGCAGGTATTCAGTGTGCAAATTTCTCACGTTTCAAGACAATAGGTCCGTTTTATTCCAATTACAATGCTTTGCGCTGAACGCTACGGGCTGATACCACATGGACCTGAACCCGGATGAACCAAAACCTAACCCGATTCTCATGTCGTCATAGATACCATCATTTTTCTCCGGCCAAAATCCCATCAAAACACCGAAACAACTTACTTGCACACATGAATGCAGCCAACTGGACAAAAAGAGGATGAGAGGAGAATAAAAGGATAAAGCACTTGAGGCGTTATCGCCTCCCACCTTTGATCAATAAATCCGAGAAAAACCACGCTTTAGCGTCGGTCTGGATGGCATCGTCTGGTTGGACTCTTTGGGTCTCAAAGACGGCAATATGGCAGGCAATTTACTGGGTACGTCATGAACACTAAGAGCCACCTGCTCGACGGTAGGCATCAATGGGAATGCCTGTTTGTCAACCACCAGCTCTGGAGTGGGTAGCGGCATGTTTGAAGGAGTAGGTGCGGTTCCAAGCACAACACCAGCAGTAGTGACCGTGTCCGTCGGTGCTGAGACGTCAACTTCAGAATCAGGTTCGCCACAAGTGCGCCCTGGACGGCGGCTTATGAACGGAGACTTGGGTTCCCCATCCAGCAGTCCAGCATCTGATGATGCCTGTGTGGTGGGGTCTGAGCCGTTGTCGGGGCTGTTAGAGGCAGAGGTACGTAAATAAGACTGATCCGAAGGAGGAGAAATGATGGACTCAGTCTCATTGGAGAGTGTGGAGCGCCGAGCTCTTTTCCGGACCATTATTGGAGTGCTCGGGAGCTCTTCATCAGAACTATCGTCATCATATGGGATGTCCATACGAGACGGCCCTAAGAAAATAGGACCTGTTGGTTGACTAGGGAGTTGGGACATGTTGTAGAACCCATCTGCAGCTGGGGGTGAGCCACGGTTATCTGCTGTGTTGGCAGAAAGATGCTCGGCGGACCGACATGTCAGCAGCTCATTCATTATTGCCACCTCAGCTTGCTGGTAATCCAAGGCTGCTTGCCGCAGAGTAGGTACACTGCCATCTTCGGTCGATTGGTGACTGGGAGGTGTGACCTCGATTGTCTGCAGAGGTCGGTATCCCACCAATGGCCCCAGAATATCTGACTTGGACTGCAGATACTCGACCGGGCTGGAGGGGTGCTTGTACACAAAGGATTGGGGTAACATCTTCCAGTATGTTTCCGCCTGAGCATAGTCGCCCTCGCACTCAAACATGGTAGCTCGAAGTGCGAGCGACTCTCGATACTCGTGCCACTCAGCACGGTTAACCTTGCAGATCATGCACAGGACCCTTTTCCACACCACGGCAGTGCTGCAAATTGCCCTGGCTTCTGCATGGCGCCCCCCATAAAAATGGGCAATCGCAAGGGCATGGAGCAGAGTACAGGTTATCAAGTCCTGGTCAGTCATGGCGTCAATGAGGGTCATGACTTGGTAGTGAGCCGATTCCGGGTCTCCCTGCAGGAAGTGACACAGGGCCAGCTGTGCGCACAAAAGGCGGCATTCAGGAAACACAAGGAGACGACCGGGTTTTGGCTGTACCCTCCACAGATGGGCAATGGACTCGATAGCCCCTGCATAATTGCCATTTTGTATATCAAGTGTTGTGGATTCAAGCACAGCTCTAGGGTAGCGGCGCAGAAAGCGCTCATAGTCTGTCTGCTCAACCCAGGGGCTGCTGGGAAAGGTTTCGGGCTCGATGCCCGGTAGGAATGCAGGGATGAGGGGGAGCGGCTGGTCGTGGGTAAGGGGAGTTGCAGTCTGGAGGGTAGAGACATGTACGACGGATGTGTAAAAGTGCCATGCTTCGTGGATGAGGCACAACATCTCGTGTCGCATGCTGAAATCGGGATTGTCACCTGAAAACCCCCCGATGGGCCGGGATGACGCATGGTAGGCTGTGTTGATGGCAGCCTTCAATGCGCTCAGCTCGGTCGCGAAAGACTCATGGCAGCCATGAGTGACCTGAAACGATCTGGGTGCCATGGTCAGCCGCAGTGCTGGTTCTAGGGTAGGCATCTCGATACTCACATGACGATGACGGACACAATCATTTCCAAGGCGCAATTGCTGAGGAACATCTTGTCGCGGATAGCAACAATGGCAGCCTTGTGAGATTCCATGTTGACCTGAGCATCTTGGGCACGTGGGAAAACGGCAATCAGTTCGTGCAGGGTGGTGCAGCAGCAACTGAATGCGGCATCAATGTGCCGCCAAAGGTCAGACTGGACCAATGCGAATTCGGCGAGGTCATGATGATATAAGCCTTCCCTGATATAGTTGAGAGAGCCGAAGAGAAGCTGCAGCTCGAAGCGCAGACTAAACGTGGGTAAATTGGCAGTGGGGTAGTCGGGGATGAGAGTGGGAAGCGCAAAGTAGATCTGTGTAGATGGTGAGCGGAGCTATCGGAGGAGGGAGGGGCTGGCCTTGCTTACCAGAACGGTCAGGTCCCGAACACCCTGGACTCTAGATGCGAGGCGAGTGAGTTCATTGCGACAACATCTGGTGCACAGGTCACGGGCAAAGGAGGAGAGGTTGATGAAGATGGAAGATTGGGACTGCAGGGCCGAGCGAGGAGAGGAGCTGAGGAGAGGATAAGAAAGAAAGAAGAAGCGATGGGGGTCACAAGGAGTATCCGTCACTTGCAAACAAAACTCACGGCGAGGACGAGAACGAAGACGAGGCCAGGCTTCGGGCGGCTGCAGCAAGCCATGCTGTGGTTTGCGAATTCAGCCATGGTGGGAGAGAGTAGGGGAGAGCAGCAGCAGTGGTGGTGGTGGTGGTGGTGATACAAAAGTCGATAGATGATCAGAGGGCATCGGACGGAACAGTGCGAGGAATGGGTTCGCAGGGCGGGCAGGCCAGTCGGATTGGAGCAATCTGCAGGCGTATGGATACTGTGTGTGCTTTTTCAACAAGGCCAGGCCGATCGATGGCATGGTTGAGGGCCAAAAAGCAATGCATCGAGAGCGCCATGTACGGGGAACATGTGGCGTGTTGATGGTAGGCTACTGCGTCTGGGTCTGGGAGAGCGGTGCTGGCCCGCACCCTCCAAGGACCCACGGCCGAATGGGCTTTGCATGTCGTTCTGCGCGCAGGCAAAAACGAAGCGAGGCGACGTGCATATCAGTGTTTGTCTTTGATTGTCGGGTCCGGCAGAAGCTGCCCAGGCCGACGCTACGGGGAAGGATTCCGCGCGAAGCTGTTTGGGAGGGGTGTAGCTGTAGGGGATAGGGCGACAGAACGGGGGGCAGCAGGGTTCCCCGGGGGGCGTAGGCGTGGGCGTGCGAGGACGAGGATGCAGGCCCAGGCGGGCCCAGACAGCCTAGTTCCGATCGGCATTGGTGGACGAGTGGGTGTGTATGTGAGCGTGTGTGTGGGAAGCAGAGCAGGGAGGACGAGGAGCAGCAGGAGTGGTAGGAGTGGTAGTAGGAGTGGCAGAGGAGGGGAGAGAGGGCAGAGAAAGACATGCACCTTGGCTGCCTGAGTCCTGATCTGCCGCCACCAATTGCGGATGGGGCATGTATCACCACAAACACACTCGCACTCGCACTTGCAGTTGAGTTGGGAAGCTTCGGGTGTTGATGGGATGGGATGGTGGCCCGGCTCTGCCTTGGGCCCCACCTCCATTTAGACATGGTTGGGAGACTAATTGGCTGCCTCTATGTTGTGCGTTGCGGAGGGCCTGACCAAAAATATCAGACGAACCCGGCCGAGGAACGACACTAGAAAGGGACAAGGGGCCGGGCAGTTGATTCTAGCGCGAGGCAGTGACCAGACCCAACGTCAGCGCAATTACAGTATACCTCCGAGGCAAAACGAGGGCCCCCCAGTGGAACTTGTTAGTGCTGGTTGATCTGCGTTGTCGTCGTCGTCTTCTGTTCGGACAAATGCTGCTGCTTCTCTCTCGCCTTTTTCCTGCTGATCCCCCCCGTCGTCGGTGCCCTCACACTCTGTTAGCTGCCATGATGCTGCTGATGCAGTGCAATGCAACCGACAATGTACCACCACCCTGCTGCTCGCCGTCGCACTCGCACTCGCCCTAGGCTTCCCTTCGTGTTTTGCTTTTTTCTCGCTGCCTTTGTGCGCTTCGGCCTGGCTGCCGCCTACGTCCAGTCGCAGGACTGCCTGCAGCGATTGGCGGCCGCAGGACACGCCGTATCCCAGGACCCGCCGCTGAAACCCGAGGGCCTGAAGGCGTCGCTCACCACCTTGGACAGCGGCAGCGGCCAGCAGCAGCAGGAGCAGTTGGGGCTGGTGTTTTCGGGTGCCTTTCGCAGCGCAGCGCTGTGCGACGACTTCCTGCGGCAGGGCTATTCCGTCAGTGTGACGCTGGATGCTCTCGGCGGGCTGCAGCGCTATCGGGCGGACCTTGTCAACGCGTCGTGCTTCCATGCGCCATGGGTGTCAAAGGAGTCGGGCAAGACAAACGTCCGGCTCACGCTTCAGGCCAATGTGAGCCGGCCGCCGCCCTTGGCTGCCTTCCAGCTGGACGCTGAGATTCGTGGCGCCGACAATCTCACTGCCGCATGTCTCACTGCCTTCCTGACGCCCAGCATCGGTGCCGTCATGTACAAAATCTCCTTCTTGGTGCCGCTGGTCGTGCTGCTCGCCGTGCTGCTCACTGCCGGCTGGTGCGAAACGCTCAACATGGGCCGCGTCGTCGACGACGAGCCGGGCGAGGGCCACGGCGCCGGCGCTGCGGGCACGAGCGAGACGGGCGGCGGCAACAGTAGAGCCCACCTGACTAGAATCGCAGACTGCCTGTCGTATGTCCAGTTCATCTTCTTCTCGGGCGCACTTAGTCTAAACTACCCGGGCTTCTTCCAGCCCTTTGTGGGCTCCAGCAGCTGGGCTGCCTTGATGCTGCCGGAGGGTCTCGTTGTGCAGACGTCTGCATATAATGGGGTTGCACATGGCATCTACGAGATCAACGGCACCTTTGGCGGCACGCCTGGCATGGAGCTCATGACCCAGATCATTGGTGCGCCCATCAACAGGTTCACCTGGGCCAACATCATGGCCAATGCCCTGCTCATCCTCCTGGTGCTGTTCCTTGTCATCCAGCTCGGCGGGAAGCTCACATGGACCCGCGACTGGTTTCAAGGCTCGAGTTTCTGGTCCATCCACGACCCTGCCCTGGGACCGCGCAAGGCCACCATCTGGGTCGTCCTGCGCGTCTTTCTTAGCTACCTCCTGTACCCCATTGTCGCCTGGACTGCGTACCAGTTCCTATGGGCTGGCCTGAACCCGACGCACTACTCCATCGTGTCAGCCGCCATCATTTGCATGGCCATGATTGCGTGCTGGTGGGGTTTGTCAATGAGAGGCCCGGAGAACATGGGCTATCTCCTCATTGACGGGACCCAAGGCCAGCAGCAGCAACAGCCGAGCAATGTTGCTGTGTCACGCACTCAGGACTTGCTTGCCATTGCCACCTTTGCGCTCCTGTTTGCGCGCGGTGCTGCGACGGGGGCGCTTCAGACATTCGGGACCGTCCAGCTGCTGATGCTGATCGCATGTGAAGTAACCCATCTCTGTCTCATCGCCTGGGCTCGGCCCGCACCTGGCCTGCTGAGAGGCGGGTTTCTCATCACAGGGGCGAGACTCTGTGTTCTGCTGCTAAACATCGCCATGATACCAGGCGTGGCCAGCCTTTCCATCCGAAGTGGGGTTGGCTACGGCATCCTTGTCTTTCATGCACTCGTCTTGATTGCTCTGTTTCTTGTGCCCTCGCTGGACCGTCTCGCGAGGCTTGCATGTCAAGCCCGTCGTGATTGGGGGGGCGCGAAGCCGTTGGAACCCGCCGCTGCACAGTCCCGTCAAGAAGAACGACCTCAGGTACAAGCAGCCCTCTCCGCTAACACACCCCCCAAGTCACCTCGTACCTTTCTCTCTGACCAGAAACTAGATTTACGGCCTCCGTCAGCTTCACCGGCGGCCAACCGCCCAGACTAACCTGTCGACCCGTGCGAATTATACGCCAGGTGACACATCATTTCGTTCCAGCGACAGCATATCAAACGACTCAACGCTGGATTCGGGGCCCGTCCCACCGGAGCACCTGAGAACATACTTTCGCTCCCCCAGGCCAGAATCGCCATCCATGGCTGCCGGCAGAAGCGGCCAGAAGCGTGCCGCCGGAGACGCCTCTCCTTCATCGGCAAGCGAGCAGAGCGGGAACGACGCTGGAGCCGCATCGCAACAGCTGCCCATGCCATCGCCGTCAAACCCGCACGTCGACTACTCCGTCCGGGAAGCAGACCTGTACTACGTACGACCCCGGAGGGTTTCCTTTCGTAGGACAGACGCGGACCACTCGGGCTCGGCCAGCTCGCCCGCGCAGTTCGTGGGCAAGATCAAGTCCTGGGTGCAATGGACCTGATGGCCTCCTGTCACTGCATGTAAAAGAACAGCAAGCAAGCAAGCAGACGGCTGCGCAAACGAGACGAGAAATGCAGGGTTGGCCACCCCCCCTGGTTCCCACCCTCGGATTCCAAGCCCATTGGCCGGGCAGGGCTGGGAGCGACTTGGTGTGGCATCAATGTCTGCGTTCGGGCACGGGCAGTTCTTTACAACAACACTTTGGAGTGGTGTTTCTTTCAATTGCCGTTTGGGCGACTGGCTGGGATGCATGGCGCACGCTCACCTGGGCACACGCAGCTATTCGCAATGGCAAACGAAGTCGACGTCGACCATCGGGGGCCAGATATCCAGAGGATATATTAATTCTCCTCTTCTACTCGCCCTCTTCGCCGCATCTTCTTCCTCGCATTGTCGCATGACGCGCTGGCAGCCATTCATCTCTTCATCGCGTCACATCTCATTCGAGCGTCCGCCACCTTCTCCCGTCCTCTTTCTGATACGCGGGTGTTTGCGCTTGCCCATCCCCATCTCGAAACCCACTTCATCAATTGCCCATCATGACTCCCGTACCCGGATCGGCACGACCCCTGACTAGGGTTTCCGATTTCAGCAATAGAGTGATTTTTCCTGCCGTCCGAGACCTCCCGCAGGCCGGAGCGACCCATACCCCAGAGAGGACCGAGGGTCGCATTTCGTGGTGCCTTCTTGTTGAAGTGGTGTCTTACAACGAACGGTCGCCATCGGAAGTGGTGTGTCAGGACCGAGATATGGAGCTGGTCCGCATTCTGTTTCGAACCGACACTCGACCTCTCAAGAATGTTCTTCTGGATCCAGCCACAAGCCAGACATTGGTTATTCTGTACCCAGTCAAGAACGGCGACGGCAGGGTGGTTATTGATAGTTATGGCCGAGTTCGGGTATGGCATTGCTCCCACTGCCTTTGCAAGACGATGAAGCTAATAAGTCGAGCAGATCTTCCCCATCTCGATGGAGATGTTTATATCGCTTGGCAAGAGTGTTGGAATATCCTTGGGCTTGGATGACGGCTCTCGGCACTGCCATGGCTGCGGGAAAACGGAATCCAGCATGCAGATATGCACCAGCTGTAATTTGTTGTGGTTTTGCGGTAACGTACGTCCTCGTTCGTGAGCAAAGCTACTGCTTGGCTAACTTGATTTGCTCCAGCAGTGCTTAAGAATCGGGCCCCGCCACGGCCATTTAGAAGACTGCAAGCGCTTCCGGGATGAAAACTTTAAGAAGTTGTTTTTCTTGGACTGGGAGCAGCCCGGGCGTGTTCTGGCATTCCCTTTCTAGGGCGCGGAGGACCAGAACTGCCCAAGAGTCGGGACTACAATTGCTGTCCACGAATGGGATAATGGACCACCCGTATTAAGCGCTTCATATTAACAAAGCGGACCCTCAAGCAGCGGCCGATTGCTTCATTTCCATGATTCGATCCGATCAGTGATGATCCACGCTCGACCTGTTTACAGAGCCCCTCCAACCTTTCCTTGGGCATGCGTGGCAACGCCCAATACTGTGCTTGCCTGGCTTGAGCTCGGATACCGTCGGCCTTGCCTCGTCGACTCCTCTCGGCCGCATCGCTTTTACGAGCGAAAAGATGGAGAAACGCTGTGCAACTCTGGCCGCGGGCAGGGATAGGCTTCAGAGTGGCACGGGACAGATGGGGGTTGTGTCAGGAGCACTGCCTAGCGCCCGCAGGCAGAGAGGAGGGGAGAAAGTGAGGCTTTCCAGCTGTTACACGGCATGGTGATTCGGCCATGGCTTGAAACGGAGGGGGTGATTGTAGTTGTCGAGGTGGTAGCACGCCGACCCCAAGCAAACAGCGTCACAATCGAGCAGGCCTTGGTATGAACGGGGGTGCGGTGGGGATAAGGCGTTGTAGGGAGAGCAGACGGAGCTGTTGTGTATATCAACACCGATATATGTTTGATATAGGTTAAATAAGCATATTATATGGGAGCATTAATAATGTTCGATGCTGCACATGGATGGCATTGCACAATTCAGACGGATTGAGAAGAGGATGGAGCTTTGGCGGTCTGGCTATTGTTAAAGTGTAATGATTTAATGCTGGCATTGTAATGTGGATTTGGGATTTTTGACTGCCTATGATCCCATGGCTCTTGAACAGTGCTGTGCTGTTGGTGGGTTGTTTGCAAATATGGACCAGCAAGATATTCCCGGCGTTGGACATCTGAGTGATGTTGGTCGGGTAGAATGCGAGGTGACAGCGATGAAGTGCTTTTTCGAGGGAAAGAAGAAGAAGAAGTAAAAAGAAAAAGAAGGAAAGGAACAAGAAGCAAGTTTGAACCGTCGACATGACCGTTTTGATTATTGAATCCCGATCTGGTTGGCCGTGTCCAGCCCTGTAGCCGTCGTCCTTCCTGGACAGGGAGGGCACTGATGTCTTCAGCCCCACCAAGTGTGGCGGGCGGGCGCCATGCGAACCCGTCCCACCACCACGGGCAGAGCACCCATGATTGGATTGGATTTGGCATGATCTCAGAGGCAGAAAAGTGGCGAGGCTCTTGCTCTCTCTCCCTCCCGCGCACCCCACGCAAAACGGACGACACGACCGACCGACGCAACCTCGCCCATTGCGGCCTCTCTCGCCCACCATGAATGCGCCCCAGAACCTGCTGCTGCGCACGCTGCGAGCGTCCCGCCCGATCCCCCGCTGCGTCCGGTCCGCGCCGCCGCCGACGAGGCGCTTCACCTGGTCGGCCCTCCGCCGCGCCTCGCCCGGCAAGAAGCAGCCCATGGCCGAGGACCCGGAGTTTATATCCATCATCGATGCGCCGCCGCAGCTTGTGCGGACGGGAAAGCGCCACGGGCCGGGTCTTATCATTCTGGGTGAGTTGTCGCCATTTCTAGTGCAATTGGGGAATGGGGGGATTGAACGAATGTGCAATTGAAACATTGAGAAGCCTGGGCTGACAATTTTGGCCACATCGCCATCTACAGCCATCATCCCCATCACGGCCTTCATCCTGGGCTCGTGGCAGGTGCAGCGGCTCGGGTGGAAGACGGAGCTGATTTCCAAGTTTGAGGACCGGCTGGTGCGCGAGCCGCTGCCGCTGCCGCCGACGATTGACCCGGACGCCATCCACGACTTCGACTACCGGCGCGTCTACGCCGAGGGCCGGTTCCGGCACGACCAGGAGATGCTGGTGGGCCCGCGGATGCGCGACGGCAGCGACGGCTTCATGGTCATCACGCCGCTGGAGCGCGAGGGCGGCGCCTCGACCATCCTCGTCAACCGCGGCTGGATCGACAAGAAGCACCGCAGCCAGAGCACCCGCCCGGACAGCCTGGTCCAGGGCAAAGTCGTCGTCGAGGGCCTCCTGCGCGAGCCCTGGAAGAAGAACATGTTCACCCCGGACAACCAGCCCGAAAGGGGCCTCTACTTCTTCCCCGACGTCAAGCAGATGGCCGAGCTGACGGGCAGCCAGCCCGTCTGGATCGAAGCCACCATGGGTATGTTGTGTCCATTTGTTTCGAGGTTTGCACCTCGTCGCCTTGCGCCTTGTTGCTAATTGAAATTCGCAGAACCCGAGTTCATGAAAATGATCGACTACGAGACCCGTGGCATTCCCTACGGCCGAGCCGCCGAGGTCAATCTCCGCAATAACCACGCCCAGTACATCTTCACATGGTATGTTCCCCTCCCCCTGTCCATTTTCTGTATCCCAATCCGCCCTCCCCTCCCCTGACTAAATCAATAGGTATGCTTTGTCCGCTGCTACCACCATCATGTTGTGGATGGTCATCAAGAAACCCTCATCAACCGTTGCTCGTCGTGTGGCCCGTTCCAAGGGCCTGTAAAGGCTAGAAGACAAACCCAAAAAAAAGTCCCGCCAGAAAAAAAACCACCCCGTTCATATCCCGTGTAAATTAAAAGGAAGAAAAAGACTCATGTGTTTTCTGTAACGTCCTCTTCGCCGTCGTCCTGCACCCGCTTGACGCGGCGTTTCTTGGCGGGTTGCGGAACTGGCATTCTCAGTTCCTGGATGAGTTCCCGTGGCAGGTGTCTCTGCGCCAGCGAGAAGACGGTGGAGCGAGCTCCGATCTGGCGTTGCCTGTACAATAGTTAGAACCCAGTATAAAATAAACAAACCCGAGAAGCTGGTGAGCCCCGTCGCATACCTCTTCATTAGTGTCAGGACGTCACTCTCTTCAATCGTCTTTCGCTTGGCGTGATCGGCGTATGCGCCGAGATCGTCGCCCAATTGCTCAAAGAACCACTCGGACGCTTGCGAGAGAGCCTCGAGCGTTTCGGCAGATATTCGCTGGTTGCCAATGCCCGAGGATTGAAGCGCGGTTTGCGCAACCCGCTTGACAAACGCGGAGGGTAGCGCTGGGTACTCGACGCCATATTTTGAGATGCGCTTTTTCTTCTTCTTCGGCTTGAATGTCGATTTCGTCCTCGTTGAATGATGGTCTGCTTCCGACGCTGGCCTGACGCCATCGTCTTCAATCTCTTCAACAATTGAGCTGTGATCGTCGAACCCTCCCTGGTCGTCGAATCCCCAGCCATTTGCGTCGCCATCTGCGTTGTCGAAATCTCCGTGGTCAAAGTCAGGACCTCCGACGTCGGGGCCTCCCACGTCTGAGTCTGAGCCTTCAATTACCACACCTTCCATTTGCTCGTTTCGCGCTGCGTCCGCCGCGGCCTCGGTCACAGAGCGATCAATGATCGGGGACGTTTGAGGAGCATCCGCGCCGGGCTCCGACATCACAAAAGTGGTTTGATCACCAATCCCTACGGGGATCTCAAAATCGAAACCACTATCACGCCCAAACGGCAGTCGTCCTGTTTGGTCCATCTCGATGCTGCAATTGCCTGTTAGCGGTTTAATTGCGCCAGGAGGTGGCGGTTGTGGCTTACGGTTCAAGGCTTGGCTCATCCTCATCCAGTGCTCTCTCGCGAATGTCATCGAGCAAACCGGGGAAGAAATCGGATTGCTGGCCAATCTCTGCTGTCGTGTCATCGTCTATATCTGGCATTCCCATGCTTCCCAAGCTCCCTCGGGATAGTCTTGAAGGTTCATTGGCGAAACGGCGGGGCAGCTCGATGGACTGGACCGTCAGGTTGCCGTCGTCGACTTGCGACAGGCGCGGCGGTCGAGGGTCATCTTCAGAGTCATTGTCCCAGTCATCCAGAGGCAGCGTGAGCGTGGGCTCAATCGGCAGGTCGTCATCGTCGTCGTCGTCGTCGTACAGATCGTCGTCCCCGTCTTCTCGGATCGGCGCCACCGTCGACTTGTCCATGGGCGAGGACGAAGACGAAGGGATAGGCTGGCTTGCGGGCGCTAGAACTTTGCTCAGGTTTCGAAGAATCCCCATAGGTGTTTCGCGCTGCTGCATCAAACTACGCCGCCGTTTCTTGCCCGGTGTAAACATGGCGGTGCGGCGCTGGTTGAGGGCGCGCCGCGCAGCTTTTGCGTGCGGTGTTGGCGCATTATTTCGCTGCCCGCCCGAGGCCGGAGTCCCGCGGCGAACTGAGTTGATGAGGTCCCGGGTTGCGCTGCGGTCGAGGGGAGTATGGACGAGGCGACGGCTGGGAGTCCGTGAGGGAGTCTTGTTGCTCGGCGTGGTGCTCATGGCGGCGATGAGTGGTGGTCGCGAGCCAAGCCCACTTCAGTGCCGAGTCGCGGGGGGGGGAGGGGAGCAACACAGGGAAGGGGCCAGACCCTCGTGTTTGGACTTGGCGGGATCGACGATTGAGGACCGGGTAATGCGGCGCGAGCCGTCAACTGCGGTGGTGGTGTTGAAAAACTGCAATGTAGTGTCTTGTGTCATATGTCGTGGGGCTACTTCAGAAACGCGACTGTCAAGCTTGGGGCGGCGGGCTTAAGCAAGGACGCGCCGCACTTGGTGGGGTCCTCTTCCCGCACGGGCCATGCCACTCCGGAGCCTCCACCGCCGCCCAGGGCCGGCACTACGGGCTATCAACGAACACATTGGCAAGGGACGGGGGCTGAGCAAAAGGGATGTTGAAATAAAACAACTGAGAAACACCTTGCCAAGTCTCTTCACGGCTTCGAAAGGGTTTCACCGAGGCTGCTTCAGGCCGCAGATTGAAACATACAAGCTTCACGGGCATCCGAGGCCGGATGCAAGCACTGCCGGGACGGTTCGTCTGGCAGGTCGGACGAGATATTGGGGGGCCCTAAGGCTAAATGAGCGGGAAACGCGACCGACCCCATGGGCCGAAACCAGACCTGGATCCTGGACGAATGTGTCAAGTGTCAAATTTCTGCTTCGTCCAAGACGACATGGCCTCGCTACGCCTTTGGGGCGCTGTGGGGTCGCATGCGGTCACATTTCAAGACGGGAGCCGTCAGAGTTTGACATGCATCTCCCCCAATCAGGACTAGACGACGACCGCAACTACGAACGACTGCTGGTCAGAAGGCAGCAAGGTTTTAGGTTAATGGCCGTCTTGGGCTGCTTTATTAAAATATCCGACCACACGCGGATGCACCAGCCCGCTGTCGTCCCAGCCGCAGTTGACTGTCAACGACTGACCGGACGGCCATAGCGGAGCGTGCGAGGTTCAGTGCGGCAGTCCTGACACGAGAGGCTCAGGTAAGGCAAGCTGACAAAGCTGCAAGGGAACGAGAAGAGGCGGAAAAGAAAGAAGGAAAAAAAAAAAAAAGCACACGGGGTACAGATTTGCGGTGGACAGCGCTGGTCCAGACAGGGTCTTTTCTCTTCTGTGGGTAAAATGGCAACTCGGTAGACTGGATGGAACCTTGGATGGAACCTTGGGCGAAAACAGCCCCCGTCGTCATCAAACACCAGACGCGAATGGCATTACATCATTATCAAACGACACCCTTGCATACCAGCCATTCGCTGGCGGGCACGGGCACGGGCACAGGCAAGGCGAGGCTCGACAGGACAGGCTCAGCAGACTCAACACCAACCTCCCTCCCAGGGCTGGCCGTTATCATGCAACATCACATTGCGGTGCGTGTAGTTAGGATGCTCGCTAGGCCAAGAACCCCTGCCCCACGAAAGTGAGATGGCCTTGTCGCGAGAGCTCGCCGTGGCCAATCTCGTCGGCCCAACAGGCAGAGGATAAGCGCCAGCAGCCAACGGCGCAGCAGAGTGACCAGTTAGCCCGGGGGTTGCCTGCCAATAGAAGCCGCGGCCTGTGTCTTAATCACTCGTGCGAGCCCCTCGTCGTCGAGCGGCGGCTATTGAAGCAGCTTTCGTGACTCGCCCTCGTCTGGGAAGCACGAGCATGCATTGCATTGCCAACATGTTGTTTCCAGTGCACGTGCTGGATCTAGCAGCAACAACTTAGCTGCTCCCCCCCAGCTCTAGCTTCGAGCAGCAAGCAAGCAAGCAAGCAAGCAGCCCCTTACCAAGGTAGCATTAACAGCTCCAACACCAGCCAACCAACCCCTCGTGCGCCACTGTGCTGTGGCCTGGGCAGAGAGTGAGGTCAGAGAGAGCTTAGCCACCACCCCTCGTCGCTCCTTGCTCGCTCCTCGCTCCCCTTGCTTGACGACGGAAAACACCTAATCCACAATCCAATCCCCCGGCAGTGATTGATCAACAGGTCAATCCAATCCCGAGCGGCGGCAGACGGCGGCCATTGATTTGCTTCCGCATTCCCATTAGATGCTCCCTTTTCTTTCTTTTGGCTCTGTCTGATAGCCCAATCAGCCAACCAGTGTCTGACGGTCGGTCGCACACGGCCGCCAGTTGTAATTTTCGTCCTGCTCGCTTGCAAAGACAAGACATTCTAGCCAAGACAAAAACAAAACCGTCTTCGTGTGCACATTGTTGTGCTTCCCCATTTGACTGACTGACTGACTTGACTCTCTTCTTCCTCTCGCACCGCATCGCGCTCCCTTCCCTCCTCCGCCACCGATCCACTCATACCTCACACCAACCTCACGGTTAGCAAGGAACAAACCAAGGCCCTCGCACCACTCATTCGCTCGCTCACCCGCTTTCTCACCACTCGCGTCGCTGTCGCTGCCGGCTCTCTCACACACCCCCCAAAGGTCCCCACGAGCCAGGCTCCACCATCCCCGAGGCGCCCACACCCACCTTTGCTTCAGGCCCAGCTTGACTTTCCGCCATACTTCAGCTTCTAGAGCTGCTTTCCCCGTCCCGTCCTGTCTTGTTCTCCTTCTCCAACTCTCCCCTCGTCTGCCACCCATCTGCACTTCTTTCCCTTCTCCGTGAGCCTTCATCCCGCATTGTCGCATCTTGCGCGAGCGACCTTTCATCGCCCTTCCTTCGCCCTGTGCACTTCGAAAACCAACCCGTCCTCGTCCAGCCACAGCCAGCGCAGCTGAGCTCTCAACAAGCCTCCCAGCCAACGATAGCAGCGATCCTGTGAGTCCCCCTGCCCCCCCATTGGACCTCTTCTTCCCTGGCCCGTGGCATCCCCACCCATTTTCCCAGGCCAGGCCAGACACCCCCCGGTCGCCTCTCCAGAAGCTCCGAATCCCAGCTGCCCTGCCCAGGATCCCACCAAGGCTACCACTGCTGGCCCTGCTGGCTGGCTGGCCCTGTGAGCACCCGGCCCTCCTGGCCCCTCATGCCCCCTTGCAAGCTGGCTGGCTGGCACCTCCCAAGCCCGAGAGGCTAGCAAGGCTAGGGGACTGTGGCCAGTGGTGTGGGCGGCGTCCGGGCGGGCGGTGGTGGTCCCTCTGTGCAATCCCATAACTCATCAGCCCCCTCCGGCACCAGGTCGACGGTGGATCGCTCTGATCGTTGAATCTCCTCCTCCTGTGGCCTCACCTCCTGCGGCACAAAACGCGTGAACCACGACTCGGCTGTGTCAAGTTCTTTCTAACCCTCATGCAGCCTTGAAACTCTTCCATCAGCACGCTGTACACCCCCCGTTTCTGTCGACTCGCGCGCCTTCGACCATTCTCCCTCATCCTCGCCCTGTCCCTGCCGAATCCGTTAATTCTCCCCCCACCCACCTTTCCTCCCTCGGGAATACTTCAGAGACACGACCTCACCTAGAACACGTTGCTGGCCATCTGCTCTCCCGACCCCGACTCCCCCGCCGCATTCATATCCCAGAAACACACCATCCCGAACACCCTCATAAGATCTCGCAGCAATGGCTCAGCCCGGGGTACAATCTCTCAAGGTTTGTTCGCTGGTCTACTGCAATGCTTCGATTTGCTGACCGCTGCTGCAGTGTGTGGTGACTGGTGACGGTGCCGTTGGCAAGGTTTGTCCCATCTTCCCCTCCGCGACCATCCTCGCAGCCGCCGAGATGGCGATTCCCGAGCTCTGGCTAATTCTCGACACAGACATGTCTTCTCATTTCCTACACCACGAACGCCTTCCCTGGCGAATACATCCCCACCGTGTTTGTGCCCTTCAGCTTCCTTGGTGATGCAGGCAGAAGTGCTGACGTGCTCCCCCTCCACTCGCAGGTTTGATAACTACTCGGCAAGTGTCATGGTCGATGGCAAGCCCATCAGCCTAGGCCTCTGGGATACTGCCGGTCAGGAGGATTACGACCGCCTTCGCCCGCTCTCATACCCCCAAACCGACGTTTTCTTGATCTGCTTCTCCATCGTCAGCCCCCCGTCTTTCGATAACGTCAAAGCCAAGGTACGTTGACAAGCCCGCTTCCAGGATGCAGTCAGCCGCCCCAGTGACTAATTCAACACTTCCAACAGTGGTACCCCGAGATCGATCACCATGCACCCAACATCCCCATCATCCTCGTCGGCACCAAGCTTGATTTGCGAGAGGATGCTGCCACATTGGAATCTCTGCGCCAGAAGCGCATGGAGCCCGTCACCTACGAGCAGGCTCTGGTTTGCGCCAAGGATATCAAGGCTTACAAGTACCTCGAGTGCTCCGCTCTCACCCAAAGGAATTTGAAGAGCGTCTTTGACGAGGCTATCCGGTCAGCCCACCCGCCCCTTCGAATCCCCAATTCGAGGGACCCCCCTCTTATCCCCGCATTCATCTAACAAGTCCGCAGAGCTGTACTGAACCCTCGACCTCAACCCTCGAAGCAGAAGAAGTCCAAGTGCTCGATTCTGTAGATTTCCCCGCACGATTGGTTTCAACGACGTGCGTCTCGATGGCGCAACACGACAACATGATGGTTCCCAGGACACGACGAATTTCGCGATATAAGACGGCGGCTCACGGTTATCTTCGGGCTCTTTCCCTACACAACTGCATGTGATGATGGACTTTGCGAGGCGGTTCTTGATGAAGTTTTTTTATTCCTGATTTTCTTTTTTGCAAACATTATTTCATAAACCTCCACGCGGAGGAGATCATCCGACACTGGGAATAATTCAAGAACCGTCTGCGATTTGGAAGCTTCGTTTTGCTATTGCCCAACGGCAATGAGCACCCTTCTGAGGGCACGTTGGAGTTGTCCCTCGAGGCTCTTCTCTTGGAAGCTTGTTTTCGGCCAATTTGCAGGACAGATCTATGGGGTTTTCCATGGTCAGACAGAGCCGTGCGGGCTGCTTGGACGAGGACCGTTCTCCAATGGTCCTTTTCCCACCATGTTCATCCAAATACACAATATCCCCTTTTTTTTTCTTTATTTATCCTGTTTTCGTTTTTGTAGATGGTGGGGATATTTTGTTTGCAAAGTGTAGCATAACGCATCATACAGATGGGGCCCAATCCAAGTGCATAAATGGGGGACCAAGCTTCAGATGACTCTGTGCTCCGTAAGATTGAAACGGCAATGTAGGTGGTCGGATGGAAAGAAACGAGGGACAGGTAGAACGGGTATGCAGATGGCAGGGATCTCTGGCAGGGTAATCAATATGAATTATTATTGTTTTTTGGTGCTAAAAATGCATGATTTCAATTTCGGCGTTTTATTTCGAGGTCAATGTTCCAATCCGATTGTTTTGGGGGTATCTCTCTCAGTAAACTCGTGTCTAAATATACGCGTGACAAATGGCAAGCAACTTTTTGTATTCCGTGTTCCAACTTCGTTTGTGAATCCCACGTAGCCCATAGATTGATGATTCTTGTCCCTTTTTCGGTATGACAAGATCCAGTTTGTTTCATGTAAGACAGTGCTGTTGTTTTTTTCTCCCGCCCTCCGTTGCCGACCTCGAAAGAGGACGTGTATATGTATTAAGGGAAGCTTTTTGTTTGAAAGAAAAAGAAGAAGAAGAAAGGGAGGAGGAGAAGAAGGCACATGTGGTCAAGAGGGGCGCAGAGTGCCAACAGCATCCACTCAGTAGGTGCCAGGAACGCGACCGCGGCGACTGGGGTGGATGCTGTCCTCAATGCTGCTTTGCTGGTTGCCGTTGGTCTCCTTGGCAACCTTCTCACGCTCGATGCGCTTGGTTCGGTTCTCATTGAGCTTCTGGTTCTTCTCCTTGATCTTTTCCTGACGCTGCTTTGTCTTGCCTCCGCCACCGGCGCTGTCACACAAGTTAGCCAATGCAATGCCGCGGATTCCAATTGGAGGATTTGTTTTCTCCCTCTGTGCATATCCGGCCGTAGAGTCCAATGGCACGGCGTGAGGGGGCGACGGGAGAGGGGAAGAGGGAGGGGGTGTTGGGATTGAAATGCGTATATGCAGTGTAGCAGACATGAATAGTCAGTCAGCCGCAAGCTCGGCACTTGTTGCCAGCTCGGCTAGCCAAAGGTCGCGCAGCTCGGGAGCTGAGCAAACAAGCAGCAAACAAACGAGGGGGGTAGGGTTGGGCGGGTAGTATTGGGCTCCAAGGGATTCGCCCTGGGCCAGCGATTGAGGGGAAGGCGAAACGGATGGGCGAGGGAAAAAGAGTTGGGAGGAGGTGGTTGGAAGGCATGGTTACTTACGTTAGCTCGACATTGATTCGGCGAGCGGCAGAGACACCGTCATCGAACATGGAGTGGTGAAACTTGTCCAGGCAGGTTCGCATGTGCCAAACCTTTGCAAACTCGACAAAGGCGAAGCCGCGACAGGGCTTGTCGTCGTTGGGGTCGCTCATGCAGCGGACCGACGTGGGTTGAAGCGAGGCAAAGTGGGCTTCAATGGTGGTTGCGGTGGCAGTGAAGGGGAGGTTGCCGACAAAGACGATATGGCGGTCAGCCTTTTCAGCAGAGTTGTCGCCTTGATCGTTTGTCGCGTCGCCGTCCTGAGCAGTTTCGGCGGTTGTAGCGGCGGTCGAGGCAGTCGTGTCATCCTCTTTGGATGCCTTCTTTTGCTTTTTGCTCTTCTTCTTCTTGCTCTGGCTAGCATCGGCATCTGTGTTTGTGTCGGCGCCTGCGTCTGCGCCTGCATCTGCGTTGGTGGCATCTGTTTGATCGCCCTTCTTCTTGTCCTTGGACTTCTTCTTCTTCTTCTTGTCCTTCTTCACGGCGTCTGCGTCGGCGGCGTCTGCAGAAGCAACGAGCTCTGCATCAGCCATTGGCGAGTCGACGGCGGCGGGGTCAGCAGCATCTTCGGCGGCGTCGTCCAGGTCGTCGTCCTGGTCGGGAAGGTCCTGGAGGTTCTTGCGCTTGTCCTTGCGCTCCTTGCGGGACTCCTTCTTGTGCTTTTTATCCTTCTTGTCCTTCTTGGAAGACTTTTTCACCTTGGCGGCATCGTCGTCGTCGGCGCTGCGCTTGCGCTTCTTGGAGGGGGCCTCGGCCTTGACAGGGTCGACATGGGCATGGCTGTCGTCGGCCTCGGCGGCTTCTCTTACTCGTTTGCTCTTCATGGGTAATTCGGTGTGGAAGAAGAGGCTGGCTGGTTGGATGGGGGTTGATGGTAGAGTGGGAACGGGGCGGATGCAGGTAGGATGGGAAAAAAAAAATGCAACTGCTACAGTTACGCACAGGACGCGGGATCAGCGTAGTGGAGGAGAAAAAAAAAAAAAAAGGGTCCAATGTGAGAAGCAGGGGCAACGCGGGCAGCAGCCGGCAACCAGCAAACACCAACAGAGCAAAAAGGGTGATGCTACACTTTACAGGCAGGCTCTGGTTGGTAGATCGGGATATCAGGAGTCAATGTACCGGGCACAGGAGCATGGTTTCGGCTGCGAGCCGTTTGTGTGGGAGACGATAGACGATGCGTTCTGGGGTGGAAACGCGCTATCCCGATCTGCGGGTGCTTTTTGCGGCACGTGTGGCTGGCGTGTGTTCAGCAGGAAAAAAACGAATCAAAAAAAAAAAAAACGAGGCGGGACGCACGGGAGAAGCCTCTTTTGGATTCCTTGGCTTTGCCGGTGCCGGGGTGAGAGTGACAAAGGGACAGAAAGAGGGGGAGGGGGTGTCGTAGGTAGTAGCGGGCGGCGCACAGCAGCACAATGTCAAGCTGCAAGCAAGCAACGAGACAAAAGTAGAGGCCGTATTGTAACTCTGCGAGAGCTGTGATTCGTGGCTTGACCACGGCATGGGCTATGTGAAAGATGCGCTGTGACGCGCGAGAGGTCCTTGTTGCTTTCGAAACCCGGCTTTCTGCTGTCTCTTCCTTCACCTGCGGGTTCCAAATGCTGACCGGTGACTCGACTCATGTTTCTGAATTTTCACCTTTCTTTTTCTTTCCTTTCTCTTTTTACTTTTTCTTGTCTCCCAATTCTCGCCTCCCCTCTATTTGCCGTCCGTGTGTGCGTGTGCGTGCGCATGTACTACCCATGTACCGCCCGGCTGCCCTGCTTGCAGTTGGGACTAGTCAGTTGGTTATGTTTTCTTTTTCCTGTCCGTTGCAATCAACCACCCGCCCCCCTCTTGGCCCGGTTCTTTTTTTTCTTTTCTTTTTCCTTTCCTCTGTTTTCTTGTTTCTTTTTCCCTCCCCGTCGCCGGTGTCTGACGCAACCTTACCCAGGCAATCAACCCTTGGCCTCCGGCGCTAGAAGCCACGGTGCAACGGGCATGGAATGCACGCAACTTATTAGTCTATTCTCAGGATTCGGACGACATTCAACGGACAGTGGGGCGACACGGCCAAGAAAACGTGTGTTGCTTAAAGGGCTAGCTGGGCTAGTCTGTCCAGCTGGTGCACAACGTATGCAACTCAGCCCAGGGGGGTCCTTTTGCGGGGCCCAGGCTTCCTGCTGAGCTGGAGTCTGTTTTTTTTAATCGCCCATGTATGTGCAGCGCGGTGCAGTGCACGCATGCGCATGTCTAGGTAGTTAGCCATGTAATAGCCTCCTGACTGACGGGCTGGCCTTTGACTGGGCACGGTAGGTACCGGGCACCAAGACCCAGTGTCCGTACAGTAGCCCCGATCTTCCCTGTCATCATCGTACAGTTACCTCTTGACCGGATTGCTACGTCCTCCAACCGGGCAGCAACACAACCGCAACCCCAGCGACATAGTTGCTCATGCAATTGATCCCACGGGACCCCCAGGACGGGACCCTCCAATGTCCAATTGGTTTTCAGAAGCGGAAAGAGCGGTGGGAGCAAAAAATAGGACGGTGCCTGTCATGCCCTGCGGACAGCTGAAAAGAAAGGCAAGGGAAGGGGAAAGGCCGAGGGCGTTGTGCAACCCTCCAAGGCTCGCTTCAACCAGCGATGACCCCTCCAACCCACCAGGTCTCGGTTGTTGAGTATGACGGCGGTGCAAGGATGTCAGGAGCCAAGACAGCGAGACAGTGTTGAATCAACGGGGTTTTGGGGGCTCCTGGGTCAGCTGGAGGCCCGTGTCATCTGTCGTCCCTTGATCGGACCCTGTCTGTGTGTGGCCCATGTCTGGACGTCAGCTGTCTGCAGACACAACATACAAAACATCCCGGCAGGGCAGTGACAGATAGGAATCCATAGGCTTGCCACTCACCACTACTTCTTGCTTCTGCTGTAGCTGTTGCACCGCTCCGATAACTATCCCTTTCCGGCCGAGCCCTCTCGGACTGCGCCATTGCCTGACGTGCACATTTTAGGGTCCATGCACACAATCACAGTTGCAGTTGATGTCTCTCCTTCACATCACCTCGCATGAAATGCCTCCTTCACATCACCAGGCTCTTTTTTTTTTTTTTCAAGACATTGACACGAGTGGCCGCACGTCACATCATCCACCCACCTGTGGCCTCGCAAAACCACCCAATTGCTAAGGTACATGTCGCATCACACCTGTCCTAGCCAAGGAAAAAACGAGGGACTGTGTTGGACGCCGGCGTTACGTGTCTCGTGCGACTCCATCCCCCGGGGTCCGAACAACGCCCGCAGACGGCGAGGGCGACGGAGGCGACGTTGAAGGGGGGTGTGTATGAAGGCGAGAAGAAGAAAAAACAAAAAATAAATGGGCACACTTCGATCACGGCAAACAGAGAGCAAAAAGAAAAGACGAACAGGAAAAAGAAAAAGAAAAGGCTATTGCCAGAGCGTGAGCGAGAGAGAGCGGGCGAGTACGTGCGTGTACCCCCAAACCATGGACAAACGAGGTACATTTTGCGAAGAGACTGACAGGCTTTTGCAAGGGACGAGTGTGATTCTCCATAGCCTTTGGTTTCGTGTGAGGGGAGAGAGGAGGCTTCCATCCTTGCTTCTCTCCGAAGTTCGACCCACACGCCAATACCCCGAAGCAGGTAGTTCCTCTGGCTCTGTTTCTTTCCGCCTGGCGCCGTCTCGGCTCAGAGTTGATGGAGACTGAGCATAGGGATTTGCCGCGCTTTCCTTGTTGTATCTCAGGATCCGTTCCTAAGAGATATTTTTTTCTCCTTGTGCTTACCACGGTTCATTCGCCCGTGCCTCGTTTATTTCTCACGCACACACACTCACACAGGCACACACACGCGAGTCGAGCACACCTCGACGCTACACAGCCCGCGCCATGAAGAGCAGGAAAAAACAATAAGTGTCAAAACTGGCGGCTCCTGCATACATACATGACATAATAAGCGTGCCTTGGTAGACCACCACACACGCACTCACACACACTCTCACTCGCTCGCGCACACACACTCTCTCACACGCACATATACATACCTACATACAAGACGTGCATGCCGTACTGTACTAAAACGATACACCCCTACAACTGACTGGAGCACTCCACACGGGGGCATCCACACACTGTAAAAGACGACACCCTGCCTCCACGCGGCTGTCAGTTGCGGCGCAAGAAGAAAGCACCCCCTTGCCCGGGCCCCTTGTCCCTGCCCCATGCGCAATGCCCCCCTCAAGTCATTCGCACCGGTTTTTCTTCATCGTGGCCCTGGTTCCATCCCATCTTTTTAACTGCCCGGCCGCTAAACCAACTAACGCAGCTTCGGACCCAGGTCTACGGAGTGCCCTATCTGCCCTCCATCGCATCTCGCCGCATCCCTACTAGCTGGGGCAGTCCTGACGGCACCCAGGTTCCATTCGCAAGGTGTTCTGTATCCGCTCTTTGCACTAACTACCGACCTGTTGTCAATGTCCATCCATGATCCTTTCATGCCTGGCTTCGCTGCCTCGCTACCGCAGCCAACCAAGCTCGTGGAAATCAAACCCTTCAGCGCCGCCGCCGGTTCAGAGCCCCTGCGGCGCATGCCATCGACCGCCCGTAACCCGCTCCGTGCAGCTCCCGCTAGCCTGCCCAGCCCAGCCCGGCCCAGCCCATGCCATGCCATGCCATGCTATCCCATCCATGATGGCTTTTTCTGGCAGTCTTCTGCATTGTCCCAGACGGCCACCCGCTCCACCAATACCACCTCACCTCACACTGCCATTACCACTACAACCGCAGCACACAGCAGCAGCAACACGTACAAGGACCCGGTAGGTACAGCGCTACACGACCTCCTCCCTGTGCTACCACACACACGCACGCACCCACGCACACGCGCATAGCTACCTGCCTGTCTACCTACCTGCCCGCCTACACAGCTGCAATCGCACCCTCGTACAACACAACACAACGCACCCACGCACCCACGGCGCCCATCACGCATCGCCCGCCGCTTCTTTGTCCTCCTCCTCCTCCTTGCCTTCTCCTCTCGCCTCTCGCCTCCCGTCGTTCTTCCTCGTCACTCTCAGCTTCCTCTCGCCCTTTCTTCCTTGTGCCCTTTATCCTGTGAGGCCCTCGACTCAACCCGTTCTTGGTCTCCGCCGCCTCCGCCATCAACTCCGCTTCCCGGCATACACCCCAGTAGCCGGCGCGCTCTCTGACAAGACCGCTGCCGGGCCCCCCAATCTTGCACGCTTGCACGCCCAGGATCTGCGACATGCAAGCTCCCGTGTCCAGTGTCTCGTCTTTTCTTTTGCCTCCTCCTCCTGCTGCTGTGCTGCTGTGCTGCTGCACCCCCCCAAGGATCCGGCTCAGCAGCCAGCCCATCCCAAGCAGATGAATGGATGGGTTTAGACAAGAGGGAGGGTTGGATGACATCGCTACCAAACAGCAGGCGAGATGAGGCCCGCCGCGCACCAATAGTCAAAGCCCCTACCCGCTCCAACCCGAGCCCAGGTCCCGCGCCTTGCTGCGTCTCTAATTGTTATATACTTCGTCAGATTCCCGGGGTTTGCCAGCTCTCTGCTCCGTTCAGCCTCTCTCTTCTTCTTCTCTCACTCTCTCTTCCCCTTTGCCTTTACAAGACTCATCCTTTTACATACCCCCCCTCCTCTTTCTCCCGTCTTACTCCTTGTTCAACTCAGCATCTCGTGTTCCCCCCCCGTTGCTCGAGTCTCGGTTGTCTCCCTCGAATTCTTCATATGCTCCTCGTTGTTTCAAATTCTCCCGTCACCTTGCTCTGACCCCGTTGAGACTTTACCCGTCGTCAACTTTCGCCATCCCGTCATCTCCCCCCACGCCTCGACTCCTCCTAGGCGAACACCCCAGAAGAGATAATTCCTCTTCTCGCTTCTTCCCCCCTCCCCCGTTGCCCACTCCATCATGCAGCTGACCTGGGACCTGGAATTGGACCATGTCCGGTCCTGGGTCCTCGCCGGTGGCTACGAGGTTAATGACTCCTTTGATCGCCCTGTGGACTGGAGTTCCACCATAGTGACTGGCCTCTCCGAGGCCGCCGCTGCACCCCAGCCGGTTGCTGCGAGTGCTCATCTCGATGCACGCGCCCTCAATACTACCTCGATATCGGATCCCAGCACGGCGCAAACTTCCCTTCCTTCTTCTCCTTCTTCATCATCATCGTCACCGGCCATGGAGCAGTTTCGCGGCGTTGCTGACCACCTCGAAGACGTCCTCATCCCGCGACACTTAGACGTGCTCCGCGTCTTCCACAATGGCCGCCACACATGGCAGTACCTCATGGACGGGGCATTGACACTCCCGCGCGGCGAGTTCCCCCTGGGACACGATCCCATCATCGCCCTGCAGGACATGCCCGCCCTCCCCAACTCTCTCCCGCCCAATGGAATCCTCGCCGGCGCGCCAACGTGGAACGTCCCGGACCCTGAGGCGTCCGAGATGTTCCCCAATGAGGGTCTCGACCTCAACCACGTCTCCGGCACTACCAAGTACTACCGCCTCTCCCACCCCGACCCAGCCAAATGCCACATCTCTTCGGATCCGAACGCCTGCCACTACGGGAAGCCATCTTCATCCAACGTTGGTGCGTCAAGCGCCCCGCAGGGCCTCGCCATCTTGACCATGTGCTGGTCCTACATCTTCTCCACCCGGCTACTGCAACTCCAGGGCCGGAGGGTCCACTACACCGACTGTTGCCTCCGCCCATTCCCGAGAGACGCGGTTGACGGCCCTGACCAGGACGAAATCCTTGTTCAAATCCCCAGCGAGGCTTCTACGGCTCTTGTTCACTGGCTCTGCGCCATCCTGTCCCCCAAGCCGGGCTGGGCTGCCGACGACAAGGGTGGCGCTTTCGCCCCGTGGGCCGCATCTTGCACCGGCGACGTGCGCTTCACCATTGTTACCGAGGAGGAGATCGTCTTGGACAAAGATGCTATCCCTCCCAATGATGTCGAAGCCACCGATCTTCTCATCGAATTCTGCAATTTGTTTGGCATTGGTGCCGACCTGACGGCCTCGGAGGATGCGGCGCCCCTGTGCCCCATCAAGGCCGCCTTCCTAGCAACGCTCGCCATTCCCTTTTACCGAATGGCGAAGCTTAAGCCAAACTTCCCCAAGCCCGTGCTTGAGCCCAAGATGGGCACTTCATCCGGTCTCGCCAGCCAGCAGGCGAGCTCTGTTCGCCGGTATACGGATGATCTCCAATACTACATGACGCTCAGCATGCACCCATTGACATTGGGTCCTGTCCTTTGGGGCATCTTTTGGCAGCCCAGCATTCAATGCAACCTCGCAACCCCTTGGCTTGCGGCCGTCAAGGACGTCATTCAGCCCGCCCTTGATGATTGTGATTTTGAGCTTCTCGCCAAGCTCTTTTTCCACCGTCGACCCCGGGCTTCCATTTGGTGGCACGGTCTTTTCCTCCTCGGCGATGCCAAGGTTTTGGATTTCATTCGCAACTACCTTGATACCCTCGATGAGGGTTGTTTCTATGATACCCTTTCTCGACCCGACATTGTTGCCACGGCCTGGACTGGAGTCCCTCACTCTTACCAGGACGACACCACACACCGCGTTTATCAGGAACTGAATGACCCCGTTCCTCGTGCGGATCTTCTCCGACACCGCCACACTCTAACCCTCCGTGACCCTTGGCCACTCTTCTACGGCTGGCGTCCCTTCGGATCCGTCCTCAAGGAAACCATTGAGCCGGACCTGTACCCTTGGCTCGAGCGAGGACACGAGCGCGAGTACCAATACTGGACCTGGTGGGCCAAGGACAACTCTATCAAGCCTACCGCCTCTACTGGTTTCCGCATCGACACAAATCGCTTTGATGACTCTGTCCCGGATTATCTCGACATCATCCCGGCCCCAGAGCCCAATGCTCCTCTCCCTCGCACAGCCCACCTTCCCGTTGAGCCATCCAAGCGCGCGACCCTGCAAATGATTGCTCACTCGCTTGGAAATATTATCGGCGAACGCAGCATCAGCACTGCTGTCATGCCCGGTCTGACCAACAGTCACCCGTGGCTCAAGGACTGGACTCCTGCTTAGAAAATTATTTTCCCTACATCATCAAACCTCCACCACACACGCACACGCACGCACATACATACATACTACGCGCTACGCACGCATACACACCAGTATGCAGAAATCTCACTCAACCATCTCTCTGTCTCTCCTTCTTTGACTTGTATGCAACATTGACGAGCAACGACGCATGAGGAAACGGAAGTGCTGTTATTGAAGGCTTCCGAGGTTATCATTCCTCCATTGGGAAACTGGCGATTGGGAAAAGGGCGATTGGAGTACAAGGGCCAGGGAATTGCTTCAACTTAAATCGAACCAAGAAGCTGCGGCTCTAGGGAAGGAACAAAAAGCTCACTGGGGATTTCGTCTGTTTTTCGGAATAAATGGAAATGGGTTCTTGGTGGTTCCAGGCCATCTTCATGAGATGAAGGCCTCTCTGATGGGTGTCTGTACGGCTGTCTTGATTTTTTTTCTGGTGACTTTTTTTTCTTTGGGCGGGTCGCTGGTGTTTCTTCCCACATCCCTTCATTTCTTGTCATTTTTTATCGGTGGTTTTGGGTTTTTCTCCTTTTGGACATGATGTTGGACCGTTTTGGTCAAGCCCCGACTCTCGGCCGAGTCCAATCACAAGCTATTTTTAGGCATAACATGTGTTGCCTTGGGTTTCTAGGTCACTATAATTTAAGTAACACCCCTAGTCTAAGCTAGGCAATGTGTCAATAAATGCCAACCCCACCATGCTATTGTCCGTCGGCCGAGTCTTGGCCACGGAAAATGCTGGTGCCAGTTTTGGCTTGACCTCGATTCTCCTCGGGATTCCTTGTGCAATTTGTGACAGTCTTTTTGATGCTTCATTTCGTGCTATTAATTATGCAGGCCGGATGCCAAGGAGATACCTTGGCCCAACATTTCTTATTTTGTCTTAACCTAGCCCGGTAACCAATACAAGCTTATTAGGACTGTAAACCCCCGTTTCTGTTGGAGCCAATACCCACCTCCTTCCAACACATTAGTAAAGCCAACTCCAAACCCATCCAACATTCCTTGGGCCCGGCGCATTGAGACAAAGGCATTAACACCACTAATGATTCCACTGATCGTCCACGGACTGAACCAGGGCAACAAGAAAATTCGATGACGTAAACAATTCCTTGGCAAGCTACTCGCAGAACCGTTTCACAAGCGTTGTAGATTTGCGTCTGTTTGCACCAATGGGTGTCGTCAAGGCAATGGTGGTGTAGGAGCAAGACTGGATGACGATGAAGTCTCAGATATCACAATGGAATGCGCATCTTCATAGACATCATAGAGATAATCGTAATCAAACGGCACAGGCGCTTGAGGAAACCGAGGCGTTCCATCAGAGCTACCGGGTAGGTTCCCCGAAACAGAAGTGGTATCAACCGCAGTTGAGTGTGCTTCAGTTGAGCTTGGACAAGGATCTTCAAGTGAAGACAAAGGTGGAGGCGGAGGGGCCGGAATTGATGCCGTGGATTGCAATGTAACTTCAAACGGTTGAGAAGAATTCAACTCTAGACAGTCTCCTTCATCGAGAAAACTGGTACAATTGTTCACATCTTTGGTTGGCTTCAGAGGCAGGGTGGGAATCAAAGATTCAAGGCGATATTCTCCAGTGCGTCCAGGAGAAGCAGGGATTGTTTCAGGGCCTTTAGTCGTTTGGGGAGATCGAAGGTTAATCCCTACCTCACAACTCTGTTTACCCTCAAGATTATTTTCAGAGGAAGCGTCATCAGCAACAGGAAAAGTGGTGGCTGCTTGGCTATAGGGTAGGGACAGAGTAATTGTGTCGCTGAATTCAGTAGACCAGTTTTTAGTAATATTTAATTCTTCGTGCCCATCAATCTGGTACCCATGGCTGGCTAGATAGATTTGTCGAAGGGTTTGTTCTGAAATAAATTCAATAGGTTGAAGGGGCGCAATTTTTGCACCAACTTTGTTGCATTTGGAAATGAGGTATGCCAAAGAAGGGCCGTACGCAATTGGGTGGCAGAAATTTGCAAGACACGCAAAAGTAGCCTATACGCACCGCTATTAGTAGGAACCACGGTGACTTGCGCACAAGCCAACTTACGCGCTGCACAGAGACGTTATTACAGAGGGCATTCATATTTGGTAATTTGTAGTGCCACATCATACCACGAGAGCAGTGGACAGCACAGCCTACAGAAAGCCATCAGCACAACTGTTCGTACCATAGCAAGCCATGAGCCATGGCGACATACCTAGCAGCGCTGGATTCCTCGGCTTTTTCGCGGCAGCTAGACCGAAAACCAAAACGCAGGCCCAAAAAACACTTCTCATGGTCGTCCCGGGCGAGAAAATAACTGGGGAAGTGGGCATGTGAAGAAGAAAAAGAGAGCACTTTTGGAACGAACAGTCGCCAAAAAAGAAAAGCGAGAAAAACAAAGATGCACAGTAGGTAGAAAGCACAAGCAGTTGGCAGACTGGAACAGTGCCTTATAAACAAGAAAAACGAAAGCAGATGAAGAATAAGAGTTGAACGAGGGTGGCGAATTTAGGCGACGCACTGATGAAGTGGAAAGCGGGAAGGGACGTTTGATACCAAGGCAATGGGGGAAAGAGCACCTGCCGTTTTATGAAATCAGCACAAACACCCAAATTCCCTTGGCTGCACTTGCCATAACACCCAATTGGAACTGAGAAATTACCAACACAGGGGCAATAAAAAAAGTACATCATTTTTGGAACTAATGGGTATCTATTCTAATAGAAGAGCAACGCCAGGGGCTTCTTCTCATCCACGTATCTCTCCTTGAGCTCACTGCGTGCGAGGAAGCGCGCCAGCGGCATCATTGTGTCCTTCATGTCCATGACGCCTCGCTTCTTCTGGTCAATGTGGGAGGCGTCGACGACAAGGCGCTTGAGGTTGTCAAGCGACAAGGCTCCTAATATGACAATGAGTTAGCATTTGAGCATCAACTGACCCAGCGGAATGTAGTTTCCGGCTCCTTTCTCTTCTTTTTGGCTTACCATTCTCAATGAGGTCAATGAGGCGGGCAGGTGTGCCGACGGCAATGCCAGTCTTGTGTTTCTGGAGAAAGGTGACCTGCTCCTCGACCTTCATGTGCTTGGCAAACTATGACGGGGCGTCTGTCAGCAAGCGTTTCAATTTGGCATTGCATCCGGAAAGGAGAAGAAAACACGAAAGCTCACTACTCACCAACTTGGCTACTGTGTTGTCCTTGCTGGAGAACTTGCGAACGGCCCTCGTGATGTCGGCGGCCCTCAGGCCGGCGCCGGCCACGATGAGAGTGTGCGGCGAGCCCTTTTTCTTGGACGACTTCTTGAGCAGCTCCGGGTCCTCGGTGAACTTTTCCAGAAAGTCGGGCAGCTTGTCCAGGCTTCGCGACTCCTGCCAAGATGTAGTATCTTGAATTGAGCCAGCTGCGCAGAAGCAAAAAAAAAAAAAGATTAGCATCCGATTGCGAAATGAGATTTTACACACCAAGACATGAAAACCCCCCCTTCAACCCCTCAAAATTCAAGATGAAAAATGAAATAGAATGAAAAAAAAGAAGAAAAAAAAAGGTTACCTGAAACAGTCAAGTCGGAAATCTCAATTGGACTCAAGTCGGACCCGAACCGGCCCAGCTTTTGCGCCAGGTGATCGGCCAGGAGCTGATTGTCCATGCGAGTAAATAGCGTGTTGAGGCCTCGCTCGAGGTCCAGGGCGTCGTCGTCGGGCGCGTTTGCCTTTCTCTTCTTGCTCTTCTTGGCCTTTTGCGCCTGAGCCGGCGGCGCCTCCTCCGCCTGGCGCTTTTTCGAGGTGGACATTTTTCTTCTTCTTTCTTTCCCTTCTTTCCTTCTTCTGGCTTCAATGGGCTTACGAATGCGCGCACGTGTCACTGCTGGGGCCTTTTGTGTGTTGTCGTCGCTATATCGAGAAAAGGAAGTCGTCGTCCTTCCCAAGCAAGGACCGTCAAGAATTTTTTTAGCACAGTGCTGGATTTGGCTTTAGCGGTTGACCCGACAGGGATGGCGTCCATGCGCACTGTTCGCGGCACGGTGGGTCGGTCCCGAGATCCACTAGCCTCACATGCTGGAAAGACCAGATTTTGTCATGTACTTATACAGTATGTATTAGTCGTCTTTACATTCATATTCTTTGCATTGGAGTGGATAAAATCGCAGTCACAAATATCACGGTGGTTTCATTCCCAAGAGAAAAATGATTGTATGTGACTATGTAGCATCAACGAACGCGAAAAGATGGACGAATTCTCTATTAAACCCTCCAACATCCCAAAACGCCAATGAAATACCAGCAGCCCAAGGTCAAGTCCCATGCGTAACGTATATGATTCCTCCCCAACACTGCCTGCCCGAGCGCCCCTCAGCGCTTAGAAGATGCTGTTGACAATGTTTCCACCAATGGTGGCACCGGCACCGAAGATGGCGGCATTACCCAGCTTCTTGCCAAACTTCTTGCCGTACTCGTTGACCTTGTTGTCCTTTTGCTCACCCTGCTGCTGGCCGTCCTGGTGCTGCTGCTCGCTGCCGTTGGCGATGGCCATGGGCGGCACCGACGAGTTGTAGGGGCTCTGCTGGGCGGGGTAGCCGTAGGGGGCGGCGACGGGCGTCTTGTTCTCGCTCTCGACGAGGACGTAGTTGCGGGGGAAGATGCCCTCGAGGCCGGTGCGCTCGTTGCGGCCCATCCACCAGTCCTGGTTCATGTACTCGTGGACGCTGATCTTGTCGTCCTTTTCAAACGAGAGGTCGCGGCCGTCGCTGGCGGCGTACTTGTAGAGGGCGCGGGCGTTGGCGACGACGGGCTTGGCGTTGCGGTCGGGCACGTTGGGAGGAGGCGTCTGGTCGTACGAGGGCGGCGCGGGAGAGGGGTTGTGGTGCTGCTGCGGCGGCTGGTGCTGCTGGTTCTGGACGCTCAGGTTCTCCATGGCCCGGACAGGCGGGTTGGCGGAGTTGGAAGAGCCCGTCGCGGTGCGCAGGGGGCCCGAAAGGGGCGACTCGGAAGGCAGAGCGCTGTGGATGGTGTCGAAGACGGCGTCGTCGATGACGCCCTTTTCGAGGAGCGACTCGAGTTCCTGCGAACCAGTGTAAGCCCCATGTGCTAGAAGAGCGCGTGCATGGCCCAATCAATCAGCGGGAGGTGCGGGTACGTACGGTCTTGATGTTGCGGAGGGACCTGTTAACCTCCATGATGGTCTGGCGGTCGGAAGCCATGATTGCGGATGCTGCCGGGCGGCGGTGATCGGATTTGTTTGAATTCGATGGATGCACGAGGGCGACGGCGCGATCGGATCAGCGACGGAATTTAGGGGTCGGGGCGGGAAGATGGAGCCTTGAACAGCGGTCGTGTCGGGTAGGGAAAAAAGAGAGAATGTTGGCCCTCTTTGACGAAGGAGAGTTCGACGGCCGCCCATGACCTGAAAGCGGCACCGATTGAGGCGGTGCACCACTCGCCAGGAACAGGCATCATGATTGGGTGGATCGTGCTGGTGGATCGGGAATGCGGCAGTTCTTGGCAGTAGTGGTTTCATGCACCTGCATTTCGTATTGCTGAAGGCCTAGAAGCATTTGGTTGACATGTTAGCCAAACACTAGGCTACGCCAGCACTAGAAGCTGAATCTCGCATATTCAGCCAGAGCGGTATGGCTAGAATAATACGCATCAATATTATCATCATTGTCATCATCACTTTTAAGTCTTCCGTAGTTTAATAATTATTTTTTTCATATATTTCATGCGTTATTTGATCGATTCAACAATGTTCAATTTAGCTGTTGCAACATTATCCGGGCTCAACCTTGACCCTTTCTCCTCCCTCCTGATGCTGACATTTTATTTTATTTTCTCTTGTAAATCTCCATTTTACAGGAACTTGCTTGACTCGACAGCGTACAGGTCGACGTACTCATCCACAGTCAAGGCCTCGAGGCGCTTGGAGTCAAGACCAAGCTCAACGAGCTCCTTCACTCTGGCCTCGGGGTAGTGAGGGCCCAGGTGGCGCTTGTACTTCTCGAGGATGACGGGCTTAGCCTCCTCGCGACGGAGACGGTGGCCCAGAGGAGCCTCAACAGCGACCTCCTCCAGGACGGTGCCGTCGTTGAGCTCGACAGTGAGGGCGTTGGAGATGGTGCGGAGGGCAGGGTCGTGGTAGTCCTTGGTGTACTGGGGGTCCTCGACACACTTGATCTTCTGGCGGAGAGACTCGACGAGAGGCGAGGTGGCGGCCTCGCCACCGTCAACGTAGTCGGTGGCCTCGAGGCGGCCAAAGACGAGCATAGTGGCGCACATGTACTGGATGCAGTGGTCACGGTCGGCAAAGTTGTCCATGGGCTTGAACTGCTTGTCAATGATGCGGATGCAAGCCTCGTGGGTTCGGCAGGTGATGGACTTGATGTCGGCGGCCGACTTGCCCTGAGCCTTGAGGAGGTGGTGGATCTTCTCAGAAGCCTCAACGGCCGTCTGGGAGTGGAACTCGGCAGGGTACGAGACCTTGAAGAGGACGTTCTCCATGACGTAGCTGCCGTAGGGGCGCTGGAACTCAAACTTCTTGCCCTTGAAGAGGACATCGTAGAAACCCCAGACGGGGGCGGAGAGGACGGTGGGGACACCCTGCTCGCCCTTCATGACCTTGAGGGCGAGGTTGACGGCGCGCTGGCAGGCATCACCGGCAGCCCACGACTTTCGGGACATGGTGTTGGGGGTGTGGCGGTAGGTTCGCAGGCTCTGGCCGTCAACCCAGGCCTGGGTGACGGCGTCGGCAATCTGCTTCTCGTTGAGGCCGAGCATCTTGGAGACGACGGCGGTGGAGGCGACCTTGACCAGGACGACGTGGTCGAGACCGACCTTGTTGTACGAGTTGAGCAGAGCCAGGCAGCCCTGGATCTCGTGGGCCTTGATCATGCCCTCAAGGACATCCTTGATGGTGAAGATCTTGCCGCCAGCCAGGTTACCGCCGGCCTTGTTGGTGCGGTTGATCCAGTCGGCGACGGCGAGGATGGCGCCCAGGTTGTCCGAGGGGTGACCCCACTCGGCGGCCAGCCAGCAGTCATTGAAGTCGAGCCATCGGATCATGGCACCGATGTTGAAGGCGGCGTTGACGGGGTCCAGCTGGAAGGGAGTTCCAGGGACCTTGGGGCCGTTGGGGACAATGGTGCCGGGGACAATGGGGCCAAGGAGCTTAGAGCACTCCTTGAACTTTAGGCCCTCAAGACCGCAGCCGAGGGTGTCGAGGAGAATCCATCGAGCAGTGTCAAACTATTGGGTTTTAAAAGCCCGCCGTCAGCTATGAACCTCTCAAAACAATTGCACGGCAGGCGAGGGGGTGATGGAAGCATCGCCAGAGAGCTCGTGGCGGGGTAGCAGAGCTTCTTTCAGTGGTGTTGGCGGGGTATTCTCCCCCTCCCCCAGCTTCCCCCTCAGCACAGACGCAGAGACACTGGGGTATTGACTTACAGCAAGCTCCGAGTCGATGGGCTTATTGGCGACATAGTCGGCAATGTCCTTGATCTCGGGGTCGTACTCACGGGCCTGGGAAGACATGGCGGGCGCACCAGAAAGTCGGGCAGCAGATGTTGTGAAGGAGCTGTGGGAAGCGGGAGTCGCAGAGCGAGCGGCAATGAATGCGGAGCGGGCCACGAGGGGTGCGGCGCCGGCGAGTCGAAGGCTACGGGGCTGGATGCGCAGCTGCTTTGTGGCCGTTCGAAGCCCCCGATTGACGGCGGCAGACATGGCTTTTGGCGGGAAGAGGGGAGGATGGCTCTCGTCGACGCAAAGCTAATTGGGTCGAGCACGAGGGCGAGGCGTTTCCGGCTGTCTGTCTTGCTTCGTCGACGAACAGCTCGCGCAGGCAATGATGCTTTGTTGGGAGCAGCAGGTTTGAATATTTACAGTCAAGAGCTCGGCTGCTCTGGCGCACGGAAGCTTTGCTTTGCCGTGGCTGACCGCGAAAGCCTACCCTCGGCTAGCCGCCCGGTCCCCCAGACGTACAGATCCCCCAGCCGCCCACGGTGAATTGGAATGCGAGATTGGCCAGCTGCTCTCCCGAGTGGGCTCATGCCGATGCCAATTGGGGGAGCAGGCGTCGCAGTCGGCGTCTGCGGTGAGGGGAAAGCTGGAGCCAATGGTTCCAGTGCGCCGCGATGTCGCTGCCATCTGCGATAGCGCAAGCCGAGATGCGGTTTGAGCTGCCGCCGCTTCGCCGGTGCAAGGTGCGCATTCGGCTTTGGAATTGAAAACATTCGATATCGGAGCGTAGCAGTCGTTTTCTTTTGCTGGTCGTTCATTGCAACCAATTATTTGCATTCCTTGTGGTCTTCTATTTCTCCGATCTGTATTCTTGCACGCATGGTCGAGACGTCAGCAATGAAGGCGTCCAGCTCGCTTCCTAATGAAAAGTGTATTCCCGTTCCGGTTCGTACTATTTCGTCTCCAAACCGTGCATCAATTTTTTTTAAGCCGAGCATCTACCCAAGGCACTCTGCGCCTCACTTACAAGCAACTCTCAACAGCTGGGGTTGGATAGCCAAGCCCCGTTTCAACCGAGGTAACGAGGTCCTGCCCCAACTCACCATTTGCTTATCCATCGTCAAGGGGTCGGCCTTGATCTGTTTCAAATTCGCTCGTTTATTTATCCTCGAAATCACACTTCAGCCGTATAAACCACCCCCCTTGTCAATCGTTTAGCGACTAAATAGTGAACACTTGAAAGTCTGAGAACTGTCACCCCAACCGGTTGGGGAGGGGGAACCTGGCTACCGACCGTTCTCAGGACTTTTTACCCCAGATTTTGCCCCCTCATATGGAATCAGCCCCTGGACTGCGTGGGCCTCATCGCGAACCAATCGGACACTAAAAATCTGGGGTCAGGTCCCAGCCCGCGATGTCTGTGAATTGACACACTTCCACTGCGCCCAATGTCCCATGGTTTTCTCTCCGATGCTCGGGGACGAGTGGATGTGCAATGGCTGAACTGGAATCTAAAATCAGCGCATGTCATCAGACACCAATGGACGCCTTTGAGTACGAGGGTGAAAAAGGCTCAGCGGTGATAAGTTCTAGAGCCCTTATTTCTTCTCCTCATGCCATGTTTGCAGCATTTGGAGTGACAAAGGCGTGCAATAGGAGTAAGACGGATTACCCAAAGTGCAATAGCCGGCAATGCCGAATAAATTCGGCCTATGATGCCCCGAATCCTGCCCATTTAGACCCGTCTAGCTCCGCTAGCCCTGCGCCTCAAATAATACCAGCGAATGAGGGCTGTTGTTTCTCACAAGGCTGAACAGTCCGATGATTATCGGATCTGGCCCGCATCCATGGACATGGTAAATGGGGCAACTGCATGGCCACAATGAGTCTGGACAGCAATGCCAGTTGCACGTAGAGCAGTCTGGAGCCAACAAAATCATTTCGGGATTTATAATCTGATAATCCGTGGCAATCTGACCAGCGAAGTAGCTGTGATCTTGCAGGGCCACCCCTCTCAGCCGCCACAACCTCCCGAGAATGATTTATCGCCTCCACGGGTCGCGACCGGGAGCTAGACGTATGTGGATTGCGACATTAAGCCAATTTCCCGTCCTCATGGCACGCGGTCCGAGGGCGAGTCTCAGTTGGAAGTGTCCCTTCTTGCTTTTTTCTTTTTGGTACCCCTAGCGGTGTACATCAGCCACCCACGTAGTCTTCTGACGTATTTCAGCCCCGAAAAGCGAACATCCTTTGTTGGGGTGGATAGTCTAGTTCTTTTCAAGCAAGGGCCCGCGGTGCAAATGCAACCAACCTCATGTTTCATCGATGAACTGTGATCAGCAGCGAAGGAGACTGTCCAGGGATCACGGCCGTCGTCACTCCAAATCGGAGCCATGCCCAGGACGCTCTAGGGCAGCCTTACCCTGTGTCTGACGATAGGACGTGGCGACGTGTGGGGATCAGTCCGCCGCCCAAGCGGAGAATGCGGTTCAGAAGCAGGTGGGATCAGAGCCGGTATGCATGTTTTATCTCGCCATTGCCAGCGGCGGAGTTGAAGTTCGTATTTGCAGTTCGGGGGGAAGGGCTCCAACTATTTTGCCCGAGTTTGCTGCAATAGGGAAACTAGGGCTTGGGGAGCTGTTTCCGGGGCTTAGGTTCAACGGGGCAACGGGCGGGCTAGTTGCTCAGCTCGAATTGTGGCGCTTGTATAGCATTATCGAGATGGCACTGGATCTAAGTCGAGTTTATCTCATTTTAAGATGGGCAAATCTCACGAGCGGGCGTCATCTGTTTTAGGGGATTTTTCCTTCTTTCTGGATCGTGTCCGGAGATGTACATTGCAAGCGAGAATACAAGCGAGAAGACAAGCGAGTGAGTGGCCGAAGGAGCTGGTGGGGGAGTCAATGTGTCTGTTTTTCGGGGGAGCATGGGCATCCTTCCGGGTGGTTTCGAGATTGGTTCTAGCTTGGGACAGAAACTGCCCGAAACACCCGTCCCAGATAGGATATTTCGGGAACATATGTCATGATGACGCACTTTTGAGGTAGTGTCTCTCCGAGCATTGTTGAGACCCCGCTGTGGTTGGCTGGGCGGAAGTAGGGGACCGACAATGTCGTAAGTGCAAGGTTGAGAATAGGATCAGCTCTCGTCGGAGTCGGACACAGAAACGGCATTGCAGTAAGTCGCGGGAGGGATGAGACCTGACGCCCGTGCCCGGATAGAGTGATGGGATTAAGAGGCTCGCTTGAGGGTGGTCACTGTGGCGTAGATGGTGCGTCGTAGGAGGTCATCGCTTACACCTGGATGCTTCAGTTAGGTTCAGCGCAGAGCTATCACTTTTCTGGCAGCCAATGGGACGGTGGGAGAGTGGCCCCCATTAGGACTTGGCAGCCCTCATCCGAGAGAGCAGCGCGGGGTTTTTCCGGGACTAGGAAATCTAGAAAGTTGAGACACGCAAGAGAAGAGAAGAGGGAAGAGGTGACGGATAGGTGCTGCCGAGAGGAGCGCCATAATCGGAGGCGCATTTTTGGTAGTTACAAAAAGGGCCAGGAGCATCTGCGTGGGACAGAATGCGGCATGGGCCACAGTGCCACAATGGCTCCCCCACGGACGCAAGAATGACTGGTTAGTTGTCTCGCTGCTGTGCCTCAGCGCCAGCGCCGGGCTGGGCAGGGCTAGATTGCAGGGGCTCCTTTCTCGCCCCCCTCCCCAGCAGCAGACGGGGCGAGAAGGAAAATGAGGGACAGGTACCCGGAGTCTGGAACTCGACATGTTGAAGGCAGTCCCGATCGCAGGGTCGGCCGTTGCGATTGCAAATCGCGAGCCAGGCGGCATCACGCTGGTCGAGAACGCGTCTAGCGCCCTAGCGGCCCCCACCGTAGCCCCGATCAGTGGTGGGTGTGGCTCTGCGATCGTGGGTCGATGGCCACGGCTTGCACCCTTTGTGCAGATCTTGGAGACGGCAGCCGTTGCTCAGTGTTTCTGACAGCCGGTCCCCGTCCCCTGAGGGGTGAGCCGCGGAGAGGACGCATGGCGTATTGCTGGCCGTGTCACTCTGGGGTTGTGAGTCGTCGACAATGGCCCGCCGCACTCATCAAACACGCCATGCTCCCTCGTGGGCCACCTTGCGGCGAAGAGGGACGAGGGGTTGGTCGAGGGCATGTACATGGGCGATACTGGGCGAGTACGAGTCCGTCCATGTCTTGGTCGAGGGGCGGGTGGTCGAGGGTGTCAGCTGTTGCACGACGGTCCCAGCCGATGCCCGTGCTTCGGGTGACGTCGATTGAGCATGGCATTGACGAGCGGCTGTGGCCGGTGACGGGCGATTAGCTGGTCTGGTCTGGGCTGGTCTGGAATGGAGGAGGGAGGAGGGAGCATGGACAATGGAGCCTGGGGGGTTGCGCCAGGAGAAGGAGACGAAGATGGAAAAAATAAAAAAAATAAACATAAAAGTGAGGCGGCATTTCTGACGTTGGTGGTCGTGGGAGGTGATAATGGCGGTTTTCCATGGGCAGGCACCCTATGAGAAGGATGGATGTGAAAACAAAGCAATCGGGGACAGGGGACAAAGCAGGATCAGTAGTGCCAGATAAAACGGCTAGGCTTGCAACAGAGAGCGCGGAAGGTCTCTCGATCGACGTACCTGGTAAGTCGTCGCGGGTATCACCTGTTCCCAACACCATCTCGGACATGTGTGTAGCAGCCCTCTTTTTTTTTTACCCACTCGGCGCTTGCTCACCACACCATAGCCTCGGATCCATGAACGCCCTTCCGCGCCCCTTGCAACGTCGTTCTGGCCCTTTGCGGCATTGGCTTCCACTAGGACAGGCACCCGTGGCGTACCAGATACCCCCCGGGCGTTTCCCTCCCCCCTCCCCTGCACATTGTCCACTCGTCTGTGTTTGGCTCGATCTTCGTGGACTGGGTGGTGGAATCCAAATCGTGAAAGCCTCTTCTTGCCTCTGCACATGCTCTCGAGTCCCTCGCTCCCCCATCGACAATGGCGTCTCATCTCCTCTCCTCGCCGGAGCCTGCATCCCTCCGCGGCCTGCTGTCCCATTTCAATCCGTCTCTCCGTCTCCTCAGCATCATCGCCGCCCCGCTCGACGTTGATCCTTCATTAATACCATCATCTAATTCAACGTTTAGTGGCACGGAGGCAACTTCCCGTCCCTGTTGGTGTTCCAGCACCACGCCATATGATCTGTGTGTGTTCTTTTTGAAAGCCTCAGTTTTCCCTGATTTCCTGCTTGTTTTCGCTGTCATTGACTCAACAAGGCGCACCGGCGAGTGAAAGGCCCTTCTTTGTCGTCGGACCGTCACTCCTCCTGCATCTGTGCTCTGATGCTATACCTTGGCCGCCTTTCAGTCTCACTCATTCAATCACCCAGTCTCTCGCACTACACGCAGACGCACGCCCGCAGCAAATTGGCCTCAGTCTCGACCCTATCTTCATCTCCACCCTCTTCTCTCCTCGTGGACCCTCCTCAACTCCCAACACCCTCCTGGCTTCTGCGCCGCATACCGCATGACCCAGGAGTCAGATTGGCTGCTCCCTCAGCTCTTCTCTTCCGTACTCATGCAGATTGTTAGTCTACCAGGACAGCCAGTCACAAACGCCAGATCTGGAGATCCAGGGCGCATCTCGGGCATCGAGCAGGGTCCTGTCTACTAGACCCTTACCGTGCCGTGACCCACTGCCTTATATCCTTCTCGGCGCCAACCCTGTGCCCAACGAGGCTCTACTCCTGTTTTTTTTTAGCCCATTCAAAGACTGGTCTAGCACCCAATTCACCCTAGGCCCCCCGGTCAAATCAGACCGCTTCCCCCAGGCTCAGTTAGCCGCCACAACTCTCTCCTCCCGGTCCCTCAAGACGCCAGACGCCCTCTTACTTTCATCGGATCCGAAGCACGGTGACCCATTCCTTTATCGAGCCTCACGGACTTCTTTGACGCTGCCATGACTGGGGGTAAAGTCCTAGTCTACCTCATCCGCCGGGACCTGAGGACCTCGGACAACCCCATCCTTCACCATCTGTCCACAGCCAACCATGGCTTCGACTACCTCCTTCCCGTTTATGTACTCCCTCCTCACCAGATCGAGATTTCGGGATTTCTCGCGGAGGGGGAAAGCAACCCCTACCCCCCGGCTGTAAGTAAGGTTGGAAAATTCCCGAGATGTGGCCCCCACAGAGCAAAGTTTCTCGCGGAATCCGTTTGGGACCTGAGAAGGTCGCTCGAGGCCCTCAAGAGCGGCTTGATTCTACGGGTGGGAAGCTACGCCGACGTTTTGACCGCCATCATCGAATCAATCAAAGACTCCCCTCATCACGTCGGTGCTGTGTGGATGACCGACGACAAACCTTTTGAAGAAATCCAAGATCAAAAGTACGTTTCCAAGGTTTGCTCCAACAACGGGATCCCCTTTAGCCTCTGGCCGGACGAGAAATACTTCATCGACGAGTGAGTTTGCAACCCTCTCTGCCTTGCCCCCCTTTTTGATCATCAACTGAGACGCTGGCCTTCAAGCCGTGACACGGGACTTCAAAAGTCCTCTGACCTTCCAGACGTCTTCACCACCTACCGCAAGTCCCAAGAGCCTCTCCGTCAACGCCCACGACGCGCTCTGCCTCCACCAGATATTGCCTCATTGCCACCATTTCCCCTCTCGAGCTGGAGACCTCTCCAGCAAAACCCATTCGTAGCCCCGGTCAGTTATGAGGAGTTTGAATCTCGCCTTCTCAAACCCGTTCAGGATATCCTGCCCAACCCCCCTCCCTATCCTCGTGATGCACATTCTGCTCACCCCTTCAAGGGAGGCGAGGTGCAGGGATGGAAACGTCTCTGCGATCTCGTTCGGAAGGGTGGCATGGTGCACTACCACGACACCCGAAATGGTCTCCTTGGGTTGGACTACAGCACCAAGCTCTCGGGCTACTTGGCTCTTGGTTGCATCACGGCACGGCAGGTCCACGAAGAGCTCCTCAAGCTCGAGGATGGCCTGGACGTGAGCTACTCTCACTCCAAGGGATACAACAGGGGAGAAAATGAAGGGACTAAAGCTGTGAGGTTCGAGCTTTTATGGAGGGACTACATGCGGCTGTGCACCATGAAGTTTGGTGCTCAACTGTTTCGTGTCTCGGGCTTCAAGGGGGAGCAGGGCCAGTACGAAAAGAAGTGGAAGACTGCTAATGGGCGCAGGGCCGTCCTGGGGCAAGACCCCTCGCCCGACCAGATAAAATCCATCATCGATCGATTCCTTTCGGGTAGAACTGGCATGGGCCTCGTCGATGCTGCCCAGCGAGAACTATACCACACCGGATATACATCGAACCGGGCCCGACAAAATGTTGCTAGCTTCTTCTCCAAGCACCTTGGCATTGATTGGCGCTACGGGGCCGAGTGGTACGAAACCATGCTTATCGACTACGACGTTTCGTCCAACTGGGCCAACTGGCAGTACGTAGCTGGCGTTGGCAACGATCCTCGCGGAGACGCCCGCATCTTCAACCCAGTCAAGCAGGCCTTCGACTACGACAACAACGGGTGCTTTGTCCGTGCCTGGGTCCCCGAAACCAAGTCGCTCGAGAACCTCGAGAATGTTTTCCAGCTCTGGACCACCGAAGAGACGGTGCTGGAGGAGCACGGGCTTGTTGGGAACATCATGGTGACTGACCCAGTCAAGCGGATTGACTTCATGGTTGACCGCAAACCTCGGTCGCCCAGGAGGAACAGATGGAAGCGAGCCCGCGCATCCCGCCGTGGTGGCTCGTCCATTCCGTTCGGGGAACATAGCGATAGCGCTACCGGAACATCGACGGACGGCGACACGCCCAAAACCCACAGCCCTTGGCTGGCCGACTCCATGCACAACCACGGAAACCCTGGTCCGCACAATGCTGCACCGCACAATGCTGGCCCTTGGTCTTCCCGCACTCGAGGTCACTGGCGAGGAGGTGGGCGAGGAGCTCCTCACTCTGGGCGCGGAGCTCCCGCTTGGAGTTACTCACACACCACGTCCCATGTGCCCCATCAATCAAGATATGCAGCACCCACTGCTGTTGCGGCATCCGCACCGAATGGTGCTCAGGCACACGGCCAGGCACCGGTTCTAGGCCAGCTCCACGGCCACGGCCATCCTGGACCTCCGGCTTCTGTTCCTGCCCCTTACCAGCCGCATCCCTCCTACCCGACCCACGGATACCCTCATGCCTCTGCACACATGGGCCCCCCTGCTTAGCAGTCAGCAATGCCTGTGTTACCCTACCCAAGGCCACGCAGATGATCTGAACCTACGTGTTTGATTTTTTACGAGGTGGTTGTACTTCGCCAGCAGGTTTTGTTGACATGAACATGTTTGACATTGCCAGATATGGAAAACGGCGAGGAGAAATCAAGACATGTTGGCCATATACTTGATATTTCTAAAGAGAAGGGGTGATGACATGGACTGTCGCGAGGGCCGAGGCCTAGTGATTGTCATCGCACGTGACGTTAGGCCGGCTCTAGGCTGTGTAAAACTTGGACTGCTTTTAGTCTTGCTTTTTCTCGTTTGTCAGTTGGTTTCGGTTTGTGTGATAGCGCATGACGGTTTTATCCTCACGGCCTTATGAAAGTATCGAAAGATTGTGGTAATAGTATTGGGATTTCGACGGAATTGTTTAACATAATATACCACCCAGCTTGCTGTTCTGATTCTATTGATTGGGAATGCGAGTTTTTGATTGTTCTTGGTTGACGGAGGAAATTCGCATGTTTTTGGTCTGGGAATGAACAGCCAAGTGAGCACGTTGGATTTGTGTCGGGTATTCAGTGTGGGTTTGCTATGTAGTCTCTGTCCCAAATTGAGCCACTTGTTTATGGGAATAATTCAATCGCAATTTTCCGCCGATAACATCGAAACGCCACGTGTTACGAGAAAGCAGAGACGGGAATTGATAGTAGCTAAATGTAGATTCTCGGAGAGCGAATGAGACTTGTGGCTGTGGGAAAGAAATCCAGGTAGCCCGGTGCCGGGGCAAGACGTTCTAGAAAGAAATGGTTGTTGACACTGCGACATACAACCAAAGGATGGTGGGTGCGGTCTAGAACAAGGAGCACCATTTTAACTCGGCGACATTCAAGACCATACTATAGTTATATAAGCTTAATCGGGAACGGCCCAATTCTTAACATGTTTGCGATCTAGTCCCATCGCGGTCAATCCGTCTCGAAGCACGACCGATCTGTCTAGCCTCAAGTTGGCTTAACCTGGTCCCACCACCGCGACAGCACGGCCAAAACGGTCACCAGTGTGAACATTTATGGCTCAGATCCTGCCTAGAGCTCTTCATGACTTGTGGTGTTTTTGCTACTGGACACGCATTTGGTCCTCTCTGTTTCAACCTTTACCCATGGCGTGGCCAGGACAAGGCCTCCGAAGACAATGACAGTGTAGGCTGACACAAAACCCATGTCTTACTTGATGTAAAAGCACGGTGGGCGAAAGGACCGGTGCCTTTAGCGGGGGGATCCTTGGGTGTCTGGGTTGTCTCAAATATACCTTTTTTGGTTTCTCATTCGCATTCAGTAGCTGTCAAATAACGCGCCAACTCGAGAACAGGGACCTTTTGCATGTAGCTTTCTTTCGGTGGCTTGCATAGCCAGCCTGATTCTGTAACCAGCCGCACTCTTCCCCTCTCCCAGCCGACATAACGGCGAATCATGGAGGAAGGAGAAATACACGGTGCCTGTATGATTGGCCACATTGTCAGCCACTGCTGATCTTGTGATGCCAGCTTCCATGTTCAAAATATTGTGCCCCCCGCATCTTCTCTTTTTCCCTTCTCCATGTTCAAACCGAAGATCCAGGCAGACTTTGGAGCACGACCATGAACTCTACAACATCATCGCCGGTTGGTAGGGCCACGCCCAGAGCTCCCGAAACAGAATCCTTTCCCGACTCGGATGGCTCAAGAAATTTGTTTTCGCCCGAGAGTCAAGTGAAGCTACTTGCATCCCCAACACCGAATAATGTCGAGGAAGATGGGAATCGCAGCCCAAAATCTGAGCCTGGTCGCCTTATGGGACAGGCGGTATCGTTTTTCGACACTCTCTGGGCTGCATACCAGAAGAAAACGTGGAGCATGTACATTTTTCTCGTCGCTGGCATGGCATTTGCCATCGGGCATCACCAATTCTATTCGAGCCTCCAAGGCCAAGAAGCCAAGAAGCAGTCACTTATGCTCCGGTACGGCACCATCCTTGCATTCTGCGCCAAGGCGTGCTTGGGCAGTGCCGTCATCCTAGCCCGCCGACAACGCGTGTGGATGGTGGTCCGTCAAAAGATACTCCGTCTCAAGACTGTCGACGCCATCTTTACGGCAACCGAGGATGTCACTGCTCTACTGGACTGGAGAGCAATACGAAAGGCCAAATTGGCAACGTGCCTTGCGCTGTACACTTGGATGGCTCCTTTGATCGTCATCTTCACCTCCAATACGCTCTCGGTGATTGGCGGTACGAAACAGGAGGCTGCATTCTGTCCAGAGGCTCGCACTCTCAACTTTTCATTAGAGTCATCCTTGAATTGGCGCATCCCTCTTGAAATAAACGAAAGATATATGTGGTCTCTTTCTGTATGGAACAATACAATGGGTCCACCCCAACTTGGCGATCCGTATTCATTTGACTATTACGCTGCGCCAAGTCTGCAATGTAAAACTTTGGTCAATAGGGTCATCTATTCTCAACAATTTCTGGCCCGAAAGAACATAGGGAAAGAGGTATGCACCTCCAACTGGAACTGCTCCTATGCAATCGAATTTGTTGCTCCTGGCTACAAATGCCAAGAGCTTGCATCTGGAGTAGGGTCCAGCGCCAAGAAACTCGGGAACTCTTTGCCGCCATTCAATACCAGTGCCATCATACCCGAGGGAACTTTTTCATATTATGCGATGACTGATTTGGGCGAATATGCGAGCCAGCAATTTGACACTGGACCCGGCGGGGTAGCTAAACAAGATCCCCCGTATCCAAAGAATCTTGGGGCTTTTCGGACCGAGCCAGTTCTATGGATTGGATATGCTGCTGTTCAAGATTTCAACAAAATACAGCCGCAAAACCGATCAGTCAAAGGTTGGGACGAAGCATATCGTCCAACCATCATCGGATGCGAACACTATGAAACCAAATACCACGTTGAGCTCAGCTTTGTCAATGGCGTCCAAAGCTATCGTGTAAAGGACCGCAAATATTTAAAAAGAGTCATCGACACAGACTACGTACCCGGGAAGATTGCGGACGACAATACATGGGACAACACCACAGCATCGCCCAAAAGCAAATATGTGTTCCCAGGTGATGTTGGAAAGTATCGCAAAGTCTCTGCATATCATTCTCTTGGAAAGGCCTATAGGGATTTCCTAAACGGCACAATACGAATGCCCTACATTATAGCACAGACAAACGTTATCAAAACAAATCTCATTACACCGCCCAATTATCTTCCAAAAAAGGACTTCCACAAAGAAATCTCGCATGCGTACGAGGATATAGTCATTTCCCTATTTTCGGACCCAACATGGGTTGGCGTTGCCTGGGCTCAGAATCCTTCCGTCTCCACTGGTGGTGTTCTTGGTGGCAACAAGACAAACTTCCCATGTATTCGCTCACGACCAGCAGGCTTTTTTGTCTACAACAAGTATCAGCTGTGCATAGTATATATACCAAGTATTTTGCTTGCCATAATTGGGGTTATGTTGGGCGTCCAGGCCGCAGTACTGGAAGGAGAAATGCGAGATGTAAAGCCTTCTTCTATTATTAAAGCTGCAAGAGGAAAGAGTTTGGCTAAAGTACAGGAGGGCTACGGCGAAGGCATTGATGATCGAAAGATTGGGTTTGGATTGGTTCAGGACTACATGGGTGGAAATGTGCGCGGTTTTGGTTTGGCCGAAGATGTTTCCCAGGAGCCTCAAGCATCACTAAAGGACATCTGGAAAGTGAAAACTGGAAGGGCAACTGAGAGCAAGTGATGGGATATATTCTATTCTCATTGTATTCTTAATAGCCCATGGGTTTGTTTGTACCGTTTGAGCATGCTTCATAGATAGACGTGAGGAGGTGAGGACGAGGGTAGTTGGCGACGCGAATGTGATGACTGGCCACCGTATCTTGTGTGAATGTCTGATTCGCATAAGTCGCGCAATTAAATAGACCCCGTGAGAAAACCGCACATTTCCCTCGTAACCCCGGGCCTTGTGTCGGTCTAATCACTCCTGGGCACGATCACTGACCTCGCTCACTCACCAATCTGCGTTTCGAGTTTCTCGGTATGGGGTGGTCTAAATTTCAGCCTACTCTATTAGCACTGCCCTTTTCATATCTTTCTAGTATTTTACTCATCTGGTTGAAAAGTGACATCACTCATGCATGCTGCTACTGTCATGCACGGTGCCAGATGACCCGTTACATCTCACCCCTATGACCCTTGGATAGGCATATTGTGTTGGATCAATCTTGGCAGACAACAAGTTTATACGATCTGCGAAAAGGTCTAGTATTTTGCATATAGAGGGGCCTTTGACGCAAGGGTATTCGATCTGCGAGAGGAACCAGCCGAGATGCCGCCGAGACAGCAAACTTGCCGGGCTCACTCCTCTTACAATTTGGTGAAGCTCAATTGGCTCAGTGAGAAGTATTAGCTCCGTTGATCGCGAGACTATGAAGGCATAAACATTAGTCCCTAATCCTAATGAAATACCCCGATTTACCTGTAAGGCGAACATGTAGTCGCAGCTCGGTAGTAGAGCTTCAGTGCCGTGCGTGCTGCGGGGGCCGATGCGGGGCACCGGGAGAGTTATCCACCCGGACTGCAACCGCGCCGGGAGCTGCCAACAGTTTTCCGGTTGGTTTTCGGAGTACCAAAAGAAGAGTTAGTGCCATGTATGCGGTTGTAAAGGTTCATGGCGTACTTTGGGAGATGGGAGCGGGGACGTTGATCTGGTTAAAGGGAGCAGAGGAAGATTGCCACTTGTGAAAGAAACCTGAACACCAACCTGATCCCAGCCGTGTTTCCAACTCCATCACTTTGTCCACTGAATCCTATTATCATGACGGCCTCAAAGGTTGCGCTCATTACCGGCGGTGCCTCTGGAATGGGGCTAGCCGTCGCTCAAACCCTGGCGGCTAAGGGCTGGATAATCCACCTCCTGGATTTCAACGCTGAGGCTGGCAAAGCAGCAGAGAGATCTCTGCCCAACTCGAAGTTTCACCAAGTCGACGTGACTTCGTGGGAGTCTCTTTCAAACGGCTTCAGAGCTGTATTCTTGCATTCACGACGTCTAGACTTTGTGTATGCTAACGCTGGCATCGTCGAGAGGGACAACTTTTACGTCACGCCCGAAGACGGCGACGACGACGCGATCCCGCCGGAGCCAAACCTGAAGACACTTGATGTGAATCTCAATGCTGTAATCAACCAGAGCTATCTCGCGCTTCACTATTTCCGGCGCAGCCCGCACAAGGGCCAGAATGCGTCATTGGTGATGACGTCGAGCGTTGGAGGACTGGTATGTAGATACTACTACTTTCTTAGTTTCTTCCTCTTTTTCGCTATCAGAATAGTTTCCATGAAACAAAGCAAAAATTATTTTCATGCTAACAGTCTCACCTCTCTTGAAACTGGACAGTACCCATCCCAGTACTGCCCCATCTACGCGGCGTCCAAAGCCGGCGTCGTCAACTTCATGCGGTCCATTGCGTTTCCCTACCACCACTACAACGGCATCCGGGTCTACGCCACGTGCCCGGGGACGGTCAAGACGAACCTCCTCAACAGCGAGGAGTGGATGGCGTTCCCCGAGGAGTACTTCACCCCGCTCTCCCGGATAGCCTCAACCGTGGCGACGCTTGTCGAGGGGGGCGACTTGACGGACGCCTGGGGTCGCACCGTGCCTGCGGCGGAAAACTTTGGCCTGGCCGTCGAGATCAACGGGGAGCGCTTCTACTTTCGGGATACGCCCGACTTTTGCGATGAGGAGGCGCGCATGGTGATGCGGGCGACGAGCATGGAGAATCAACTTGCAAGGCTAGAGGAGCGGCTGGCCAAGCAGAATAACGTGTCGGTTAGCTCATGATTGCTTATCGAAGAGGGTGAGCAATAGATGGTTGAATTTTTCTGATTTGACTGTCTCTGCTTTTTTGTTTTTTTCTTGGAGGAGTTGAGTTCAAGGGGTGGTGCCTTCCCATTCACAGTCTTGTTTGGCAAACTCTGCGTTTGGGTCCGATGGGCAGAAAGCTCCTTCCGTAGTTCATCAACTATCATTCATGCATAACTTTTAACAATTACAATGCATATTACTGTTTGATGCATACCCAACTTGTAATTCATGTACACGCGGTCACGCATGCTCTGACTCAATCCCATCACCTCTTTAGTATATCCACCAACCCAAGCTCGCCGATGAGATCACGATTGCCAGATTGAATGCAGCCTTCAACTTGTTATTTGTTCTCTGTTTATCTATTCAGGCATGCTGTCAACTGGGAAGATCCCAGTCATACGCCAAGTCGCGACTAACCTTCCCATCATGGACCAGCTTTCCACCCCATGATCACGACGGGCACTAGCGATCGCTCGGGGGAAGATTTACCGTCAATTCTCCACGCCGCTGGATAACGATTGCCTGGATGTGAAAAAGAGACCCGAGCCGCCGTGGCAGCCGCCGCAGGCCGTGGCAAGTGATAAACCCACTTCGCATCGGAATCTAGGCACGGCTTCATTTCTGCTCAAAGCGTACATCATATCACCAGCCAGCAATTATTCAATCGAATCCACCAGATCATAACCATGTCGAATACAGATCCTGCCAAAGGCCATGTCAAGATTGATCACGATTTTACTTTTGACAACTTCACTTACGAGAATGGGGTACACTATCAACGTGAGTTTAAACTATCAAGAAGAAAAGAACGAACGCAAATAAGAGTCAATGCTAATCGTCAAACTAGCATGTGTAAAGGTATCGATATACTTCAAGAAGAGAAAGGAAGTGTCTCTTGACCACTTCTTCAAGCACTGGGCTACGGTGCACGCAGACCTCACGGTGGCCTCGGAAAAGTTTGGCCTCTACAAGGTGCAGCGCTACATACAGGTGAGGCAACGACTTGGTGTCGGGGAAGAAACAGCGGCGGGACTCTGCTGACAAACAGGGGGGGTGCGACCTGCAGCACCATCAGCTTCCCGAGATGAGAAAGGGCCTATCGGGCCTCGGGATGAAGCCCATGGACTTTGACGGCTGCTCGACGCTGTGGTTCAAAAACTGGGAAGACTTTGAGAACTTTTTTACGGGTCCCGTGCAGGACAGCAAGTTGGCCGACGACTGCAAGCTTTTCCTGGATGACGACGACGGGCTCAGTATTTTTGCAGGGTACGTCCAGCCAACAGCGCGTCGTGATTGGCAACCCATCTAAATAACCCTTTTTTTTTTGTAGGCGAGATGTTGTCGTGTATGGAAAAGGCATCCCCGACACGGATGACCTCGATGGGGTCACAGAGTACCACCAGGCGAACGGGACGAGTTCCTAGTTGAGGCAGGCTGCACTGCAGAAGCTCCATACATATCACGCTGCAAGCCCGCGAGGTATCACATCAGCTAGCGCGCGCTCTGGTTCCAACACTCACGCAGGCCTGCCTACCCTAAGGCTAAGCATTACACGTGTGTAAATGGACGCTATAGTCTGCCGCTGCCACTGGTGGGTCTCACTCTCTCACTCTTGTTTTCTTTGGCTAGTAGCCAAGAGGTATAATGGAACTTCAGCATTGCTATCAGCAAAAGGTGTGCACAGTTGTGGAACAAAGGGGCGATTGATGGACAAGTGTCGGGACGCCGTAATTGGCAAGGTCCTGCGGTGTGCATTCCGGACCTGTTTTTCATTATCTCCACCCAACAGCAGGCTCGTTCACAAGACACATACGCACCCATGTACTTGTGTGTTGGTTTGTATTTCATGTTATTACATGAGATCCACCCCGATATGTTTCGAGGAATAGAATCAAATCGAACCTTGTCCCAATCCAGCTCCTTTCAGCGCCCGTACATCAAGCCGGCGTAGAAAATCTTCAGATGGGTCCGGTCCCCGAGCGCTTCCCCGCAGTTTTAGGCGCCGTAGGTGGAATGGCGTGAGGGCGCGCCACCCCTCCTCGACGGATCGCACTCTCATGCACTGCCAAATCATTTTGCTTCGGGAGATGACATTGACAATCCGCAATTGGCGATGTTGCACATGGGCATGGCCCAGTCGCATGCGGCCGCCGACTGTGCAAAGGCCCAACCAGCCCAACAGTCATGTATGTCTGTCCAGGAGGGGGAACCGGCCATGTAAGTCAGACGCGCCCGTATCATGCCATCCATGCGGCGGCGGCACTCTCTCCTTGCGTCCCAGAGCCCATTTGCCGAGCCTCACGGCAAGCTAAGAGAGGGAGTCTCCGCCCTCCCCTGCCCTAGCTTCCACGGCAAGGGGGAGGAGAGAGGAATGGGGAGTACCCGCTCGCTCGCTCAGTCCCGTCCAAGGCCCGTGAGCGGCCCCACGATAGCGCCCCCCACGAGTTCACGGTGGAGCGCTGGTTAGGGTAAGTTCCCGGCAATTAGGCTCGTGCCTCTGGCGATAGACGGGACGATGATCGTATCGCGCGGAAGCCCGGGCGCTGGGGAACGAGTCGCGAGCTAAACTCGACGGCCTCCCCGGGCATTAGTCGACGTGCCGCCGACAACTCGATCCGGCCGCGCATTCCTGTCCCATCCTGCTACATGCCCCGGGAGGGGCCGCAGCTTCACGTGCTTTGAGCACACACATCACCACATGCTATTGGGCGCGGCCCCTTCGCCCTCCGCATCATGTATCTCTGGCACAAGGTCGCCAGGACATTGGGTGAGCTTTGTGATTTCCTCTCCACCCCGGGGGAACTAATGCAAACCAATGTCGAGGGAAAATTTTTTGAGGCTTGCTCATAGGCTGTTTCCGAAAGCAAAGGCCCTGGCCGGGACTGGGCGGAAGCAGTCCGTCGAGTAATCGCTACCGATGCATGGAATGGGACGGTATGGGATGGCAGATGATAGTAGACATACTCTTGGGTGTGTATACGTATACCTTCTCTTCGACTCAGCGGGCTGTCCATAACGCCGACAGGCCATGATGCATCAACTTTTGCTTTTTGGTACGTTGCGTGCTCTGCAATCGCCTTTATCGCACGCCCCCTCCTTCTTTTCTTCCTGTCAAGAAAAAAGTGAAGCGGTCATGGTGCCATTCGAGCTCGCATCCATTGCCAGTTTGACAACAAAGACATGCAAGTATCCTGCGACCACCAAGCCGACCGACCCAGCTGCTCCCCCAGGAGCATATGCAATTTTACTTGATTGCCATTTGGCCCCAATGTTGCATCTAGAGAGGGAGGTATTCTGATGGGTGTTGGCGTCTGCTGACACGGCCCAGAACCCGGAACCTCCGATGGTTGACGCTCTGGATTGTCGCACCCCCCACACACGACAATTGAGGGTTTCGTGGCCTCACTTTCAACCTCCCTGCTTCTTTTTCTTCGGGTCCTTTTAGTTTCGTTGTGATTCTTGCCCTTGCAGATTCTGGACGTGGATCGCGGAGTAGGGCCCTCTTCCCCCGTTTCCTCCCCGCGGTCTGGAGTGCGTGGTGCGCACCTCGTTCTGTGTGGGGGGGCGCTTTATTAAGGCTGGCGAGGCGACCACAGGCCGTGGGCGAGGCGATGCAAGCCAGGCCAGGGATCAAGTCGCACTGCAACTGCCGTCAGTTTTCATATGCAGCCAATGTCTCGGTGTGAATCAGGATTGAAGCAAAAATACCCTGCTCAGCTGACAGCGCTGCGAGAAGATGCAGCGGTGTCACCGGAGAGGGTGCAGTGCACTTTTACGCGGGTGGTTGGGTCGCTACGGCGTCGTGCACTCTACCTCTCACCGGCGCCCAGGCCTGCGGCGTCACCATAAACGGGCATGGGAGATGAAAAAGGGACCCTGGAGCGGGTTGCATTCTTGTTGGTAACACTGCACGCCGCACTGGGACAAGCGGTGTGCGTTCCGTGAATAGACATCCCCGTCCGTCCGAGGGAAGGACCTGACAGGGCCGTGGCTTCGTCACGCGCACCCTAGGGATAAGCAGACAGGAGTGTCTCAATTCGTGTGGCTCGCAATCATTGTTTTTTTTCTCGTATATATTGCATACGGGGCTGGGTGTAGGCCACCACGGCCTAGGGAGGTTGATCGCCATGTGGTATTGCAGTTGTACATGGTATGGTATCAGGCTGTCTCTGTCAAGCCCTGTCGGCAGCCCCTCACTTATAATTGTTTTTTTTTGGTCTTCCATTCTTCCTTGTTTTCGCTGTAACGGTCCTGTTTTCTCGTTGCACAACTCGGCCCACGTCGAGACCTCGATTGGCTCGTAGCATGTCTATCATGTAATTCACCTCGCACACGCACTCTTGTGAATCCCGGTCCACATGTATCCGGCCAATTGGCGTGGCCCCTGAAGCGCCTATTTCCATGGCTATCGACTGCCCTTGCTGTCGGTGGGTGACGCAAGGTTACTTGCTCACCCTACTTCAGATACCATGTTGCTTTTTTCTACACCGCAGCACCAGTGTGGCCTGCAGGCTTGAGAGACAGTTTCAGTGATATGGCACACACACGCGTGGGGAGGGTGACAGAGTCATGTGGTGCCATCGGGAGAATCGAGAGTGGCTGTTTCTTGTCCTCGTCCTCCAACAAGACGGTGCCGTGCTTGCACGCTCTCCCAGCACCGGCACAGCCCGAGACTGTCTTGGCGAGAATCGGACCCGGGCTCAATGGGTATCAAATGAATCCCGCTTGATTGGAGACGCAGCGAGATGAAGAAGAAGCAGCATTTTAGGTCGAGCCGTTTCCAGAAACGAGCCAGAAGGGAAATCACGCGAGCTCGGCGTGTTGTCCCGATTGGAGCCTCAATGCGCAGCGGTGGGTTCCAAGAATGACAGCTACCGCACCACTGCGTTGCTTATTCCACCGCATCCTATGGCCGCTTGCATGAGCTGTGCGACGATCGGCCGAGTCTCATTGAATGGGGCCCCCGTTGCAAGGGAGCCGAGGCGTTCTTGGCAGAGGCAGCGTGGTCACACACCCGTCAGCGGCGGGATGTGCACCTGCTGCTTTCTTCTCCTCAGTCATTGTTACGCTGTGGCGTTTGTCAACCAATGCTGTGGAATCGCTGTCTCGCCTCACTTCTCTGCCCGTCCAGTCGCCGCGAGGGCCGTCTCAGATGAACGAGCCGTGCCGTCGCTAGGCCGCTGGTGCATTCCTCGCTCTGGCTTTACCCCACAGCCATGACGGCCGGGAATGGACTGGGCGAGACAGGCCATCCGGGAGGAAGTGGCCTGATGACGAAATGGTGATGTCGTTTCGCGACGACAGCTGCAATATAACTGCAAAGGCGCTGGCCACGGAAACGACATGTCCGCTGCAGATGGCCAGCAGCGCACCGCAGCCTCGTTCTCATCCTCTGGCCGGGTGAATCACTTGACGGAGCAAAAAACAAAACGAAAAGGTCATTGTGAAACCGACCATCGGCCTGCTGGAGAGGGGCGTGTGCATAGGCGCGGGTGTCGTCCGGCATGTGTGAGGGTGCAAACGTGGGATCTCGATCGGGACTCGATTGATGCATCTGCCACCATCACCCATCATCCCTTGGCACCATGGCCTCCCTGCTGCGGCCGCAGCGAGCCATGCCCATGGACAGTTGGTCAACCGGCTGGGACAAAGCAAAGAGTGGCAGGCTGAGGTGGGAAGGGGAGAAGGGTAACGCAGGGCGCCTTGCGGTGCTGCCCCGGCCGGCCCTGGCCAGCCCAGCCCAGCGCGGGGATAAATACCGGCCCTCGTCTCCCCGTGATGCCAGACCAAGTCCAAGACCCTCTCCGCAACAAACCCTCCGAGATGCGCATGCTCCGCCCGCACGGAAGGGAAGAGTACATCTCGTTCCCCCTCATCCCCGCCGTCATCAGGCGTGGGGTGCGGGACATGCAGGCGATTAAGCTCACTGCCAGAGGCCTGAAACACAAGGACCGACTCGCCATCGACCTACCCAATGAGGCTCTCCGCGCGCTGCTCGAGAGCCAGCCCGCCAGCCCTACCAATGGCGATCCCGCCAACCCGCCCGGGGTGGGTTCCACCAGCGTTCCCGTCATGAACCCTGGCGCCGATGCCCAAGTCCGGCCTCAGCGGCCTGCAGGTAATGTGGCACGATGCATGATGACGGCCCTAGCCTGGCTAACGCGTTCGGTCCTAGCCGTCCCCCTCGACAACCTCCCCGTGGGCTCCATTGCTGAGCCCAAGTCGCTGTATGCCACATCTGACGCCGTGGCCAAGTACGGCCTAGACTGGGAGACCTTTAAACCTTTCGTCTTCAGAAACTATGTCAAGACCCCGCCGCCCATCGACCCTACCCGCCTTCCCTTCTCCGTCGTCCTCGGCTACCACCCACACAGCGAGGGCATCTGGAAGCTCGAGTGCCTCTGGATCAACAACCGCGACCTGGCCGACGTCCTGGCCACCATCTTCAACGGCTACCCAGGCATCGACTTGGCCGGCGACTCTCCCTGCATCACCCGCGACTTCTCGCCCTTCTACCACCGCCAGTCCGAGTTCTGCAAGGCCCTGGTGCTCGAGACGAGGCGCGAGGTCCGCCGGAACCTGATGGTGGTGCTCGAGGTCATCGAGCACAAGATGACCCAGGTCGCCAACATCATCGGCATCATCACAACCATGAACTCCATCACCTTTGACGACCTGGAGATGGTCTGTCCTCCCATGGAGGAGATCCTCCACACCCACCCTGAGACCGGTGTCAAAGTCGTTGGCCTGCTGTCTCACCTGGAGCGAGTGACGACGCCTCAGGGCCACGTCAAGTACCGCTGCGCGCTCTGGCACACCGACTCGAACGGCGACAAGTCCGGGTGGCGCAAGGAGTACTACGAGCTGGACCACTTTGATGGGCAGAAGCCCCTGACACAAATGCCCATTCTCCCTCTCAGCCTTCACCCTGACCGCACAGATATCGCCCAGGCCCTTGTCTCGCGCGGCCGCAAGTTTGAGGCGCTGCGACCAATTGGTTTCCAGCACTACGATGGCTTCGGAGAGGATGTGAGCTACGATTCATCCAACCAAGGGAGCTTCAAGGAGAGGTCTACTCCCTACAGAGTAAGTCAAGGTTTGCTTCGCTCACGCCGCAATGTACTAACTGCTGGTCTTCAGCTTGACGAGCGTCTTGTCCTTGACCCAGCCCTTCAATTGACCACAAATGCGTCCTATCGGCCTGAGCTGCTTTCACCTGACCAGCTCAGCAGCCGCAGCGCCGCTGGAGGCACCGCCCCTCGATCAAATGTTCGTCGTCTTACCGCCGAGGAGAGCATGGCCCTTGCTCGATTCCAAGACGAGCAGGAAGCAAGGCGGTCTAGATCTCCCGACCTATCTCCATGGACCAGACAGCAGTGTCTCGCGGCAGTGGCACACACATACGGCTTTTCCTTGGACTCCAAGAAATGGTGTAAGTATCGTTGATCTCGCTTCACAAATATCTCCTGGCTTAACATGGTGCAAACAGACAGGGTTTTGCTCGACAATATCGAGGAGTTTCTCTGGCACACTACCGCCTTTGACAATCTCTTTCTTCGGAATCAGGAGCGAAGCATCCTCACCAGTTACATCCCTGCCCTCAGGCCCGACAGATACAGAGATACACCGACACCTGGTAAGATTTTGGTTTTCCGTTTTGAGCCATGCAATGCTGACCGCTTGACAGACAAGAAGGTCACCATCCTCCTGTGCGGCCCGACTGGCACTGGAAAGCGTGCAATTGCCGAAGCTGGTATGCCGCCTTTTTCCCTTCTCCTCTCTCGCGAGCTCTTGAACGCAGCTGACCTTTCGGACGTGCAGTGGCTGAGAAGTTGCACCGACCTTTGTATGTGATCAACAACAACGATCTCAAGGGCAAACCGTCCGACATTGAGCAGCAGTTTGCTCAGGCCATCGATTTCTGCCGACGATGGAAGGCCATTCTTCTGCTGGAAGATGCTGAGCGCTTCCTTCGCATGGCGCCGCCACTGGACAAGGACCAGACCACTCTCCTCGAAGGTGAGCATGAACTCAGAGTGCTTCCCCTCAACTTCCACGACCTCGATGCTGACTTTGTGCACCCGTCCTGTAGGTTTCGAGTCCCTTCTCAGGCAGCTGGACGGAATCACCATGATCAGCGCCAAGCCCGGTTTCCAAGCACCCGCGTCGGTTGCGTCGTGCATTGATGTCCAGGTCGGCCTCCCCAGCCTGGACAGGGCTGGACGGGTCAAGGTCTGGTCCGACCTTGTCGGGGACGAGAGGGTCACCGACAGCCAGATCAGGACGCTCGCCGAGAGGGAGCTCAACGGGCGCGAGATCAAGAAGATTGTCAAGACGGCGCGCGTCGTTGCCGCCGCCGAGTGCGTCGCCGTCGATGCCCGCTGCATTCAGATGGCCATCGACACTCACTTCAGATTCAGCGACATTTCTGGAGGCCACACCACTCCGCAGGCCACCAATTCCGGGTCCGACTTGGAGAGCGACTGGGCGTTTGCGGATCATCACGACGCGTCTTTCCTGGGCACCGAGGTTGCCGAAGCGCCCGTGGAGGGAGCTTTCTACTATGAAGGCGTGCTTGTGGATGAGGACAGGGTAAGTGATCTGGACGTTTTGGCATTGGATTAATTGTTTCTCTTTACGGGCTAGTCTGTTTGACTTGGTGTGTTTCATTCCGGAGTTTTTTTGCCTTCTTTTCCCTTCTTCTCTTCTGGCTTGTTCTACCTTATCTACTTGCCTTTTTATGGCTGGACCTTGCATGGCTGGACCATTTTGGATGTGCATGGCACACTCTCTGGGGTTTACGGACTTTCTTGTATAATAATATCTGGGTATTTGGGTTGTATTTCGGTTAAGGCTACTTTAGGTAGCTTAGCATGCTGGTTTGCTCCGAAGCCTTAAAAGCCAATCTTTTTATCTTTATCCTCAATGGGAATATCTTTTCCAGTGGTTTCCTTGTACTTGTCTCGAATATAGTCGGAGATAGCCTCGTCCTTGGCCTGCTCGGCGGCCGTCTCGTTGCTCTGGTCGCCCTGGCCCAGAAAACGCTCCTGGACAAAGTCGACACCTATAAACACGATGAGCTGATTGCCACAAAAGGAAAGGAATTACTTCATGCGAGAAAACGGTACCTTTGTCCAGTAGATCTTCGTTCTTCTCTCCTTGGGCGCCGCCGCCCGCAGCATTGTTGATCTTGTCCATAAAGCCGCCGCCGCCGCTGCTGCTACTCTCTTGCTTCCTCTCTTCGTCCTTGCTGCCGCCACCCGTGACCTTGTTGAGAAAATCCATTGCAAATAGCTGCACGATCGGAGTGTCTGTTTGATACTGTGGTTTGTTCTTCTTGATGGCACTTTGAAGGATTATGAGGGAAAGAAGAGAGAGCCAGTCTTGAGAAGATGACACCAGTGCATTTATGCGAAACCAGTCTTTCGCTAGATCTAGGGCGGGGTAAGCAAGTGGCGGCTCTAGATGGTCGCAGGTTCCCTGTTTTTTTGGAGCAACCCTATCAGAGACCTTGTGACGCAAGCCAGCTCAGATCTAAAGAGTGGTGATCCAATCTCGCTCGAGCGGGCCACTCAGGCCGTGACATGGGTAACTAGCCACGGCCCACGGGCGCGCCAAAAACAAGCTTATCGCGAGCGCCGAGCACCACACAGCTGGGATTGACCTCGTACCTTGCACAAGTCTAGGTGTAATCTTAAAACTTGGCTCTAGGAAATTGGGTCGTTTTGATTATCTGTCGCATGCAGATCGCTGGCGTAACGGTTTTGGGCGGCGGGTTGGTGATGTAGTCATCGTGCCAGCGGAAACAAAGCGAAGATGAGGCATTCTGACACTGCGAATGTCGCCATGTGTAAGGTTCAAGCGGTGAAGGAGAAAAGAAGGCAACAATTTTAGTTATTTCACATGGAAGTGGTTGCGGCACTGCCTAGTGTCAATGACAAAGGGACTGAGAAGAGAAGGAGCAAAACTGGAAGGCACGCTCTTTGATGCACAAAGCAGAATGACATCATTTATTGCGAGGAAATCAAAGGATGTAGCTGACAGCGTAGAGTCTCCATAGATGGCCAAGGAATGTTCAAAGTCTTGAATTAATATGAAGCATATATCTGGATAAGATACTATCGTTGTCAACGTGACTCGTTTTACATTAATTCATTCGTTTACTCACCCGTCCTTACTCGCTTCGCTGTTGACGTCAAGCTAACATCTTGTGCCCCACTAACTCAATCCCACCATGGCTAAGAGCCACAGCTACCAGCTCTCACTGCCACAGTGCCCCGCAACCAGCCACGATTTGGCGGGGTACCAACTCGCCGGCTGAGTCAGGCGAAGCCGATGAGCAAATGGCGAGTCATCGCATTCAGCCACAACCCGTTGCGCGACGAGAGCTTCAGGTTAAAAAGCCAGTGCGCATCTCGCCGTTTCCGGTGGTCAGCCTCCTCCGTGGACATCCAAGACATTTCCAGAACCAGCCCCGGGATCAAAGACCGCTGCCATGTCCAAAAACACGCCCGACATCCTGCGGCGGCCACTGTACAGTAAGCCAACCCCGCCATGCCACCTGCGCGGCAGCCATGCATGCTAATCACGGCCGTCCAAAGTATATGACCTGCCGCCCGAGGTTGTCAACTCATTAACCCTCAAGTCGGACGCTGAGACTGAGGCCCTCACAATCGTCGAAACCCCTCCCTCCCCTTCCGCCCCCGCCTCAGCAACCTCCGACAGCAGCCTTGTCGGCAGCCAAGCCTGCTCGTTATGCAGCCTCACATTTTCTACCGTTCTAGACCAGCGCGGTCACCTCAAGTCCGACTTGCACCACTACAACCTCAAGCAGAAACTTCGGGGCCAGAGACCCGTCACAGAGGTCGAGTTCGAGAAACTAATTGGCAACCTTGACGAATCGCTCTCGGGATCCGACTCGGACGACTCTGAAGAAGATGAGGATGGTCGGGGCGAATCGACCTTGACATCTCTGCTCAAAAAGCAGGCCAGGCTCGCGGATAGGAATGAAAACGAAGATGACGACGCAAGCAGGACAAATCGCGGCAAACCTCCCTTGATTTGGTTCTCCTCCCCTATGTTGCCAGAGAACACCTACTTTGGGCTATACCGGGCCATCCTCACCGGGGATGAACAGCGAAACTCAGATTTCCTGGAGGTGCTCAAAAACAAGCGATTGGAACCCATCTCAATACCCAGGATGCCCAAAGACGGTTCAATTCCAGAAATCGCTTACAAGGGGCCGCATATTTTTCTCTGCATGATTGGCGGTGGCCACTTTGCGGCAATGGTTGTGTCGCTTGCTCCCCGTCCAACCAAGGGCGGAACTACTTTGAACCGGGAGGCAACAGTGCTCGCTCACAAGACTTTCCATCGATACACCACACGACGAAAGCAAGGTGGTTCGCAATCTGCCAATGACAACGCCAAGGGCACTGCGCACTCGGCTGGTTCGAGTCTGCGACGATACAACGAGCAGGCTTTGGTCGAGGATGTGCGGGCACTCCTCCAGGACTGGAAAGCCTTGCTCGACACCTCTGAGCTGCTGTTTATCCGCGCAACTGGCACAACGAACCGAAGAACGCTTTTCGGTCCATACGACGGGCAGGTTCTAAAACAGAATGATCCTCGTAACCGAGGATTCCCCTTTAGCACGAGGAGAGCAACACAAAATGAGCTTATGCGATCGTTTATCCAGCTTACACGACTGAGGGTCCAAGAAATTGAACCTGTGACGGAGACCAAAGCCAAGGAGAATACAGCTCCCAAAAAGGCTTCTGAACCTAAACCCACAAAGGCACGGCTGTCAGAAGAGGAGGAAACCGCGCTACTACACACATCACAACTGCAGGCGTTTACACGCAGATCAAAACTCCCTGCGCTTCTGTCATATCTCAAAAATAACAGCCTGAGTGCAGATTTCGAGTTTCAGCCGCCAGATCAAAATCACCATGCTCCCCGCCTCCTTCATCTCGCTGCTGCCCAGAATGCTGCACCATTAATACTGGGCCTTCTCACACGCGGTGGCGCTGACCCAACGCTCAAAAACAAAGAGGGCAAGACGCCCTTCGAACTCGCTGGCGATCGATCCACTCGTGATGCCTTCCGAGTTGCCCGCTCAGAGCTCGGCGAGGCCAAGTGGCCCTGGGATGCCGCCAAGGTGCCCCCGCCAATGACCAAGGTCGAGGCCGACCAGCGCGATGAGCGAGAGAAGAAGGATGCGGAGAAGAAGGAGTCGGACCGACGAAAGGCGGAAGAGGAGCGACTGCGGACAGAAGGTCCCCAGGTGCCGGAGAGCCGGAGGCCAAAGGGCAATACACTGGCAGCCAGCTTGGTGAAGACGCCCCAAGAGAAGAGAGAGGAGGAGGCTCGTGGGTTGACACCCGAGATGCGGATGCGCCTAGAACGAGAGCGAAGGGCTCGGGCGGCGGAAGCGAGGATGAAGCAGATGCAAGGTGGTGGTTGATTGTAAAAAGATTACCATACGCAGTGATGAATTGAAAGCGTTCAGTGATACTGTGCCTGTCATGAAGCAATGCAAGTGGAGGCAATTTGCAGAGTTCTGGTCTGTAATGCAAGTGTCTGCCAGCTGGCGTCGTTCTCCGCTCAGTGTCGGCAGGTGCCAGTCTTGTGAATGACTACACGTATAATTCGCGGAAGGAGACTATTCGTATTCCTCGTGCTCATAGCAGACTGCATCAACTTGAACTAGATGGGCACGTGGTGGAATTGGAGTCATGACGGGATGCGCAGCCGCAAGGCCGGCGCGTTCACGGAACCGTGAGTTTGGGAACCCATGTCAAAATTGTCATCCGCCACAACGAGGCTTCGCAACATGGACAAAAGAAGCCCAATCAATCGCCTGGTTTAATTTCGATGGGGATGTTTGGGTTCTAGAAATTACCGTGCTTGAGCGCGACAAGTTCGTAGCAGCAGCATCTAGGCAGCAAGTTCTCACGACACTAGCGGCATGTCGTGCACGATGCCCAAAGCCCAACAACCATGTAAATTGTTTTTTTAGAGATTGCTACTTTGATATAGACACAATCCACCAAGGCAGAAATCTCCAAGTGAGATCCAGAAAAGCAATCCAAAGCATCAAAGTCGTTACATCATAACCATGCTGCAGGCTGACCAACCTGGCATTATCCCGTGCCCAAACGCCCGTCGCTGTTCCTCTCCCAGAAACAATTAAAAATACATGAAGACCAAAATAAACCCACATTGTGCGCCTTGCAGTGTCGGAAAATAAAGGACAATCTAGTCAAGATCCATGGCATCCCCCCACGTCATCTCATCCTCATCAGTGTCCATAGGCTCGGGCACGTCATTCGGCTGTGCCTCATCGACCGGCTCCACTCTGATGAATGTATTTCCGAAGGGTTCGCTGGCGAGAACAAAATATTGCTCCGGATGAGACATGGCCGGGGCTCTCTCCATTGGCAACACTCGAAACGCAACCGGCTCGACTCGGCCGACCAGGACTTGCCCGGCAAGGTCTCCAGGAGCGGTCGTGCGGACGGGATAGAGGGTCAGGTTTCCAAAAGCTTGCGTTGGAATCGATTGAGTCCTTTGCGGGATGTCGACACATTGGGAAACCAGGTACAGGGGAGTAAACAAACTGTTGGAGTCGTTTTGGTGTGGCTGCGAACCATGAGTTGTAGTCGAAGAAGATGGACTGGAGGAGAAGCCAACGTCTGGGCTAATGGTGCCATATATCTTGTATGTGAGGTCGATGGTCGCTTTGTTTTGTCCATTGTTCATTATAACTAGAACAAAGAAGGTGCTGGTTGAAGGGTGGGATGACGTCTCGCGGTGAATGCTGAAAGAGTGCAAACCAAGGCAGACAGCCCCTGAACGGCTTGTTTTTTTATTTCTCGAAAAGACTTGGATGAGTCGCCTGAGAAGAAGAAGAGAACATGTTCCATCCACGACAAAAATGGGGGGCGACTACTGTTATACGTGCTGCATCACGGCATGGCAAACGGCTTTCAAGTGTTTACATGCGGGCGGGCGCTAGGCTAGAGCTTCGGGATGGGCGCAGTGGCTGCCTGTGACTCGAATCCATTGCCAAAACGCTCGACGGGCAACAGCAACAAACGGGAAACGACGACAGCCTTGCCGTGCGTCTCGACGAGTAAAAGGTCGCCAAAGGGCATCATGTGATGCCGTCGACTAGTTCTTGTCTCGGTTCCAAGGCTGCGCTGACGGCAGAAGCGTAGCGCCCCAGCTCCACTCACCCTAGGATGCACGCTTGCCGTGCGGACGCCGCATAGGGCCCGTTGCAGAGGACGAATAGCGACCACCTAGAGTCAACCTGTGCAACGGGACAGCGAAGACCGACAGCAAACATTGGGGTTTTACCCGTCAAAGTGAGCTCATTTTTCAGCTGCCTTCGACCTCGTATGTATCGGATGGGCGGATTCGGACAGCATTCGGGAGGAAGGGAAGGAAGGGAAAAAAAGACGAGTCACTGCGTGTGGGAGAGCAAACCGGTTTATGGCATGCAGTTGGGGAAGCACAAAGCTGCAGCGCAATCTGGAATGGGTATGGGGAATCCATGCGAGCAGCACAAGATATTGTGCGCATTCTCCTAGCCCTCTGTAGATTCTAACCGATCAAAAAGCGCATCTTTTGAGGCCATGTTGGTAGTCATTCGTGGTGGTCAGATACCAGATAGACATGCCTATAAGTTTGGCCACATGCCAGCCAGCTAGCTCCAGGATTCAAAGTCAAGGACCGGCAACACCTATATGTCTGTGTAAGTTTCTTGTAATTAGGGGGGAAATCTTGACTCGACTCGACTCGAGAAATTGCAATGAGGGGAAGAGATGAAGTGCGGTTGCACAGTTTCAATCCTCCCTCGCACCTACACACACACGACAACTTGAGCCGTTTATTTGCAAAGTCGGACAAGCCGGGACGTACCCACATTGAGTAACCCATCGGAGCGGGCTTCGTTCGGGCGCGACCCCGGGTAGCGACTCGGTGACTAACCGCCCGCCCCCCGAAAGCTAGGATGGCTCGAAAAAAAGCGAATGCGCGCGTAAAAGGAGAGAACGGGCAATGGTCCGAGGTCGACTGTTGGAGCCCCCCCAAGCAAAGCGCACAGAGCCCAGGACGTGGCATAACGGGACGGAAATAGGGGAGGGGGTGGGCAGGGAAGAGGAGGCCGCAAGCAAAAGGGCGCACAGCAGTAGCTCGCTGCCCATTGAACTCGGCCGTGGTGAAACGTCGCGAGTCTCAGCCAGCTTACACGAATGCAACCTGCACAGCCTACAAGACAGGAGAACCCTGAGTTGGAGGGGAGTGGGGCAAAACCAAAAAAGTCGAGATGGTTTTTTTCATCTCTTTTTCAAAACATTATGCCATGGACGCGCACGCTCCGTTTGGGTGTTTGTGTGCCATTGGCGGGCAAAGAGGTGGGAGAGTAGTCGTTGTTTGGTTCCTGCAGTCAGCATGAAGGAGTAAAAAAAGAGATGGTGCGGTGCAGGGGTGGTGCCGCAGTGCCCCCCATTGGCTCAGGTGCCAATGGCGCTGTCAGTAGCTACCACGTCGTATCCGATGGGAGGGTACGCCACAAACTCGACTACCCTACACAGCAGCATTGCATTGCGTGGACATGTATGACAGCCACCAAGGGAATAAAATCATTTTGTATCATGTCACTCTGGTTTGATATCATTTATTTATTTGAGTTTTTATTTTATTTTATGTGCACTATAATGTGTATTTGTGAGTTCGTGGATACATGTACAGTTTTTTGAGTTGTGTCGGGATGAACATTTCATCTGGACAAGACTGGGGCCGCTTACTATGTTGGCCAAGGTTAAACGCAGTTCAGGGTGGTGGACTCGACCAATCCGCGTACCACCCTTTTCCTAATCGAGACAGACGAAAAAGAAAACTAAGAAAGCTATTGCCGCGACAAAAATACTAGAAAAACATATCCCTCAGTGAACCTATCCCTGTGGTAGGTCTTAGCATGAATAGCGGAAGGGCCGTCGGCGATATGCATTGCCGCGAAAAACCCCATCGTGATACAAATGCGTTATAGTAGTGGGATGTTTTGTTTTTCCAGACAGGGAAACCCATCGTTAGAGCTCGGGGAATTTAGCACCCGAGACCGCACTTGTGCTTAGAACTACGTGCCGACTACGCCAGTAAAAACGGTTGGTGGCTTGGTTACAATAATGAACATGGCCAACAGTTCACACTCGGGAGGATTTGTGGAGAGGCGAAGGAAGATGAATCACAAAAAAAAAAAAAAGGAAAAACCAGCCACAAGATGAATCTGACCACAAGCCCCCAATTAACCTAACGGGTCGAGGTGGTGGCGGTGCAGGTCGTCCACCTTGTCAGCTTGGGCGGATGCACCTGAAGATTCCAGATCGGCTACACCAAGTAGGTTAGATAGTCGAACTGTAGGATCGAGCCAACGTACGATGGCCCATATCAAGGTTTGATTTGGGGAGGAGCACAGAGTTTCTTCCCCCGTTGGTTTACACTAAAAATGCCTTAAAGGATGCATCGCTTGGGAAATCCCATCTCGCCATCGCAGCCCGCACGTGGAACTGGAACTTGGTGGCAGAGCGAGCGGGTTGGTTTCTCCAAGGGGGAAAACCTAAAGAGAATCCCACGTCAAAGTCCACCGCAAGTCGAAACGTGAGGCAGCCCAAAAAGAGCCAGAGGCGGCACCCCTGCCAGAGCACTTCTGGACAGTCACCAACATGGAAGTTCCCCGTTTTGGCCATCACAGGGGGAGGCTTTATTCCCTTTTCTTCTCCCTACCTCGTCACACATGCGGGTGGGTGCCCCTGCGTGTGTGCTGGTGTTGTGTGTGATCCCGGTGCCGTGACTCGGGATTTCGTTGGTGCTTGGACGACTAGGCCACAAAATCGCGATGCTGCAATGCAGCGCGACGGGGGTGTCCTTTTTGGTCGCAGCCCTCTGGTTCTGGAAAACCCGCTCAAGTGGAACACGACCATGTTAGATGCCGCTGCTCTGTCAGGCTTGACGTCACGCAGAGCGGGCATTCTGCACGCGAGCACTTCCACGGGAGAAAAAAGGAGGCGCCGCGGCCAAGAAGCTAGGCGTCAACATGATCGTGATGGCGTTGACAAATGCCCTGCTAGTCACCTCTAACAACGGCGATGGGCTGTTGCGCCTTGCGGAGGAGGCGCTATCAGATGCCCGTCAAGATGATGGCGCTGCACTGTTAGTGCGCCATGGAATATGAAATGGCGGCCGACTGCCCCGGTAAAATTCTCTTTCTTCCCCTAGTCATTCAACTGCCTACTTACATAGGGAGAATATTTGTGCCTAGCACGCACTGGGTCGAGCGTTTTGTGGCAAGGTGGCACTGACAGCAAGCACTCGACGATGGCTGTCCACTCGAGCGGAGCACGAGCACCGCAGACATGGATGGCGGGTGGGAAATTAGACAGGGGACGACATGTGGTTGCGGGGGGCAGTGTCACCAGATTCAGGTGAAGCCCAAAGGAGAAGCCAAAAGAAGAGCGAAAGGGTTGCTTCCGAACAGGGCATCGGAATAAAAAAGAGATGGGTTTGCAAGATTTCCGGTTGTTTCAACGGGTGGTAGATGGGTGGTGTTTGCTGGGTCGCATGTTACGTAGGTGGTGATTAAGTAGGGGCGAGAGGCGTAGCGAACTGCTTGGGCTGGTTTGGGGTTTGGCTACTTTTTTCGCCCCGGGCAGCAAGCTCCAGGCGAGAAGAGGGCCCGGGGAAAGCGCGGAACGTCTCGTCAATTGGCCCCATCGATCTGGATACGCGCTGCCATAGGGCTAGATGTCTTTTTTGTCTTCTTCGCCAAGGCCTATGTGTTCGTGGCTGAGGAGGGGATGCTCCGATTCACATCATCTCGATTGGCTATTGTTTCGTCCCGTGTCATCCAGTTTCTTGCCCTGGCTCTCAGCTCCGTCCTGTTTGGGACGTGGCGATTAGATGGCAGCTGTGGTTGGTGGTGTTTTGGGGCAAACGGGGAAAGGAACATTTGAGCCTTTCCTAGAAGGATGCCGAGAGACAGCCACGCTCGTCGGAAGCGTGGGCGAATCGCCCAGCGGCGAGCATCTAGCTGTTGAGACACACTGCGGGACGATGCAGTGATTGGCCTAGCTGTAGCGGGGCCTCTGTTTCAGTCTCAGAGCGGCCCATCCTCTCAGGGTCTCTCAGTGGCTTCCCTGAGGTTGAAACAAGTCCACCCCTGAAGCCCGGGTGGTCAGTGCTCATTCTAAAAATGTCCTGCTAAGCTGTAAAGAAGAAAGAAATGTGGGGAGGGAGGCCGTAGCCTTTGTTCTTTCGCCTCTACCATGTACATGTGTGCTTGACGCCATGTCAATCACATCACTGGCGCTCACGTGGTGGGGATCTTTTGTCCAGTCCTTGCTTTTGGCCTCTCCACTTGATCCGAAATGTCTTGCCGCTTAGTGAGAGCGCTTTCCGTCGTTCCCGATGGTAGTCTCTGCGCCGTCAAACGTCCAGTAAGCGCCTGCAAGCCACTTTGGGTTTGACAGCTGGACTGAGCTAAGCAATTGATCAGCAGAGAAGCCGACGTGCGGCCTGTGGCGAGCTTGGCTTTGGCATCTCTCCCTTGGCCCCTCTTGATCCGACCTACGGAGCTGGGAAATCGGCTGCCATGGGGCCCCTGTTCTTCGTCAGGCGATTATTACTGAAGCCTGCTGCTGCTGGTCGGGCATCGTGGGGCCATCGCCTTGGGAGAGATGGCCGAGTTCCGGGTGTGCTTTGGGTGGTTGGAGCACCCGGCCAGATCACACATCCACCCATCGAAAATCCAATGTGGAGAGCCGCGGTGGCGACGGTGACGGGGTGAGGGTTGAGGCCGGATCCGGCCTGCCCAGGTCGGTTACATGGCGGAAACGGGAAAAGCCCATGTTTCCCATCCCTGGTGCGATCCCTCTTGGGCAACGTGTATTTGCCTGCAGGGCCTTGTCTCTCCTGGCCCCCTCGGACGCAGGTACGAGCTTATCTCGCTCTGCAACCAAAGAAATATCAGACACCAACTATATCGTCTCGGTTGGCAGCCAAATGCCACCTGACCGGCCGGCCGACTTGTTTTTTGTTTTGTGGATCCCGCGGGCTGCGGCCGTAGCTGCAGCGGACGGAAATGACAGCGGAATGTGTCTGGATGACATGTAAGAGGTAGATACAGTTCTATGCCCCTTTGCTTGGATGGGACGTTTGGGGCGTTGCGGGCGAGCGAGCCATTGTCCTATCATCGACCGATGTTTGCGACGTATGCCGAGGGGATCCCGGCCTCTGGTATTCGTCTGGCACTTTGCTTTTGCCTTCTTCTTTTAGCTACTCTGGTCGCCGTCGGTGATCATAGCGTCCCCGAGAAGGTGGTCCTCCGTCTGGGACACCTGGGTTGCAAACGTGGAGCTGAGTGCAGGGAACCACGAGGCTTGAAGGTGGATAGGTTTGGCCGGCTTGGGAGCAACCGGGAAGCGGGGGGCGAATATTCCAACGCTTGCTCAACGGAAGGCCTTGTTAACCGCCAGGGCGTCCCTGTAAGCGCTGGGGAATCGGCTGGCGGGAGAGGCCCGCTGTACCTGCAGAAAGGGGGCCATCGGGGTTTTCCCATCTGCATCCCTGCAGCGGCCAGAGGGGAGGCCTGCTGGAGGCCACAAAAAGAAGGCCCGCGGGGGGTTTTCTGATAGGGCGGCCACGGCGTTTCAAACAGACAAGCGAGAAAAAGTTTGGGAGGATACCAGGCCCCGGCCAAGGGCATCGTTACTTTTTGGGACGGTGCATGGTATGGTATCATCGTCTAAGCTACGGTGCCATCGCCCATCAGATGCCTGCCCATACTTCAGCCGACAATAGGCTTGCCCTGGTGGGGTCGTGGACGTGCGGAGCCCTCCCGGGTTGTGGGTTGAGTTGCGGAAAAATAAGAGCATGGGAAGAAAGAGGCAAGGCAGAGCGAGGCCTGAGAGTTCACCGTTCAGTGAGGGGATGCTGTTCTAGACTCGGTTGTGCCCTGTCCCCGAGTCGGAAACATGCACTTGGCTGTGGGCACATGAGTAGAGCTTCATTTCCAGAGGCCACCTACGATGTGGTATTGCAAGTTGCATATCGACAGGCACGAGGTATAATGCCCCCCCTCCATGTCATGGAATGCCGGTGGTATTTTTGTCCCATCTCATCTGGCCTTGGCTCCTCGGCCCGCCGTGATTCGCTGCATCGAAAGGTGCTGGATTGCCATAGCATTACCATGGCTTTTCGAAAAAGAGGCGTCCGTCCGGCGTCTCTAGTTGATGGACTCTGAAGGTGAAGCCGCTAAGGCGGCCCAGGCGCCAGTGCACGCACGGCATCCATGGCGGCCCCCTCCTTCGGCGTGTCGATCAGGGACTGAGATAGCCGTGGCATCCTCTGGCAATCACACAAATCATCACCAACGGACGGGGGCGGCACGCTTGGGTTTCCAAAGTTAGCCAGCACTTGGCCTAGTCCAGCACCTTAGCCGGCAACGCTCAGGGCCGACATTGAGCGTTATGCGCCCTCTTTAGTGAACAGCAGTGCGTCATGGACGCTCGCCCGTTTGCAAAAGCAAGCCATCAGCGGCCCCGCACCGCACCAGCCGGCCGAGATGATTTTTTCCCTTGATTCATTTATTGCATCTATTTTATTTTTATCTCGCTGCGTTCATCATCTTCTCCCCCATGCTTTATTTCATTTGCCCATTTCCCCGTTCTGCACGCACGCAGACGCGGCAGGGCTCCATTGGGCGCAGTTATGATTAAGCATGAACAAGCATAAACAAAGAGCACACCGAGCGAGCCGAATTGTGGGCGAACAAAAAAGGATCAAAGGAGGCACCGATGCGCCCCTGCCAGGCACAGGATGCGGATTGGTTGTGGCCAATTCTTCCGTCGGACGTGGTGTCAGCAGCGCAGGGCCATCAGTCCATTCAGAAGCCCGTCTCGGCAACTAGACGCCCCCCCTGGTCCGCTATGAGCCATGCGCTGGCCGCAGCCGCTGGGCTGTCGGATCCCCCTGTCGTTGGTGGCCCTTCCGCCGAGACAACCCCTGCCCCTGCGCTTCCTTGCAAGGGCCAGGAAAGATGTTCTGTTCTGTGAACCACTAACCACCTTCACCGGAGAGCTTGGACAACGACAGGATGGATGCACGGCTCAGGAGCCTTTCACCCTGGCAGAAGCAAAGGAGCCAGGGCGAAGTCATGGCCTGCTCCCCACCCATCCACCCATCGTGCAGATGCTGGGCTGGCGGGGCTTTGTCCGTGAGTCTTCCTTTGGCCTTGCCTTCCATTGTGTCCCTATATAGATGCTCGGGATGCCCTCCTCAATCGACTCATTCCTTCTCAGCATCACTCACTTTTCTTTTCCTCTCTTCTCAAACACATCTCTTTTCTTTTTTCCTCAGTGTTCAAAGTCATTCGCTTTCTTTGACGCCAATCACTTAATTCATTCGACGCATTTTTTATATTGCATTGCAAATTCCAACATTCGCTCAAGCAGCTTCACACGCAACTAGCACATATTCAAGACATTCTTTGCAAACACTCTTTCACAATGAAGAGCTCACTTACCATGCTGGCGCTTGCCGCTGGCCTCGGTGAGGTCCAGGCTACTGTAAGTTGTTGCAACACCCTTTTCACGTGCTCACATGGCAACTAACACATCTCTAGTGGGGCAACTGGAATACCGGCGGTTCCAAGTACACCACCCCTAGCAACACCGACAACTACTGTGACACCGACATGGAGTCCGGCTGGACCTGGGACGGCCTCGATGTAGGCAGCTTCTCCGACTACAAGGGATGGGGCTTCAACGGCTGGACCTGCAAGCAAGATTCCTCGAAGCGAAGCCTCGACGGCCGCACCTTTGGCAAGACCATCTCCGGTAGCTGTGGCTCTGAAGTCTCTTCCGCTCCCTCTTTCGACTGCAGCGGCGCTGCCGATGTCGACTCGTTCTCCATCAAGACTTTCGAGATCAACGTCGAGTTCGACTGCCGCATGGAATTCCACTTTGACATGCCCGATGGCTCCACCTGCAAGCAGTCCTCTGACTGCACCACTGGCGGCAGCAACTCCATCGAGAACACCCAGTGCGGTGGTGCCAAGAAGGTCACCTTCGTCTACCCCAAGCAGGACCTCCCCAAGGACTCTTGCGAGATCGACATCCCCAAGGTCGACTTCAACTGTGGCACTGGCGATGTCACCTCCACTGCCTCTGTCCCTGCTGTGACCAACACCAAGCCCACCGGCGACGAGACCACCACTGGCGAGAACTCTGGCGAGACGCAGTCCGTTCCCGCCGGTGACCACACCAAGACCTACCCTGCTGGCGAGACCACCACTCCCAGCTCTCCCGAGGAGACCAACACTGTTCCCGAGGGCGGCAACACCAAGACCTACCCCGCTGGCGAGGAGACCACCCCCAGCTCCCCTGAGGAGACCAACAGCGTTCCCGCTGTCACCATCTCCAAGCCCGCTGGCACCACCGATTACCCTGCCGAGGAGACCACCACCTACCCTGCTGAGGAGGACACCACTGCTCCCGTCGAGACTGCCCCTGCTACCACCACCGGCGAGAACTCCGGCGAGACCCAGTCTGTTCCTTCTGGCGAGCAGACCACCTTCGTGACCTCCTACGACAGCACCTCCACCGTCTACACCACTCAGATCAAGACTGTCACTTCTTGCGGTGCTGAGGTCACCAACTGCCCCGCCAACTCTGGTACCCAGGTTGTCGTCACTGAGACCGTCGCCATCTCTACCACCATCTGCCCTGTCACTGAGACCATCACTGGCCCTGCCGATGAGACCAAGCCCGTTGAGACTGCCCCCGCTACCACTGGCGGCGAGAACTCTGGCGAGACCCAGTCTGTCCCTGCTGAGGAGACCAAGACCTACCCCGCTGGCGAGGACACCACTGCTCCCGCTGAGACCGTCCCTGCTACCACTGGCGGCGAGAGCTCTGGCGAGACCACCACTGCCCCTGCTGAGGAGACCACACCCGTCGAGGCCACCACCATCATCACCTCGTACGACAGCACCTCCACCATCTACAGCACCCAGATCAAGACTGTCACTTCTTGCGGTGCTGAGGTCACCAACTGCCCTGCCAACTCCGGCACTCAGGTCGTTGTCACTGAGACTGTTGCCATCTCCACCACCATCTGCCCCGTGACCGAGACCCGTGTTGAGACTCCCACCGGCTCCGTTGAGAAGCCCACCACCTCCAAGGGTGACAGCAAGCCCAGCACCACTGGCGGCGAGTCCTCCGGCTCCACTCCCTCCGGCTCCTACGACGTCCCCGAGGTCGTTCCCAAGTGTGTCAACACCTTCCTTGACTACGTCGATGACTGCAAGTCCAACACCGACACTGCTTGCTACTGCCCCAAGCAGGACTTCGTTGACAACGTCTTCTCTTGCCTGTACGCCCACGGAGAGTCTGATGACATCGTTGCCCAGGCCGTTGCCTTCTTCCAGGGCATCTGCGCCGGCTACGTGACTGAGAACCCTGGCATCTGCACCGGTGCCGAGTCTGTTACCAGCATCATCACCGTTACCGGAACCACTGTTGTCCCCAGCGCTCAGTACACCACCATCACTGTTGATACCACTGTCACCGAGCCTTGCGTCACTGGCGGCACCACCATCTCTGGCAGCTCCACTGTCCGCACCATCTCCTCCGAGTACACTGTGCCCCAGGTTGAGTTCACCACCGGCCAGAACGGCGGTGTTGGCGCTGTCCCTCCCGTCACCACCACCTCCGTTGCCCAGACAGCTCCTTACCCCACTGCCACCGGCACTCTCGTCACTGCTCCCGCCGGCACTGGTGGCTACGCTGCCCCTACCACCACCTCTCCCGCTGAGGTTCCCGTCACTGGTGGTGCTGGCCGCACTGGCATGGGCTTCGCCGCTGCCTTTGTCGCTGTCGCTCTTGCTCTGTAAATGACTTGAAGTCTGATGTGCAGCATTGTTTGCATATACTCTCTGTTTTTCCCTTGTGTTTTTGAATAGATAGGATTTGTTAGCAAACTCTTGGATTTACTTACCACCGAGGCGGAACATTTTGTATAGCATCACTTTTCGTGTACACAAAGACTCAGTCAGAGTTCCTGCTGGAAAAGGGGGCTTCACTTGAAGTCTCGACACGCAGGCTCGTCTCACAAACCAAACATGTATCATTCTTACGATCCTTACGAAAAGCAAATTCGGTGTGGCAATTGGGTGGAAACAACACTGACCTCCATTGAGACGAGGGAGGCAATTTCTTTTGAACAACAACAAACAAAAAAAGAGAAGGAAAAAGAGAAGCATTGGGGGGTTCACTGGTCGAGCCGAATGCCTAGATGAGCATTATATACCCGCTGGCTGGTTTCTGTAATATTAATATCGATTGATTTTTTCCTTTATTGAATTAAAGAATTCCCTATGCTGCAAATTGGTCCCAATCTTTTGTGTGATGTTTCCATCCCTTTGACTGTCGTAAACGTACACTCGGGTACCGAGCAAGGTACAGCTAGGAGACAAAAGTTTCACTCAGTTCATGATTTGGTACCGAACCCCCACATATGTGAGTTAGGATAAAAAATGAATAAGAATAAAATAAAATAATTAAGCTAATGTATTACACTAATTCTTTTTAGATTTGAAATAATATTTTCTAAATATCATTATGGTGGAAAACCCGTGGACTGAGCAGAACTTTTGCGCCCCCACTGTACGTTGCTGGCTACAACCCTGCAACTTGAAAATAGTTTTGGATCGTGTGGTACTCTTACTGTTTAGAGTTATTTTATTTTATCTCAACTCATGTTATCCTTTTATATTTCACTTGGTGTTTGAAGTGAGCACCAAAACGCCACTGGGCTGATGGCACTGGTGTTTGATACTGTTAATTGTCTCATCATCCCATGGGACAGGTGCCTATAGGCTACAGAAATCTTGCCAGATGATAAAAGGAGCCTGGAAGCTCGCCTCTGTAGCAGGAAATCAAGGCCAATCTCTTCTCCTTTCACCATAGCTGTCTAGTACCGCTTAATTCACTCGTCGAGTTTTTTCTTGAAATTTTTGTCTAACATGGGCCCGCAGGCAACAGTGGACCGGTGTTGATATTTTCTGAACTGAGTTTCTTTCCATCTGGAGCCGCCGCTTGGGCTTTCTGCAGAGCCTCGACCCAACCATGGGTTTCGTGCCTGGAGGCCTGCAAAACCTTTATAAATTAAAACTCAATTGGGGGGATGCTTTGAGCCTGTCCTGTCGAATGTCATTTCATGGCCGAGACCGCGATAGAGCTGGGCCTAACGATATCATCACCTCAACGATATCATCACCTCAACGATGTCATCACCTCGTTGCTCCTCGAGCATTTCCTCGTGTCGCCAAACCTCGGAACGCACAGTACCATCGACTTTGTGGCTTTTTAACACTCAAGATGCGATTTCCGATATTTTTGTTAGGCCTCCTTGGCCACGCAATCGCACAAGTTAGCTCCTGGTGTCCTTTCAACAACCGCACACTTCACCGCCTTGATAGAATTCAGGAGTTGGACCACACAGAGAAAAACGTGACTTTTCATGAATCAATATACATCTCTCACAGCGAACTTGAGAAGTGGGGCCCTCAAGATCGCAGGCCGGGCGCTAACCACCTGCAAGTTGCTCTGCGCTTGGTCAATTCCATGTTTCCAGATGCGAACTTCAGAATCACCAACCATTACGTCGGCACCAATTCCGTTTCTCACGTCTACTTTGCGCCGATGACGGAGAATGGATATCCCATCATGAATTTCGATTTCAACGTCAATGCGAGTTCAAATACAAATCAAACGGCCGGCATGATCTCTGACCAACTATACAGGTCGATAAATCTGGGAACATCTTTTCCTACGGGCACAGCTTCAGCAAGACCCATTTACTTCGAGTTCCAAGCATTGAAACCAAGTCACCTTTTGAACCCTTGGAAGCTTTCAAACTGGTAGTTGACACCCTGAAGCTACCAGTCAAATACAACAGAGCAAAGCTCAAGACTGAAGGCCCTGTTGTGAATATACGAACCAGGACCAAGGAAATCCCCAACGTATACAGTGTTGACAGAGCTCATGGCACAAGCGCAAAACCGAAAATCAAATTTGTCTACTGGGGCATGCCCAATGGCGAGGTCAGACCTTGCTGGGAAATCAAGGTGAGCTCAAAGGGCGGGTCACACATCGCCCATGTCGATGTTATCACCAAAGAGATTGTTAGCTCCATTGACCAAGCAGCTCACCTGACCGTTTTTAAAGTCAAGTGAGTCGAGATTTCGTGCTTTTTGTATCACTGTGCTGTCCTCAAATCGGCAGCTTACTGCACGCGATGATATATTGAGCGGCAGAGACGCGCCGGCAACGTTGCCGCGATCAAAGTGCGGAGTGGGCTGACGCGTCCTGAATCATAGCACTTTGTCCACAACGAATCCAACGCAAGGCCCCCGTACTCTTGTCGAAGATCCCTGGGATTATAGAGCATCCGGGAACGGCTGGCTATTTGACGGAGACAAGAAGTCCGATACGACGATTGGAAATAACGTCAGGGCACAGAGAGTCAGGCTTGAATGGGGCATCAAAGGTTGGTATTACAAGAGGCGCTGGGAGAAGTGGATCAACCGGCGCCCCAAGAAACAAGGCAATGGCTTTGTTTTCCAATACGATCCCCGAGAAGGAGACAAATATCACAGTGCTCCGGTCGCTCAGGTGTTCTACGTCATCAACAAGATGCACGACATCTATTACAGGCTAGGCTTCACCGAGGTGGCTGGAAACTTTCAGAAGGACAATTTGGGCAAGGGAGGAAAAGAAAACGACGCCATTGATGTCAACGTCCACCACCCTGATTATGAGAAGAATGCAGTCTATCACCACGCGATAGATGGCGAGAAGGCGCGCATCGATATCGGGATCAACCTCGAGCTCCGAATCAGCAGAGATATAGCTTTTGACTCCGATGTGGTCATCCACGAATACACGCACGGATGTAAGCGTTCTTGGAAAGCCATCGCAACTTTAACCCATCAGCTGGCTAAAAATAAACGTAGTGTCCTCACGCCTCACCGGAGGCCCCCAAACGCTTCACTGCCTGTGGTCCTGGGAGTCCCGGGGCTTGGGAGAGGGCTGGAGCGACTTCATGGCAATTGCCGCTTCTGTGAATTCAACGTCCCAAAAACAAAGAGAGTTCAGACCTTTCGGGGCTTGGGGTTTCAATGTTGAGGAAGGGACTAGAATTTACCCATACAGCACCGTTTGCGACATGAACCCGCTTTCATACGAAGACCTCGATGATTTGGAACGAATCGAGGACGGACGCTATCACATTGGAACCCTTTTCGCAAATATACTTCTCGATCTCATGTGGAGGTTGGTTGATAAGTATGGCCTCAAACAAGATGATTACCCCGAATTCTTCCCAGGCACAGCCATTCCAATGGATGGCAGGTACTTGACCATGAAGCTGGTTATGGATGCAATGGCATTGTAAGCCTTTTCTTGCCCGTGCACGCGTCGTCCCGTTGCTAACTTTCTCGACCACCTCAGGCAACCTTGCAATCCCAGCATGATCCAGGCTCGAGATGCTATTCTCGACGCTGATACCATTCTTACGGGCGCGGTGAATCATTGTCAGATTTGGTTGGCATTCGCCAAGAGACACGTGGGAGTCAAGGCAGAGGGACACAACAAGGAATTGCTGATGAAGATGGGCCCACCTCAGCCCTATTTCAAAGGCTACAAAGTTCGAAAGCCTGATGTGACCATACCCAAAGATGTCTGCCGAGGCCAGTTCCATGTATAAGCCAGGATGGGAGAACAGATGGGGGGTTCTTGGCAGAATGAATAAGTTGCATGACTACATGAACAAACTCCACCCTGGACAAAATCTGAGGCACTAAAAAGAAAGATTTCACACGCACGCACGGCCGAGTCCTGCGTGAACAAATCTACGTTGCAGAAAGGAATGACCAAAAAACCGCGAAAGTACACACAATTCCAAATCAGTCCCCAAGTCCAAGAAACATCCTCCAGGCTCTACAACGGCTGTTGTTCGATTGAAGACATGAGGGTGATAATTCAGGGGCTGATTCTTGTTCAATTGAAACAATTAGAAGCCAAATGTATCTACCAAATTTTAACAATAGGCTCTCTAACTGATACCATTGTAATTTCCCCTGTTTTCACGTCAACCCGAGCATCCATCGGAACCAGCTTGTCACTTGGCGAGACCTTCCAGAATCGTCGTTCTTGACCGTTTTCGTCAACTACCCGCTCGAGTTCAACAATTGAGGGGTTGGTATCATGATAATCAGCCTTAATGATGTATCGAGAGGGGATGCGGCGACCGTGAACAATTTCGTCACTAGTTCCGTCCTGGTAAGGCTCGATCTTGTTGCTTGGTTTGGGGAAAAGGTGAAGCGTCTCTTGAACAATTCTCAGAGCATTGCGCGGGCTTATAACCTCGCCTGGCGAGACTCCGTATTGTATCAGAGGTTGCAACTCCAGTATCTTTTCGTAAGAGAGAATAGACTTGTTTGCAGCAATCTATAGGTATCCCATTAACCCTATTCTGAATGGACAGGAAGCCCTCGTTTTAGACTCACCTCAACGCTGAACCCACGCCCGATGACTTCAAGCCCATTAAACAAGTGCACAAATTCCAAATAGGTCGCATTTTTCTCAGCCGAAGAACTTTCCCTAAAGAGGCGGAAAGATGGAGGACCGTATTGACGAACAAATTCTTCGGCAACCTGTACGAATGAAAGGTTGTGCTGACTGCCGCTGCCCACGTACGGCGGATCAAATGTTTTTCTGAAGAAATAGATGGGGCCTCGCACCCATGTACCCCACTCGCGCACGTAGGGAGCAAGCATGTCAACACGCTCACGCCCAAGCAAGCTGCGGCTATTGTAGAATGTGGGTGGAGGCCGGCTTGTTGGGTCTTCAGGAACATGAACCTTTGCACCCAGGCAGGGCAGCGCCAGAAGGAGGAAGAAGACGAAGAATTGCATTGTGGATGAGAGGAATCCAAGATGAGAATGCAAAATGAAAGGCGGCTTGTGTGGTAAGCGAAATGGACAGAAGGATATATATACCCAGACTTCAAGCACCAAAAGGTAGATGGATGCCTGGAATTTGACTTTTTCTTTCTCTTCCTTTGCGGGATAACTGGACAATGTTAACACATGTGCCTCACGGGACATTAGGGTAGAATTAATTTCGTTTCACTGCAGCCGCGTAGTGCTTCTTCATTTGTCATTGCGAGTGGCTTAAGTTTTGTATAGGATAGACCTTCTTTCTGCAAAATAACAGCACCGCAATAGCACAGAATGAAATCAAATACTGCAGGGCTTTAGGTGGTAGCTAGCCAGAAGACTACCTGTTATCATGCCGAGATATAAGTGTAGGTCTTTTTATAGGCATGACCGATACATCTGAGATTTCCCCGTTTGCAACATTGACCATAGCACTGACTGACGCAGTTTCCATATTGGGCGGGTTGACATCCCAGTACCATGCGACACCTTTTCCTTTTGTCACTAATTCCACAACTGTTCCAGGGCCATCAGAATCTCCAATTCTGTATCGTATGGGAACTTTGTGGCCGTGAACAATGTCATAATAGACTCCACCGCCAAATCCCTCAGGTACAGCCGTGGCATTGGGCTTGATACGAATGGGAAGATACAGGGTATCAACTACTATCCTCATCGCATCAACCGGGTCCAGGATTTCGCCTCGTGGAGGCGGACGCAGGTGGGGCTGCAAATTCATTCTCTTTTCGTAAGACAGAACGGACCGGTTTGGAGCCATCTACGCATATTTCATCAGTGCTATCCCACACGACTTGAATGGGGGGTTTTCCTAAACCTACTTGGACAACAAATTCCCGCTCGGAAATATCACGACCAAACATTGTGTTCACAAAGTGCACGTAGGAGATGTTGGTTTTGATCGAAGTGTGCTCCTTGACGAACCGAATGGATGGAGGGCCATAACGGCGACCAAACTCTCGGGCAGCTTCCACGATTGAGAAATGCTGGATGCTATTATTCTCGTAGGGTGGACTGAACGTCTGATTAAAAACATGAGTGTGACCTGACACCTGAGTACCCCATATTTCCACATAAGGAGCAAAAATTTCAAGCCATTCGGGTGGGTTTCTGAGCAGGAGCAATGTGCGATCCATTTCTGGAGTCACAGGTTGGACAGAATACCCCAGGCGGGGCAGCGCCAGCAGTAGAAAGAGGACCAGGCAGTGCGTCATAGTGAGTGAAAGAGAGTGCTGGTTGTAAAGAAACCCGAACTCGAGTGAAAGGGAGAGCTGGGCTTTTATATACGCCAATGGAAGCTATCTTACTGTAGGACGACGCACGTAATTTGGCTTTTTTCTCGTCGCTGCGATAAAAAGGTTAGACGATGCAACCAACGCACGAAATGAAAAACAAACAAAAAGGTATGTGTTGAGCGACATTTCAGTCTCTTAGCTTCTGTTCAGAACTGCGTTTAGCTGAATGCCTAGATCATATGTTTCCGATCAATCTGAAATTTATTCATGCAGAGCCTCGTTATAGCCCTTGGGCGCTGTACACTTTGTTTAGGGTAGGGTTCGCTTAGGCAGCCAGTTCCATGATTTCCCTCCAAGCCAGATAGACTTTTCTTACGATGCTATCGTAGCTTGTGTTTTAAGTGCATTAGACTGTGTTTATGCAGTTCCTATCAAGGCTGGTACGCACCATTTGATCGTCTTGAACAAGGCATTGTCCTTTGGGCTTAACCACTGTCTCTACAAGTAACTCCTGTCTGCTTTAGGCTTGTATAAACAAAGAAACACGCAGTACAAAAAGTTCGACAAGACGTTTCCACTGTTCAAGTATTGCAATGGACAGTTCGTAGCTGCTGGCTGTAGTTCGATGCACCGATTGAATTCTACGCATACCAGAGAATACGAGTTTTAAGCTAAATAAAATACGAGTATTCTTTGACTCATGCTATTGGGGATCTCCGAATGATCTACGGCGTCGCAAGTATTGGCAAACCTTAAGTATCATTCAAGCCCAAGTTTACGCACTTGGCAGCTTGGCTTTCTTGGCAGAATGCGTCAGAGAAAACCCGCCCATAATCGGATCGTGATGTGGCAAGTAATCTTGAGTATTGCTATTTGCACACAACCCGATTGCTATTTGCACACAAGTGGGTCCAGGATTTTTCCCGGCGTTTTTCCTTTTCCCCACCGTCTACCAAAAATTACATATAATTCACACCAAAATAAAGTCAAGGTTATAGTACAACAAGAAATCATATTCATTAGCTAATAATACAACAACAAGGCTCAAGCCATTGAGCCCAACTAGCCTTAATTCCTTCAAAAAACACATCTCCATAGTTTCCCCGGGATATAAACACATTACAGCCCGGCTATTCTTCCAGCTGCATGGAAGGGATAACATACTCCTTTGTCAAAGACCGTGTTGTTCTTGTTGATGGGCCCTGGGCTCGCCCGCCCCTGCCTCGTCCCCTTATCGATGACTGACCCCGCGTATTTGGCTATATTTTCAATCTCTTAGACGACAGCTCGGCTTGCTATTAGGACATAGCTATAGTTAAGTTAAAGTCTTTGGTATTGCTCAAAGAAAGGAACGTATTAATGTGGAAAAGTCATGTACTGTGGCGGTAAAACCTCGGCTCAACTAAAACTTGTGTGCAAATAGCAATCGGGTTGTGTGCAAATAGCAATACTCGTAATCTTTTTGTCAAGGACGAGATATAGTACAGCGAGTGCCATTAGCTCACTTTCTTTCGGCTTGAGGGCATGTCGTAAGGTTACCAAGTGATTCGTGGGAAATTTAGCAGAAATAGGTCACACAACTACATAGAATACCACATGCCTTAATATTGGTTTTATTAGCAGAGTACAAATTGAGCGTCGACGCGTAAGTCGTGAGCCACCCTATAGCAGGGCTGATTATAGGACTGTCGGCGTGCTCTCGCGCTCGCGCCGGGGGGCAATTTTTGTGGTCGGCCGATAACGGATCAAAGCTTGGCAAGAACAGCGGGTATGATGTTGGGGCTAGGACTCTGAGACTTGGGGATGGAGCCGATGGTGTCGATCACGTATTGTTTGGTCGAAGCAGAGGTTGTTGATTGGAGCTTTGTCATTTTCAGGGCAGCTGAATGGGTCAGACAATTTCTTGGGCACCTCAGCTGCCGAGGATGCGCAGGGCTGGAATGCGCGCACGCGGGAGCGGTGCAGCCAAGCCTTGGCACTCGAACAGTAGTCGATGGCTTGCTTTGCTCGGTTTGCTCTTGTCGTGACGGTGAAAACGAACAAAGGAAAATATGGCAAGTATCGCAGGTTCACTCGATGAATGAATGTTGGAGGGGTTCGCGGGATGCGCCGGCCCGACTGTTGGCCGATAACCTTGCATTTCCCCGAGAATTGTCAGCAGAGCCCACTGTAACCGGCGACATGCAGCGCCATACACACAAGTGTCATTTCGACGGTTGACGCTTTTTTAGTCAACGCCACGATGTGCCCGAACGGGCTGGCTGCCGAACCTGGTTCAAGTCCAGGATGACTTGCCTTGGGCCCTGAAACCCCACGGCTCCTGCGATCTTCCCGCTGCCATCCCATCCTGCCTGGGAGGAGACCATCCCACGACCTCGGAGCACCATGACCAGGGCCTGCACAGGCTGGGTAGCAACGCTTGCGTGGACACATGCAACTCTGATCGGAGGAGTCGACGATTCATGTACGAAAAAAAAGAAGAGGCGACAAAAAAGCCCGTGGTGGATATCCTCCAGGCGATGATGATCTTGCCTACATGCAGAAGTCCCCCGGAGTGGAATGCACGCACATGGTTGCCCCCCACGCCTCGTCACCCAGTCCATCAGGCACAGGTACAATAGGTGTGTGGCGAGTCCCGCTGAGAATCACAGCTGCAGCTCCCGGCCGCCCACACGGGACGGGCAATGTTATCGATCCGGCTTGTGGCGCCGATGGCCCGAGGCAGCGTCTAACTCGAGAGTTTAACGACATTCTTACCGCCATCCGGAGCCAAGAGCCAAGAGTCAACACGCCCAAACTAGACGAGGCCTTTTGCCAGCTTCGTCCTAGATCCACGCTACGATGTCATCTGGAAAGAATTTTGTCGCCAAGCTCGGTTCAGCTCGGGGCTGCTGGCCTCCATGACCTAGTTTTATTTCTTGGGATGGGCCATGTGCGGGGCCTCCAACCATCCAGCTACCGACTACAGCATTGGTCAAAGATTATCTTCTCGCCCGAATTAACTGTTTCGTACGAGACGGACCCTCTTGCCAAGCCACACTGCTGGATCCTCCCATTCCCATCTACTCAAGCCACAAATGCCCGGTAGAGGGCCATGTTTAAATCTCATTTTGACCAAGAAAGGGTAAAATACGAGAAATTTGCGGGAATCTAACCATTCTTACAAACCACCCGGTTTCATTTGCCGTACTACTATTTTTTGTTTCAAGCTACTGAGCTGAAAAAGTCATTAGCAATTGCCAAGATAGGACGGCTCGTAGCGCCAACGATTGGGGACAAGAGACAAGAAACCGGCGTTAGTTGTCGTTGATGGCTCGATACCGGCATCGGCGACTCGTTGCTTTGCAAACTTTAGGCATCAACTATAGGGTACGGGGACAACGCCCCGTCCGCGAAACAGAAGAGATGGAACGAGATTGACTACTGATGGAAAAACACCTGACAAGAAACCCTTGCTCGGCCTTGCCCTCATCGCGGACATCTTGCCACAAGAGACATGGATAAATCGGCCAATATTATGGCTCTTGGCATTCCTGACCAGCTGCGGCGCGAACCAATGCGAGCCCCTGTTTTACCGTTGCCTCAACCGCTGCGTTGCATCGTCCAAGACGCCAAGTCAGCTTGTGGTGCTCAGATCGGAGCAGCCCGGGGACCCTTGGAGGGAAAAAACTCATTTTTGGCAATTCTCTTCGCGACCCCCACTGTGATTAGATTCTCTCCTTTTACAGGCTCACTCGAGACCCCCAATACCTGAGCAGCAACCGAGAGTTTACTCCGTGCGTTGTGGGTTTCCTTACCGCACCAGCCCTTGAAGCGTCATCTCCCCCACATCGCGGTTCTGGGCATTGACGGGAGACCACGCGACCCATCATTAGTTGACGACCCCATGACGGTAGGTATTGGCTCACACAATTTGTTCGCATTTATCGTGGGGCCAAATTCGTTGCGATTTCTCCGTTACGCGGACTTCTGGTTTCCCACGCGGCGCCCAGCACTGAAGGTCGATGAAATAAACCGTGGATTTCGAGTTGTGGACCCAGCCCATTCGGACCACTTTTGTTCGCCCGGTTCTAATGCTACTTTAGTGGAGCACTTTCTAATCAATCAGTGGGGAGGGTACGCACAAAGCTGGCTAGGTGAGGAAATTTTCGGATTTTATTCCCGTCGACGCTTCCGTTTTGGCACCAATTTATGCTTGTGTTACGATTACAAGCTGAGACCATCCACGGTACCTCTCTCTTTGCTTAAGCGGGTAGTCTTATACTATTCAAATTGGGTTGGTGTTATTTTCCGACCCTGCTAGACTTATAGTCTTCATTTGTGGTGCGGTAAACCGATTCCAATCTTTTGAGGCGTGTTTTGCGGTTGCTCTTTTGCGCGCATCATTCAATCACAGGATTTATAACCTAAGAAATGAAGTAAGCGTCGAGAAGATTAGACAGTTGAAGAAATACCAAAAAAAAAATCACCTACAAATTAGGTTGATTGAGCATTGTAGCTTTCGGACCAACGGACAAAAGGACTATGTGAGGCGGAACCACAACAGAAGCAGGCCATTGCTGGGTATGAGTCGCTTCGAGAAGGTGAGTTCCGAAAGCGGCATGGTACTGGTTCGTCGAGGCTAATTCTCATCACTTACCCGGGCCGCCCCATACGAGCGAAGCCATTCTGGTGAGTAATTTTTTCGATTTTATTCCCGTTGACGGCTTCGTTAGCGCCAACCAACAACTCGTATTGGATTGCGCTGATCACACACAGTACATACAGAACGTACGAGCTTGGACGCTGCCAGCGGCGTTCGTAACGCGTCTCTTAGCGAATCGGTGGGGCGTTTGTGGTTCACGATCAAGACTAGGAGACCTGGCAGGCTATCTGGTCGCATTAGGAGAGGGAAGCGAGCGTTGACGAGCAGGAGTTGAGAGGAATCCATGCGGCTCTTGGTAACCTGGCGCGCTACGACGGCCAACGTTGGTTGCCGGAGAGAGGCGAGCCAAAGGTTACGTGTTACCCACGCTGACCAAAAGACCCCTGTAGGTATTGGTCAACGACTTGGTCAATTGGGGCATCGTTGGTCACCCTGGTCGCCGCCGTCGTCTCATGGCACCCACGCCAAGCCACAAGGTCAAAGTCCATGCTCATGCCGGCATGTCTGCAAGGTGACCCTTTGAGAGTGCCGGTGGCGCTGGCTTCTGGCGACGAACTGGCTGGGCCATGTTCCAAATCCCATCTATGAGCTTGTCCTTCGACCTGTGCCAGGTCGGCAAATGTACGCAAGCTAGCGGGTTCACGTTGCCTCCGTGTGGAGTTGGCTTCATAATTTCGTCCTCGTCCTCTTTGCCTTCCAGGGTTCATTGTTAACACCAAACCAGAAGCCGTCGTTCGATGCCTGGTGCAACAACCCAACCGTTACGGATTGCATTTCACCCATCACAAGACCCTTCGGCAACAGGCAACGGGCTGGAGGTGTTGTTGGATTGCCAATTGACATTTGACTCTGCATCGCACCCCTGACTCTCGAGCGATGGGAAGTACATTCATTACAGCGGACGGGCTAGACCCTGTGCCGCAGCGCAAACACAGTACGTGGCGTTTCTCCACCGTTCCCTGCTGATGCTTTTTTTGATCATTGATCATTGATTATCAGATGATCAGATATGCGCCCAGACGCACACCCTTCCCGTTGAAATAGTGCACAAAATTTTTACACCCCTGATCCTTCCGCCCACTTTAGTCCCCATAGCCAACTAAACGCTGGCTTCTCCATGCTCCGCGCCGGGCAGAGCCGACCCTTTGGGACAAATGCCATCTCCGGCCGACCAGGGAGTTTCCGAGGCCCGGCCACCCTGCCGAAAGCGAGGGCCTATGGATTTGATTTGTTGGCCCCCAAATACACGTCGCCATCTTTTGCTCCCTTCCACACACCTTCGCCATACCCCGGCTTGTTTGAAGCCTCCCTTTTGGGGCTTTCCCGGCGGTTTTCGCTTTTGGCCCGTGGGGACTCCTCCAAAAATTTACCCGTGGAGACGAAAGCCACGGCCCATGGCTTGCCTGTGGGGCAGCGTGGTGCGTTCTTTTTTCTCAACCCACGCTCTCGATTAGATGCAGCGCGCAACGCTAAAGAGTATGCTTAGTGGTGTTAACCAACACCCGCCTGCATGGTATCCAGCCGCAGGGCGGGTCCCTCGCTGTCACCTTGTGTCGTGAATCCCACGATGAGTGGAACTCGCCCGCGGCGATGCATGCTGTATCTGGCCCAACCTGCTGGCTGGACCAGGGACTCGGCGTCTTGGGACCTGGTCCTCCTGCTCGTGCTGCAGATTATCAGCGTCGCATACAAACTTATGCTGCCTCCCGGTACCGGAATCTCTTGGCCTACTTAACTCTGCTTCTCCCGCCGCTTCGATGTGTTGATCATTGTCAGCATTGTCGATCACTTCCTCCCTCCCCTCCCCCCTTATCAATCTCCCTCCCGCGCATCTTTTCTGCCCAGCAGAAGAGTGTGAGAAGCAGCCTACTAATTCCCATCTGCTCGCGCTACAATGGCAACCACCGTCACCACTGTGGCGGGCCAGCCTACGGCTGAGCCTGCCATGACCGACCTTGAGAAGGACACCAACGAGAAGGGACTCGCCGCCGAGGTCCACGACGATTCTGACGAGTCCGAAAAGGAATTCAAGCAGCATGGTGTTTTGCAGGTTGAAGCCATCACCAAGGTGTGGACCAAGAAGGTCCTGATTGCCATGTTCTGCTTGTAAGTAACGAACCCCAAATTCTACTCCGTTACGCGACCTTTTACTGACTGCCGAATGCTTCTAGCCTCTGGCTCATTGAGCTCGTCGAAGGCCTTCTGTCATCAGTTCAGAACAACCTTGTCGCCTATGTGACCTCGTCCTTTTCCGAGCACGGCTTGCTCTCGACCACGGCCATTGTCGCCAGTATTATTGGTGGCGTTTCCAAGCTGACAATCGCCAAGATCATCGACATCTGGGGCCGAGTCGAGGGTTTCCTCATCATGGTCATTCTCATCATTATTGGTATGATCATGAAGGCTACCTGCAAGAACGTCGAGACCTATGCTGCTGGTCACACCTTTTACTGGGTTGGTCACCTGGGTCTCCTCTACGTTGTCGATATTGTTACTGCCGACATCACGACCCTTCGCAACCGAATGATCATGTTTGGTGTCAACTCCACCCCCACCATCATCACCAACTTTGCTGGTCCCAAGATTGCCGAGGACTTTTACAACAACGCCAACTTCCGATGGGCCTTTGGTGCCTTCGCTATCATGCTGGCCGCCTTCAGTATCCCCGTCTTGGTCACTTTCTTCATGACCTCTCTCAAGGCCAAGAAGATGGGCATTTGGCCCGCCCGAGTCAGCAACCGTACTTGGGCGGAGGGCTTCAAGTACTACTTCTTCGAGTTTGATGGTGAGTGCTACTAATTTTCTCTCTGGATCGCATTTCGGAGCCCGCTCGCCTCGTTCTGGCTAAAGTCCTGAATGCTAATTTGATACCCAGTTATCGGCATGTTCCTTACCACCGCTGGCTGGTCGCTCCTCCTCCTCCCCTTCAGCATCGCCTCCATGGCCCCCAATGGCTGGAAGAGTGGTTACATCATTGCCATGATCGTTCTCGGTGTCGTCTGCCTTGTTGCATTCGTCTGCTGGGAGAAGTGGTACTCGCCTGTGCCTTACTTCCCCTTCCGCTTCCTTACCGACCGTACCATTCTCGGCGCCTCCATCCTCTGGGGTGTGATGTTCTGCTCCATCTAGTGAGTTGAATCCAGTGCTTGGGAAATCTTGATCAGAATTCTAACACCCAATAGCTGCTGGGATACCTACTATCAGTCCTACCTTCAGGTTGTCCACGAGGTCAGCATCACCAACGCTGGTTACATCATGAACTCCTTCTCCCTCATCTCAGCCTTCATTGGTCCCCTTGTTGGCTGGTAAGCTCATCTAATCTCTTGCCCGCCTCAATTCCACACTGACACAATTTAATAGGGCTCTCCGCTGGCACGGACGATTCAAGTGGCCCTCGTTTGCTGCTGTCCCCATCATGGTCCTCGGCACCGCCCTGCTCGTCCACTTCCGAAAGCCCGAGACCAAAATCAACTACCTGGTCATGTGCCAGCTTCTGAACGGTATCTACAGTGGTGTCTGGGCCATGACTGCCAACCTTGCCGTCATGGCTTCCGTTAGCCACCAGGAAGTCGCTGTCGCCATCGCCCTCTTCGGCATGGTCGGTTCCATTGGTCTGGCCATCGGTCTTGCCATAGGTGGTGCCATCTGGACCAACGTTCTGCCCCAGGAGCTTGCCAAGACGCTCCCCGCCAACATGAAGGACCAGGCTGCCACCATCTATGGTGATATTGAGATCCAGATGTCCTACCCCATGGGCAGCGAGACCCGCAACGCCATTATCGAGGCTTACGGAAACGTCATGCACAAGCAGATCATCGCTGGATGCGCTTTCATCCCCATCTGCGCCATCTGCATCCTCCTCTGGCGTGATATTGACATCAAGGAGAAGGACGAGAAGAGCGAGCAGGCCAAGGGCAACGTCTTCTAAGAAGGAGGTGAATCGGATATTTTAAAAAGGAACGGTTAAAATACCCATTCCTGGCTAGAAGCCCAAAGGGTTACTGCTAGGCTTCGCTTCACATTCTCATAAATATTTAATATCTATAGCCCATGTCAATACGAAGTAAAGACATTTACTGACCTGCTTGTTCAAATGTGATTTGCGATATTGCAGCCTGGCTGTTAGGTTTACCGTGAAGAGCTTATTGTGTTGACTTGAGCCACTTCCTGGACTTACTAATCATAGCAATTATAATAGTTCTTGAATAATTTATATAATATTATATTACATTGTATTCTCAGCCTATATTCCTTTTCCCTTGCGAAATTGGGAGTGTACGCAAGTGCAGCCTTACGGTACTCAGCGGGATAGTCCGCTGGAAACGTGCCATTCCTCTCTGCTTCCGGGATTGCCACCTAGCAATTCTTGGGCAAGATGCAAATCGTATGAACGATTCGGCAAGGAAACTAAGACATACCAGGCGGTGAAAGGAGATGCATTAACCCTGCTGTCCTGCGAGAGAGGTCAATTTCCAGGCTCCCTGCCTTGAAAAACAAAAGAGAAAAAAGTCAAACTGCAGGCATACACCGACCTTGAGGTGCCGGTTGCTCTATTATATGTATGGTGGCCTCCTTCTTCCTCTCCCACATCCTAACACAGCCTCTACATTCAAATTCCTATACTTTTCTGCCATCCACGATGCGTTGCCTAACCCCCCTTCTCCTTCTGGCGTCTCACTGCTTTGGTTCGACAGTTCAGATTGCGAGCGATCCGACAAGTCTCAACCCTTCAACCAACCTCTTGCAAGCCGATGGTCCATATACACCCGAGCAGATTGATATCCTCGCCCCATACATGAAAGCGTGGGGCACGTGGGTACCCGGTCCCAACTACGTCTTCAACAAGACATTCCACCCGCGGTACCGAGATACGGCTCAGAATGTTTCGATGCTGCAGGCTGCCGAGGATTTTGTTCGCCAACACGGGCCTCCCTCTTTTCGCCTGGTCAAGAAGCGCTCTTCCATCATGAAGGATGGTTTCTCCTCCCTCCATTTTGTCCACCGGATTTCCAACCGTGACGTTCCCCAGCGGTGGTTTGTTGTCCAAGTAAGCATCCCCCCTTTTGCACCTTGGAAGAAATACTAATGAGGCATCTGCAGATAAATTCGGACGGCGAAGTTGCGTCTTATGAGAAGAGAATGGATCTGCAACCTCACATGCAGCATCTCCCACCAGGTAGGATGGTGGGCGCTGATGATGCTCTGAGAATAGTGGTTGATACTCTCTGTCTTCCTGTCCACATCAAACCCGATGACAAAGCTGTGCCCAATACGCAGGAGGCACATTCGCATGGCGGGCTGGTCGTGGAGGAATTCATCCAGGGCCAACATGTTACGCGCTTCAACACCATCGGCAACGAGGACGAAGATGGCTATAGCTCAACGGTTGAACTTCAGCAAATGGGTGGCATCCACAACGAACATAAATGGGTCTGGGATGTCTTTCTGCATAGTCCGGGGATGAAGACTAGTGCTTGGGTTGATGTGACAAGCGGAGAGATTTTGAAGGTGTCAGTCCCGGAGAAGCCTCCCATGACCCTTGGGCCTTCCGTCATCATTGAACCTCTCCCCAATCATTAGGGGTTGGCCTGGCTCGTCTCAAGTGTGAAAATGGAAATGATGAAGGTTGTGAATATGACAGATAAACATGATGGCATTGCATCTGTAGTCGAGTGCTTTGGCAGTACGTAATATTACTGGTAACTGCCACAAATAACAGTGCCTCATGGTCGCGGCGACAACAACTAAACAGCAATTACGAGTACAATGATGGTTCCATTGAGTAATTGACCAAGTGGTATCTAGATAACCCCCGGTGCTCGCCATTCCACCATCCTTCGAGCGCTCCAGCATGCGGCACGCGCCTGGGCAACTTCTTTACCGGCTGCGAAACCGGTCACGTCCCAGTGCTGGAGCTCGAGTCCCAGCCGCGAGACGTCGTCTACGGCGGCCTCACGACGGCGGCCACGAAGCTAGTGGCGCGCGGGGCCGACTACGTATGTCTGGGCTGAAATTTGCATCGGAGATGGGGTAAAATCAGCAGTGGCAAGACATGATGGTGCCGCCTTGGTCTGTATTGTTCACGGGTTGGAATCCCACATCTGACCTATCCAATTCTGTGCTAATAATGTCTACCCACGCGCTGTGCGATGGTAGCACACATCCTTTTTTTTTTATAGCGGCACACGATTCCAGCAGTTCCGAATTACATGTCACTTTTAAATAACACCACGACTCTGCGACATTTATTGACGCATCGGATTGGCCGATGTAAAAATTGGAGGGCTTATTATTGTCTAGTTGAAACTCAGGTCCAGTTTTCGTAGATAGGCTCGATGATAATTGCCTTTACAATTTCCCCAGTCATAATATCAACCCAAACTGTCGGTCTATTGTGGCTCGATGGCGTGACTTGCCAGTACCATTTGGATCCGTTGTTGCCATCTTCCATTGACTCGAGTTGAACGTCTGCGGCAGCAGAACTGCCATCGACGACGCCCGCAACGCTGTACCTGCTGGCAACTTGCTGGCCGTGAATATACTCGTAGTCGGCGTTCTCGTCAGGTACAGCCTCGGCATTCGGTTTAATGGGCAGGTCAAGATGCAGAGTATCATCAACAAGCTTCAGAGCATCAAGCGGGCCCAGAATCTCGCGCGGCGGAAGGTGCTTCATTTTTGGCTGCAAATCCATTCGCTTTTCGTACGAGAGAACAGAATTGTTTGCGCCCATCTGCATATACAGTCAGCGATGATTTGGCATAGGAAAGCATCTGTTCCGAACTCACTTGGACAACAAACCAGCGCTCGGGAACATCGTTGTCGTTGACTCTGTTGACATAGTGTAGGTAGGAGATGCCGCGCGGCCTAATAGAAGACCGTTTCCCGAAGAGACGAAAAGACGGGGGACCGTATTGGCGAACAATTTCCTCGGCAACCTCGGCAGGATGCTGGGTGCTGTTGCCCACGTGCGGCGGGTTGAATGTTTTGTTGTAGATATAATTAGGGCCCGGAACCCATGTGCGCCAATCGTGTACATAGGGAGTAACCATGTCAAGAACTTCGCGCGTATGCAAGTCGCTTCGTTTCCACATTTCAGGGAGTCCAATCCAACTTGTCCGATCGTCTCGAACTTGTACCCTCTCACCCAAACAGGGCAGAGCTAAGAGGAGGCACGAGATTGGAAATCGCATTGTAGTGAAGAAAGAAAGTCGGAAAGTGTGAGGGTGGTGAAAACAAGATTGAATTCGAAGGAGGACAAACTGGCATTATATATTCGAACCCGGGCCTGGAGTTTGACTTTCCATCTTTTTTTTTCAACCGCGGATCTCTCGTAGGGCATCAGGGCCAGCCCCATCACCTTTCAAGATAGCTGCCTAGTACTGCTTGGTTTTCTCGTATAGGCCCCAGGCAGCAGTGTTTATTTGGTCCATCAAGGTCTGAAAAATCTGAAAACATGCCGTGTCGGCATAGGTGCTAGACACCATTACCTAGGTGCGGCGAATCGAATGTGGTGATTTTGTTTGAGGGTCCAAAAGTCCGCCAACACATTTGCCTTATATGTACCAAACAATTGAAATAAGATATTTACTGTATAGGATAAGGTGTAATTGAATTCTAAAATAAATATAGCAATAATGTTGTTAGGCTTTTACTGCATGCAGTGGGGTGAATTGCTTCAATTGGTGTTCCTTGTTGTTGTTATCTTCGCACCGCACTTGTACTCTATGCCTCTGCGATTGTTCAGGGGCTGCTGCATCCAATCTAACCTTGATGCAAAAGAAGAGATGCCAAACGGGTTGTAACACTGTTTCAATAGATATGAAAACATCATTTCATATTTTGGTACTGCTACCTGGCAGGGCTGGTGCAGAGACCAATGGAGTTGAGACGACGGAGAAGACTCTACTGGAGGGAGGCTTCACGGTCTCTTTTATGGGCATCATAACTTGAGTTAACCTATCTCCTAAAACTTCTCTCTCCATTGTGAACTGAAGCCAGCTATATAAATATCCCTTCATCGCGTTCCAAGCCCCTGACTATTTTCCTTCATACCCCGACATCGACATCAACATCGACCTCGACAATCGACCACCCTACCAAGTCACTGGCCATTGCACCAATAAGACTTTATCTTTTTCACAATCATATTCCTTCTCCGCATCTCTAATGAAAGTTCTCATACTTCTGCTGGGCCTGATTGGCCTTGCACTCGGGCAGCTTGGGTCTGCATTCTGGTGCCCTCACAATTACGGGCCACTCAATACTACCGGTATCGGCCCCACAAAGCCAGAAAAACACAACCAGGTATCCTATAGGTCATCTTACACTTCTCATGCGGCGGTTCTGGGTGAGAAGCCCCGACTGCGCGCACGGGGTGGAAAGGGCAAGGATTTAGCCCGCCGCTTCGCCAGGGAAAAGTTCCCCAACTTGACTCTTAAGCTGAAAAATGACCATTACGTCTACTGTGTGATGCAATTGTGTGATAAAATCAAACCCAAGATATATTAATTTTTAGTCTATCCAAACACCAATCTTCTACCAAAAAAAAAACCCAATCTTTCCAAATAGCCTATTCTTTCCATTATCCCCTCTACATTATAAGCCCTCCCTTATCCTCCACCCACACCACATCTCATTATCAGTACATTAGATCTTACTACTATAAATTAACCTCAACTAACCTCTTAATTATAAGGAGCTAGTAGATCCATAGTATTGAATTATACTATAAATTATTACTTTATATACTAGAAAGAAATTAGGCCTTTTATTATATAGGCCTCCGGGCTATATATAACTTTTATTAGAATATCTAAAGGGCTATTTATTCCTATTAAATAAAGTTAATTTTATTATTAAATATCCCAGATTCTAAGAAAGCTATATATTCTAAGATTATAAGATTTATAAGATCTAGATTATTAAGAAAAAGACCAAATATTACAAAAGATAATAGTATATTTAAATTATTTTAAATAAAGTTCTATAGCCTAATTATTATAGGCTCGGGCTTTACCCAGGCCTCAGGGAGTAAAGAGGAAAGAGAAGGGCTAGATAAGAATCTTCTTCCACAAGAGCTCCATAAGGCCTTTAGTACCTAAGCCCTAGCTTAGATACCAATAAAGACCTAATCTAAAAAATAAGAAATAAATTAAATAATAATAATAAAAAAGAAGATATTAGATCTTTTTCTTATTATAGATATTAATATTATAAAGTAATACCTATTTATAATTATAATAAAGTTAATCCTTTATAATTAATATCTATTAATACTATAAAAAATAATATAAATAAATATAAAATAAGTATAATATAGTTCTAAAACTAAAATTAATTAGTAAAAGCAAGAGATTAAATAGTAATAAGATAGTAATAATTAAGAAAATTATTATAATAATTAATAGAAATAAGCTATTATTAAACTTATTTATTATAGGAATATAAAAATAAAAACCACTTTCTAAGAAAGATTTATTTAATAGAAATAAAATAATCTTTAAGATCTAAAAAATAATAATAAAATATATTCTTAAGGCTAATAAAGAGTATATTAGATCCCAATATAATAAATAAATATAATTATAGTAAAACATTATAGTAATTATCTAAATAAAAATATTAATATATTATATAAAGAAAAAAAAGAAAAAAAAAAGAATCCCCTTAATCTTTTAAAATATATAAGTTTAATATTTAGAAATAACCATAAATAAAAAATAATATAATCTAAATTAAAGAAATTAAAATAAAGAAAAAAATAAACCTTTATAGTATTTTTTATCTATTTTAAATAAATAATAGCTATAGCCAAAAGATTAAAATAAAATAGAATAATATAACTTAATTATCTTTATATAGCCCTCTTAGAAAAAATATAGAAGATTACTCTAGGATAAAAAGTCTCTAGAAGTAATTATACTATGGCAATAGTATTTTATAAAGCTATTATAATAGATCTAGAAATATATAATATTAAAGAAAAATTTAGATTCTATATAATATCTAGAAAGAAAAAACCCATAATAATCTATAGGGATTAGGATAAGAATATTATAATAATGGGCATTAATAAGACCTTTATAAGAATAACTAAGACCCGGATAAGACCCGGACTTGCCCTAATTATAAAGCCCTATTAATAAGGGCAAAATTAGGTATATAATTAAAATAAAAAATAAGTAATATAGGTATTAACTAAAGTTCTAGTAATAAGACAAATAGCTAAAGTATACCTAAGGTATAAATAAGATAGTTACCTATAAAGGATATATAACTTTGCCCTAGCTAAATAACTAATAATAATCTATGGCATATATATAGAAAAAGAATTAGAAAAGGAGAAAATAGAAAATAAGATATTCTTAAATTAAGTCTTATATAAGGGCTACTAAAATCTAGCTAAGAATTAATAATTTCCTAAATCTATTTATAATATTATAAAAATAAGGAAATAAAAAGATATATAAATAAATTTCTATTTATAATCCCAATAATATTTAATAGCTATAAAGTCCTTAAATTATAAATAAATATAAAATATAATAGCTATAGAGCAATTAATAAAAAAATAGCAAATAAGCTAAGGCTAAAGTAAATATAAGCCAAAGCACCTAGAAAGCTAAAAACCATCTTAGGTCTATAAAAAGAATAATATATTATATATATTATAAAGGCAATAATCAATATTAATAAATAAATATTATAGGCAATATTCTATATAATTCTAGAAATAATATAAAATACTATCTTAGGACTACTATAGTTAAAATATAAAAATATTATCTTCCTAGCTAAAAAAAAAAGGCTAATTATTTAGAGTATAAGTAGAATAATAATAAAAGAAATATAATTATAACCTAAAATACTCCCTAGTATTATAATTATTAAATTAATATTCTTAGCAATAATATAATAAAAAACAAAAAAGCTAAAATAATATAAATTTACCTTTACTAGCTTTAGGAAAATAACTAATATCCTAAATACTATAATACCAAAAGTAATAATAAAAAATAATATATTAAAACCAATATAACCAAGCAAAAAAAAAGGGAAATTATTAGTCTAATTCCCAAAGGAATTATTAAGCTTTAATAATTTATTTAGTAAAAAAGAAATAATAAGCTTATTACTATACCAAGGGCAATTTAACTATTATATTATATTTAAACCAAATAAAGAAGGAAAATAACCATAACTCCTATAGAGCCCTTTCTATAATATACTAAGAAACTATTTCCTAAAGATTTAATAATAAATAATAAAACTCCTAAATAAAGGCTAGATTTAAGTAAGCTCCTTTATGGTAGTAGCCCTAGTCCTTTTAGCCTAAAAGCCAAAAGGAGGATAATATTTTTATATAGACTATAGGGCCTTAAATAAGATAATAAAATAAGATTATTATTTATTATTATTAATCCAGGAAATAATATAGTTATTATCTAAGGTATAGTGGTTTATAAAGCTAAACATACACACTATATTCCATAAGCTTAGGATTATAAAAGAAAATAAATACCTTATAGCCTTTTATATAAGGTTTAGTTTATTTAAGTAGCTAATTTGCTTATTTAGCCTTAATAGGGCCCTAGCAATCTTCTAGAAATATATTAATAATGCCCTAGGGAGCTACTTAAATGATTATATTATTATTTACTTTAATAATATACTTATATATTTAGGGAATAATTAAAAGGACTATATAGAAAAAGTTAAGTTAATCTTAGAAGCTCTATAAAAAATAGGATTATACTTAGATATTATAAAATATAATTTTATAATAAATAAAGTAAAATACCTTAGATATATAATTAAAGCTAGATAAAAAGTTAAAATAGACCTAAATAAAGTCTAAGCTATATATAAATAAGAGCTATTAATAAAAATAAAAGAAATATAAAGCTTTTTAGGTTTTATAAATTTCTACTAAGAATTTATTCTAAGATTCTCTTATATTACTAAACCCTTAACTAACTTAATAAAAAAGAAAATTAGATTTACCTAGGAAAAAAGAAAGAACTAAATATTTAAAATATTAAAATAGGTATTTATAATATACCTAATACTTACCTAATAGGACCTAGAAAAGAAAATAATCTTAGAGATAGATTATTTTAATAAGGCATTAGGAGAATATCTATCCTAATTTAATAAAAATAAAGTCCTTAGACTAATAGTATATTACTTAATAAGACTTTCTTAAGTAAAAAGAAACTATATAATCTATAATAAGAAGCTATTAATAATTATCTTTTACTTAAAAGTATAATTATTAGAACTTTAAAATATATTAATATTATTTATAATTCTTATAAATTATAAAAACCTAGAATATTTTATAAGACCCTAACTTATATCCAAATAATAAGTAAAATAAGCAAATATATTATTATTATTCCACTTTAACCTAAAATATTAATTAGGCTTATAAATATACTATTTTAATACCTTATTAAAAAGGGGATAAGATAAGGAAGAAATTAAGCTATAAATAGCTTAATTACTCTTAAGCTTATATATATTTATCCTAAGAATAAAAGTAAGAACTAAAAAGGATATAATTAGAATATAAATCTTCCCCTAAGGATTAATACTTTTTCTAAATATTTACTTATAAAAATTATAGGATAAGATAATAAGAGAGGACTATTTATATTAAGTATATCTTAATATAATAAAAAAAAACAAAATAATTCCTAAAAACTATATAAATATAAAAGCAAATAGCAAATTATACCCAAAATACCTAAAATATACTCTTATATAAGAAAAGATTATAATTACCAAATTAAAAACTACTAACTACTATAATCATATAATAAAGCTATAATTCTATACTAACAAGCTATCTAGGAAGAAATATAATATTTAAGATCCTATAAAGAGACTTTTATTAGAATAATATATTATAAATAATATAAAGGCTTATCTAAAATTATAATAAATATAAATAAAGCTATATTAACCATTAATTAAGATAAGAACTACTTTAGCCTTTATCTATTATAAAGAAATATTAAACCTAGATCTTAGTAAACTTTATAATAGATCTACTAATAAAAATAAAAAAAGAACCAAAGTACCTTATAATAATAATAAACTACTTATTAAAATATATACAACTAAAAGCAATATCCATAATATTAGCAAAAGTATATATAAAATACTTTTAGGATATATAATAAAGATTCCATAGATTTCCAAAGGAGATTATAAGCAATAAAGAATTAAATTAGATTAGCAAATTCTAGACAATATTATATAGCTTAATAAAAACAAAACAATTACTATTAACTTCTTACTCCCCATAAATAGACAATAATACAAAATAAGCAAACTAGGAAGTATAGGCCATTCTAAGAATAATAATAACCTTTATATAATACAATTAGCCCCAATACCTTCTAACTTATTAATTAGTACTTAATAATTAGGATTCTATAATTACCAAGATAAGCCCAAACCAACTATTAAATAAATTTAATATATAATTAATTAACTAAGTAAAAGTATTACTATAAACTATAGTAATAAATCTAAAAAAGCAAGTAATAATATTCCTAGAATATTTATAAAAGAGATTAAAATAAGTATAAATAATAATTATATATACTTAATAAAAGCAAAGTAAATTAATAAATAAATTAATATAGTTAATAGAAAAATTAAAAATAAAAAATATAATCTAATTATCCCTATAAAACTTCAAAATAAGCTAACTAAGCAAAAAGCTTAATTAGCTCTATATAAAATATAAGATTACTACTATACCTATACTACTTATAGCTATATTAAATATTCTATAGGATATTTACCTAATATTCCATATAAACCTCCTAAAATAAATAGCCAATAATTTACTCCCTTTATAGTAATTAGATAAGAAAGAACTAGGACCAATCCTAGTCCTAGATAAATTACTAGAAGAAAAAACTAAGAAATATATTATAAAGGAAATTATAGCTACTAAGAATATACCCAGAAAAAAAAAGAAAAAAAAAATATAAATTAAATAAAAAGAATATAATACCCTAATATAAAAACTACTAAATAAAATAAAAAATATAAAAATACTAAATAAATATAAAATAAAATAAGAAAATACTTAATTAAATAATAGCCTAGGATTAAATAAAAAATATCTTATAAGGAAAATATAACTAAATAAGACAAATAAAACTAATTAAATTAAAGTAAGGCATACTTACCTTATCTTAGGACCAAGGGCATAAATAATAATACCAAAAGGCAATAAAAAAACCTACTAAAAAAACAAAATAGCTAATACTATTATATAGTAAAAAAAGTAAAGCACCTAGAGGAAAAATCATTATCCTCAATAGGGAGCAAGTTATAGCTAGAATAATAGGCACTATAATTATAGTAACTAAGGCAAGCAAAGAAAAAGAGCTTATTATAGCAATAGTAAAAGAAATAATAATTATAAGAAAAAGTAGCCTATTACTATATAAGTAGTATGATAATAGTAGCCAGGATATTATTATACTTTTAATTAGCTTTAGCCTACTTATAATAGTAAGTATCCTTAATCTCCTTATAGCAATAAATAATCTCCTTCTAGCAAAACTAGAAAATAAAATCAAACTTAGAACAAAACAAAGTAAAAAACAAACTTATAATAAAGCTATATAATTTAGCACCTAGAGTAAAGATAGTTTACTACTAAATAGCAAAATCCCAAATAATACCATAAGCAAATTACTAAAGTTAATTATAAGCGCCATAGGCATGCAATAAACCAAGACCAAAGAAGGCAAAATTAAGAATAAGTTAGCTACTACCCAAGATAAAAATATTAGGCTTAGCTATACTAAAGGAGGAAATATTAATATTAGGAGCACAATAATTATAGCAAGGAATATAAGCAAATTAGTTTATACTAGGATTAGCCTTAGCCATAAAAAAAATCTTTTGCCAAATATATATATAGTATATAAACTCCTAGGTAAAGCAAGCATAATAATCTAAAATACTATTAGCCTTAGTATAAATAGGCTTCTTAATATAATAGCCATACTAGGAGCAAGTAATAAAATTATATAAAGTATAGTAAAAAATTAGGTTCTTAGTAAAAAAATACTTATCCTAGGTATATATAAAATACTTTTGGTAATAGATAATATAGGCTATATTATAGCCCTATTTATAAGTAATAATATTATTTTAAATTAATTAATTAATATATAATAAGCAAGGAATATTAAACTATTCTAAGAATATATTATTCTTATTATTAAAATTACCTTAAATAAGAAAAGTACTAATAGTATAATTATTCTTTTTTTACTAGAGTTAGTATAAATATAGTATAGATATAAGGAAAAAATAGCTATAAACCTTTAATAAAGGCATATTATGGATATTATAGGTATAATAATAAAATAAATTATTACCACTATAAAAAAAATTACCCCTAGAATTACTAATAATAATAAATACTATATATATTATTAATATAGAAGTAATAACCAAAAGAAAATAAATATATTATTAATATAAGGAAAGGGATTTAATATAATAAATAAAGAAAAAATAAAAATAAAAAATAATAAGAAATATAGTAAAAGTAATATAAAAGAAAATTATATATAATATAAAAGAAAAAAGGAAAAAAGAAAAAGATAATAAGAAAGTAAGGTAAAAAGGGCAATAGGGAATAGTAATATCTAAACTAGATCTATATTATCTAAAGTAAGATAAGAATAAGGCTAAAAAAAATAAATATTGGCAAAATTAAAATAAGGTAATATACTACCCAGAGAAAATACTATATAATATTAGGTATTATATATAGATTAGCTATAAAATATTAAAATAGGCCTTTAAAGGGAAAAAGGGAAATATATTATAGGCTTAGGCTTTGCCTAGGCCTTAAGAAATAAAGAAGAAAGAAAAGGGCTAAGTAGGGACCTTCTTCTATAAGAGCTTTACAAGGCCTTTAATACCTAAGCCCTAACTTAGGTACCAATAAAGGCCTAATCCAAAAGATAAGAAATAGATTAAATAATAATAATAAGAAAGAAGATATTAAATCTTCTTCTTACTATAGATATTAATACTATAAAGTAGCACCTATCTATAATTATAATAGGGCTAGTCCTTTATACTAATACTAGATTATATATTATATTTAAGATTTTAATATTATAATTTATATATTTAGATTACCTAATTAGGGTATATTCCAATATATAATATAATATAATTAAATTCTATCTTATTTATATTAATCTTAGGTAGGGGATATATATATAGCTTAGTAGGAATAAGTAGTAGCAATGGATATATAAGGATATAGATAATAATAATAAGAAAAAGAGGCTAGGCTAGTCTTAGTAGGCATTTTATATTGGGGGTTATATTTAAGGTTTTCTAAAAAGGTATATCTCCGTTGGATTATATAAGAATATTGGAGATACTTTGTATAAAAGGCTATAAGGGTATTATTGCCTAGCTATTAGGTTTACTATATAGAGCTTATTGTATTGACTTAGGCCACCTTCTAGACCTCAAGGTTACTAATCATAAAAATCATGACCATTACGTCGGCATCAATGGTATTGGTCACTACTATTTTGATCCAGAGCCAGACTATGGCGTATCTATTCGAAATTCTCACGTCAATGTCAACGTAAGTTTAGATCATAGCACCGTCACTCACTCGGAAACTCGTCTAACTAGGTGTATAGATGGATGCGGATGGCGCCGTGTTTTCATACGGGTCCACCATTTCCGAGCATGTTTGGCTCCATATTCCAGAAATGAGGGAAAGGGATGTTTTGGACCCGGTGGAGGCTCTGAAAACGGCGGCACGAGCCCTGTCGCTGCGAATCGATGTTAGGCGCGCAAAGCTCAAACCCCGGGAGCCCATGGCGCGCGTGCAAACTAAGAAAAGGGCCATACCGCATGCGTACAGGATTGGCGGAATCAAGGAGACGGTTAACCCCCCTGAAGTCGAGTTTGTCTACTGGGCCATGCCTGACGGCAACACTATACCTGCCTGGGAAGTTGTGTTCCGAACCAAGAGCGGCTCCTATGTGGTCTATGTCGACGTTGAAAAGGACAAAGTTTTCAACATTGTTGACCTGACAAGCCGTATGGCTACATTCCAAGTCAAGTAAGTGGGAATTCACCAGCGTACTAGCACAGAAGGATTCGGCAGTGCTGCTACCAAACATACAAATGAAGAATAATAAGCTAACTTCTCGAAATCTTTCAGCACCCTGTCAACGACAAACCCGACTAAAGGCCCTCGCGCTATTTTGAAAGACCCCTGGGATTCCAAGGCATCAAAGTCAGGATGGCTGTCCTTCGGTTCCAATACCTACAAGGAAACACTAGGAAATAACGTTGAGGCGCAGATCAGCAATTACAAGTACGGTACGGCATTGCCTGTAGCTCAGCGACCGACGAGCGAAAATACTCGCTTCGAATACCCCTACGACCCCAATAGCCACTCCCCCGAAAAATACAAAGATGCTGCCGTCACCCAAGCATTCTATACCGCCAACATGGCCCACGATATTTTCTACAGGCTCGGGTTCAACGAGGTAGCCGGAAACTTTCAAGAAAGGAATGGCAAAAATAAGGGGAAGGAAAACGATCCCATAATTGTGCACGTGCACGAATCCAATCCTGAAATCGCGGCCCAATACGAGCATGCCAAAGACGGCGAGCCGGGCCACGTTTTTTTGGGTTGGAATAAGGATGTCTCGCCTCGCAGGGATCCTGCCCTTGACGTGGATGTAGTGCTGCACGAGTACACGCATGGAGGTAAGTAGGAAGGGTCTTGGCCCCCGTCCAAATATGAACCAATTGGCTAACTAGGAGATGCAGTGTCCGGCCGCCTTGTTGGAGGCCCTCTCGAATTTGCCTGCTTCAGTAGTTGGGAGGCCCGGGCCATGGGGGAGGGCTGGAGCGACTTCATGTCGGTTGCCATGGGCCTCAACTCAAGCATGATGGACCAAAGGTTCTACCGGCCCGTCGGAGTTTGGTTCAAGGGAGAGGAGTCGGGTTTTCGAAACTACCCGTACAGCACCAACTGCGCCGTGAACCCGGTCACCTTTGGAGACCTCGACGGCATTGAGAAACAGGGCCAGGATCAATCGTACTACGACGTTGGAACCTTTTTTGCCAACACCCTCCTCGATTTCATGTGGAGGCTCATCGAGAAGTACCCAATCGAAGACGACGACTTCCCGCAATTTCGTAAGAACACCGCCATCCCTTCCGACGGCAGGTACTTGGCCATGCGACTGGTCATGGATGCCATGGCGATGCAAGTGTTACCTACTCATTCACACTCACTCCCCCTGGGGTCATTCGCAAAGGTTTCTTTCACTGGCGCTAACACTAAATAAAATAGGCTCCCGTGTCATCCCAACATAGTCAGCGCCCGGGACGCTCTGCTTGATGCCGATACCGCCCTGACTGGTGGTGAACACCACTGTCAAATTTGGCTGTCGTTTGCCAAAAGGCACGTGGGCGTTGGCGCAGAAAGCGGCAGGATGCAGCTTCCATTCCAGATCCCGCCCGAGGAAACACACCCGGGGTACAAAAAACGAAAGGGCAGCGTAAAGATTCCCGATCATGTCTGCCCTCGTCGAAATTGAAACCTGTTGCGCAACAGCGGCAGAGGAAAGGACAAGAGTGGTCATTGGGGTCGGGCCGTCTCTGCCGGCTTTGGGCGGTTCAAACAAGAAAGAATATAAAGACTAATCTAAAGCCCAAAACAATTGTTTTCCAACTGGCCGTAACCAGACATTTGCTGACGCTCGTAGCCCACTTCAGATGCAATGCATGAAACACTTGAGATGGAAAGGGATAATTACCAGACAGCTATAAGATAATGAGACTGTTTGACCCTATTGTCCCATGATAAAGAGCCGTGACAAGGCTAGAGTCGACCAAATCTCCCATATCGGGGCGAAAGAGAAAAGGTTAAATTCCAGGCATCGATCTACCTTGAGATGCTTGAAATTTAAACGTGTATTCTTCTGTCCTGTTTACTTCATTCCTCCAACCCAAGCCACCCTTCCTTACGGATCATCATCTTGGGTTCCCCTCATCCGCGATGCAATTCTTCAGCTTCTCCCTCCTTCTCGCGCTTCCCTGCTTGGGCGCATGGGTTCCTGTCCCCGGCGATCCTACAAGTATAACCCCATTCACGTACTATGCTGGTGGGGATTTACTTCAGCGTGAGCGCATTGACATCCTTGCCCCGTACGTGCGTGAATGGTGGACATGGGTGCCAGGCCCCGACTACGTCTTTAACAAAACATTCAATCCGCCGCACCTAAGCAATGGTACCCAGCACCTACCAATCGTGGAGGTTGCCGAAGAATTCGTTCGTCAATACGGTCCTCCGTCCTTTCGCTTCGCCAAAAAACGCTCTTCTATTCAGAAAAACAACGTATCCTACTTGCACTTTGTGCACAGAGTTAATAATCTTGACGCCCCCGAACGTTGGTTTGTCGTCCAAGTGAGTCTGAGACGAACGCATACTGCCTACTCGGATTCTAGCTAATTAACGGGACGTCTATAGATGGCTGCGAATAGGTCTATTCTCTCTTACGAAAAAAGAATGGATTTGCAACCTCGGATGCAACAACTACCCTCAGGCCAGATTGTGAGCCCGCTCGAGGCCCTGAGAATTGTTGAAGATACCTTGCATCTTCGCCACCATGTGAAAGGAAACGCCAAGGCTATTCCCGACGAGGATGATGCTCAATATGAATTCATTCACGGCCAACGCGTTGCCTCGCGGTATACCGCTCTGAGCCATTATAATGAGATCAGCAGAGCCATCTCAATCATCGAACCTGTGCTACGAAGTGACGAGAATGGCAAAGATCGATGGTTCTGGAGAGTCTCGCCGGGCGACAAAAGTATTTCAATGCACGTTTGGGTTGACGTCACAACAGGGGAAATTGCAATAGTAACAGTCTCGGTGCCCATTGTTGAGAGGCTTCCCGGAAATTGGGCAGATAAATATAGCCGCTAACTGCTTCAATTAAACACGAACCAGGTCCCTAATTACCCCCCTCGTCGCTTCAATCGGCTGATAAACATGGTAGATTCGTCGAGATGTTCCTTGAGACGTGAGGAATAATTCGGAATGAGGTTTAGTTTTGTGGTTTTCTTTTAGGGAAATTCTTTCCAACACCATTAATTCCGTTCAAGTTAGACTAGTTTGTGTGTCTTGACCGAACTCGAAAAACTGGACAGTGCATCTCATAGGCAATGAACACAATGCCGTCAAGCGAAAGAGTATGCAAGAACAGACATGTGGTCTGATTTTGGGGACATATCTTCTCCACCTGTCAACTTTACATCAAGGCCGTTGCCCAATCCTCCGGTCGACCTAAACCAAATCCGTTTTACTTAAAAAGTCACATTGCTAGACCTCAAACCAAGTCCATCCTGCTCAAACTAGACAACCCTTTCTGGGTTTGACGCTGCTGCACCATGCCGACACGGTCTAAAAAAACGCCTCGCTCTCAACAAACATGAACCCTTCTATAGCTTGGCACCCTTGGCCTTGCGGGAGGCCTTCTCCTGCTCCCTCAGCACTCTCCTCAGGATCTTTCCGCTGGGGCCCTTGGGGATGACGTCGATGAACTCGATGCCGCCCTTGAGCCACTTGTGGCGGGCCTTGTGCTCCTCGACGTGCTTGTGGATGGCAGCCGAGATTTCTTCGTCCGACTTTCCGGCGGCCTCGGGTGACTTGACCACGTAGGCCTTGGGCACCTCGCCGGCTCTGTCGTCAGGAACCTGGATGACGGCGCAGTCGGAGACGAGGTCGTGGGAGAGGAGGTGGGCCTCGAGTTCGGCGGGGGCGACTTGGTGACCCTATTGCATTTTTCGTTAGCGGAAAATTCCTGTCGGAGATTAATTACATTAGATGAGAGAGCGTACCTTAACCTTGATGAGCTCCTTGATTCGGTCCGTGATGACAAAGTGCTCGTTGCCCTGGGGAGACAGACGGACAAGCACCTCGTCACCAGTTCGGATCCATCGACCATCGTCGTCGTGGACAAAGGTGGACGCAGTGGCATTGGCGTTGTTCAAGTATCCCAAAACCACAGTTGGGCCCTGGACGAGAAGCTCACCGCGCTCCTCGTACTGGGTCACCTCCTTGCCCTCGGCGTTGATGATCTTTGCCCTGAGGCCGGGCACCAGGCAGCCGGAAGAGCCAGGGAGAATATCGAGTTCGCTGGTAGATGTGACGACGGGCGATGTCTCGGTCATTCCTATTGTAAATCAAGTCAGCAAACAAGATTGGTCTTGGCAAGAATCTTAGGATGGGAACGGACCGTAGCCTTGGCAAAGGTGCCAGGTTGGGTAAAGCTTGAGCACATCCTCCATAGTCTCCTTTCCGAGAGGCGCAGCACCGCTGAAGACGAATCGGATGGAGCTCAGATCGTACTTTTCGCAAAGCGCGCGGTTTCCGAGCATCTGAATCAGGATCGGGGGAACAATGGCCATCTGCTCGATGCGGTACTTCTGAATGGCCTCGAGGAACAGCTTAAGCTCGAAGCGGGGCAGGACAATGGTCTCATCGCCGGTCGCCAGCGTGTACAGGCCGTTGACGACCAAGCCGTAAATGTGCGAGAAGGGGAGGAGGCCAAGCATGACCTGGGTCTGGACATTGGCGGCCTTGCGACCGGGGCGGTCGTACAGGGTCGTCTGCATGACATTGGCGATGACGTTGCGGTGGGAAATCATGACGGCTTTCTGTCCGGATTTGTGAGCTCTGGGCGGGCCAATTGGTCGGTTTCGGCGGTTGGGGGATGACTTACAGGAAGACCCGAGGTTCCACTCGAGTAGCACAGGTATGCGACCTGGCGGGCACCCTGGCCCTTGCTCCAGTTCAAGGGAGGGAGCTCGGGCAGCTTCTCGCCCTCGGCGACGAGGTCATCGAGGGACTTGAAGGGGGCCTTGGACTCGAAGCCCGGCATGGGCATGATGAAGATGCGGTCCTCGGGGATGTTGACGGCCTTGGCGGCGGCGAGGGCCGTCTCGAGGAGAGGCACGCATGTGAAGAGGGCATTGGCGCCCGAGGATCGCAGCTGGTGCTCAAGCTCCGGGGCCGAGTAGGCGGCGCTGGCGGGCGTCACGATGCCGGAGATGCGGTGAACGGCGTGTGTGAGCGGGAGGTAGTCGATCTAGAGCGAGCAAGGACCGGGCTGTTAGCCGAAATGATACAAGGGCGAGGCGGGCGCAAACTCAAAAAAAAAAAAAGGATGGAGAGGGCGCATGCGTACCGTGTTGAGCGAAAACAGACCGACGACACGGTCCCATTCAGTGCCCTCATTGGGATCGTAGGCGAGGCGCCTGGCGATTGCGCGCGCGATACACTCCTCGCGGCGAATGACCTCCTGGATGGTGTAGGTCTTGCCGGTCAAGCCGCAGGTGAAGGGATTCCGCGACTTCTCGAGAGGCAGACGGCCGTAGTTTTCATTGTTGACAAACTCGGCAATGGTGATGGAGTCCGGGGGATCTGTTTGAAGAAGGTAAAGTGTGAGCGGGATCAATTCTAAGCCGGTGTTTCGCAGGGAGGAGAGTGGACGACGTACCGAAGGGCAGCTTCGCGACGGTGGGGGGAGGCGTGAAGACCATGATGGCGACGGGTTTGTGCTGCGCTCGGCGATCGGGCGGGCTGCGCGAAGAGACGGGAGGGACGTTTACGAAGACTAGATGGCCGGGGTATCAAAGACGAAGAAAGACGAGAGATGAGAGGAAGAAGGAAAAAAAGGAAAACGGCAAGATCTGGGAGGGTGAGTGAGGCTGGAGGAGGAAGCAAGCAAGAAGGAAGACAGCGAAAAAACAGCTGGGACGCAGGTCGATAATAAAGCAAAGCAGCCACGCAGCACAGCTAGCCCAACCACTTTTTCCCACAACGGTCCCCCGAATGCGACGCCTCGCCTTGCCCGCAAGCCTCGTTCCCCTCAATGGCCTCGGGGGCCACCTATGCCCATTTCGGCCTCGGGGAAAGCCCCCTTGCTTAGAGTTCCCCAATTACGAGCCTCCAAAAGGCCGGTTACGTGACGGCGAGGGAGAAAAAAGCTGGGGAAAATCGCCCCGCCGGGACTCCTCCCCGCATTGTCATGGCAGTTGGGGGCTCCACAAACGATGGCCTAGGCCAGCCGTTGTTTTTGGGTTGAGTACAGCACATGAGGTAGGCAGTCTTGTTTGCATGGCGCGTTTTTACATCATCTGGTTGCTGAAGCTTATTATCCCCAACGTGTTTGTCTTGAGAGAGAAAAACAACGTGGAAACAAAGGTGGCCGTGAATCGCTTCCCCCGCCGTGCCGACTCGAGGTGATGCGGAACGGGTGCCGCGCATCGTGCCTCGTGAGCACGGAACCGCATCCAGGAGCGAAACCCACAGCCGGAGCCCACACCCAAGCTGGCCAGCCATAAAAGCTTGGCCGAAGACACCGAGTAGTAGCCACGGGGCCCCGTGGGTGCGTGCGGCACAGCACAAGACAGCAAGCAGAGGAGCGCACAGATCACAGAGCAAACACACGCACACGCACAAAATCCGGCTTTGGCTCCAGGCTTATCAGCGGTGGGCGACGGACCCGCTCCCCGCAAAAAGTTCGGTGCCGAGGCTCGCGGATATGCTGGGGTGGAGCCTCAGGCTTCAGTAGACCCGCGGAGCACCGCGGATGCTCTCTCGCTGCGCCGATACATAATGCCACGCCGATCCGAGTCCGCGGCCCTGCCCCTGCCCGACCAGGTGCCGTGCCAGGACCTTCCAGATGCGCGTCGCAGTCCCCGACTGAATGCTGCACTAAATAGATGCCATGCCCCCCGTTGTCCGATTAAGCTTCGTTCTTCTCCTGTCAGCGCTGCGTCGCACCTGTCGCTCCTTGCCCGACTTGGTTTGATTTGGTCCCCTAGAAAATAATCCCCCGTGACGTCGAATCTGACGTTTTGCCCCGCCTTTCCCGTTCAAGAGGGTGTGTTACCCTTCAGATCTCACTCCTTCTGCTCAGTGCAACCTCGCGCGAACGCATCCGTGCTCTGCAGTCATCCAATCAACCCATGTCATCCTATAAAAACAATTGTAATGTTTGGGATGTGGGTGATGTGGTTTACTTTCCTTGAACATAGCCTTGTCAAAAACGGCAAGCACTCAATCCAAGATATAGATTGGTCGTCTTCTTGAATTAATTCCCGCCCAACCGGCTTATTCTTCTTCTCGTCACTCTCGAACCATGGGCTTTGATGACGGTAGTCCGAGCTGTCCGAAGGGGACAAAGCCTTGTAGCCCTGTCACTGGCGCAATGTCTCTCTGTCCACCCATTGCGCTTCAGCCAGCTCCAGGGGTTCCAGCGGCCTTCTTTCAGTAAATTTCAGTCAGCTTACGGTCGCTGCGCACATACCCTGTAGTCAAATTAAGCTACACTGCATCCGACACGCAACACACACGCAAATGACGTCTGCCGTCACATACCCGGTGGCAGCACAGACTAGGGGTCCTTGCAAAACAACCAATCGTAGAAAATTATCGAGATCCGTAACTCAATCTTCCGATTGCATGCCGTGTTTCAAATTTACACCAGCGTCTGCCAACAGCAACTTGCTAGGTGGACGATGAAATCGGATTCCTGTAGGACTGGGTGTGTAAGGCCAGAATAACACAGCCGCGCTGCATAAAAACGTCAGTTAGTTATTTACTCTAGGAATATATCATGGAATGTCTTAACATTGTGCCGAGAAGATCTCCTTGTGTTTTTCTTTGTTGGCTCCTGGCGGTTGGTTGGTTGTTGCTGCCTGGTGAGTGCATTGGCGGGGTACCAACTCCAACACACCCTCTGCTGAGCAAAAGTCAAACTCCATTCTGCAACAACAAAAATAGGCACATCGCGTTGCATTAAATTTCCTATGGATATCAGTGGGGTTTCCTTGCTTGTATTTCTCGCTACACTTAAAAAACTAACGTGCGACCACAGGCATTCCCAAACGCCGACCTGTTGTCGTTTCCGGCCCGTCGGGTGTTGGCAAAGGCACACTCTGCCAGCGACTCTTGGATAAATACCCCGGCGTATTTGTGACGACGGTTTCCCACACCACGCGCCAGACCCGGCCCGGCGAAGTTGACGGTTCGGCCTATTTTTTCGTCTCGCGCGACAAATTTGAGTCGCTCATCGCAGAAAATGCCTTTGTAGAGCACGCCGAGTTTAACGGGAATCTCTATGGCACGAGCAAGCAGACGATTGCTGACCAAACGGCAAAAGGGTTCGTAGTTTTGCTGGATATCGAGATGGAAGGCGTCAAACAATTGAAGAGGGATGGAGATGGCCGCATCGACCCGCGTTTTGTCTTTATCAAGCCACCGTCGTTTGCTAACCTAGAGGCTCGCCTTCGAGGACGCGGGACCGAAGATGAGGGCAGTATTCAGAGGAGGCTAGCTCAGGCCAGAGCCGAGATGGATTACGCCGAAACGGGCGCGCACGACAAAATCATCACCAATGATGATCTTGACGCGGCTTTTAAAGAATTGGAGCAGTTTGTGTTCGAAGAATAGTGTCAGCTGCTTGGAGTAGCTGAATTCTGGTAGGGGTTCGTTCCACATTTGCGAATCAGTGTGCTTCTGGTTTCTGGCATATTGTATCCTGGTAGCAATGACATACTACGTGAAAAGTCTAAGAATGTTCGCCGTGATTGGGGTAGTTCTGGTTTTACTGGATTCTTCCTGCACGACCAAAGTGCCCTAACTTCGTTTAATTGACATCACGCCCAGTGTATTCAGTCCCCGTCCCTAATATTATTGTTAGCCACATGTATTCATTCTTCGATATGACGAGATTTACTAGAACCGAGTAAAGTCCGACGATGGTGCCTTGATGAGACTCAAGCACAGTCCACTCATCACCGACCACTATCTCCTCTGGGGGCGGAATTATACACTCCCTTCCAAAACTTGTCACAAGCTGATCGCAATGTTAGTTTCATTGCTTCGTGATTCCAGCCGGTAGCGCCATTACCCTCAGGACGTAAATTGCATTTACATCGTCTTGCACTTCAATCCTTGATATAATCTCTCCTCCTGAACCATCGATGGAGAACGGAATCCGGAAATCCTCAGAGTTCACATCGTGGCGAGGCGGCCAGCCCTGCCGCGGAAATGGGCCGACGCGACCCAAAGTTTTGTTCTTGGACGAGTCTGTGTAAATAAATTGCAGGCCGACAATAGTGAAGACGTCGTAGACCCATCCGACAATCTCAATGAGTTGGTCAAGATCTTGGCCAGCCTCGCCACCAAATGTAATTGTAGAAAAAGGCAGGGGTGCATTTGGAAATACAGTAAAGGGAAAGTCATCTTTATTTCCTTTGAGAATGAATTGCTCTGGGGGTATATCGGGGAGCCAGAAACCGACATCACGGATTGGCATCTCTTTGTCTGGGACGTTCGACGTCTTGAGGACGCCTAATGATACCATTTTGAGTGCCTACATAGTTGCATGTTAGATCCATCGTCATCAGTGGGCTGAGGGGTAGCGTATTCACGTCAAACTCAGCTTTTATAGCATGTAGATTATTTGATTCGGTGATCAGACGCCGTTTTGGAATTCCCTCATGCTCTCCTACCCATTGAGAAACAGTTCCATCTTGCATTAATGCAGCGATGCCCTTGATTCCGGTTTCGTGAAAAGCCAAGAGCCACCCACATGCATGTAGACCAGGGGGGATATATAGAGACACCTCTTGGCTTGGATGAATGTACCCAATGCAGAAATCCGTGTTTTTATCACTATCATCTTGTTCAAATCGCAGACCCGAAATAAATACCCCATTGTTCATTCTAATCACTGAGATGTGAATATATTTGAACGAAGAGGGTATTTGAAGTGTTCGAACACGAAGCGCTCTTGTACCATGAGTATAGCTAGTAGCTGGTCCCTTGGGACTGCAGTTAGCAGTATGCCATGCGTGGTCATCGTCGTCCCCAAAACTTTCGAAGAAGCATTTTACTGGATGTCCGTAGCAGGTGGAACCTCCTTGTTCCAATAGAGCAAAAAGCTTCAAGGCGAGATCCCAGATTCGCTTCCTGTTGATCAAACTTTGCTCGGTTCGCAAAAGACTCATAGAAGTATACATTGCTTTCCAAGACGCCGGTTTGGATTGTCGAACTTCGAAAATATGATGGTACTCAAACCCTGGTTGAAATCTCGACGCCCAGAAATATTCGGTTAATTCCAAGTTAGCAATTCTGCGCGATGTCAGCCTAAAAGAGCAAACGTCTTTCGACCGTAGCTTGATGATAATTTGCTGGAGTATTTCAGGTGGCAGGATAAGAAAACAGTCCGAGCAAGTAGTTTTTGAGTAGACCAGTGGAACATGCTTCATCTTTGCCTCACCAGCTGCTGATACTGCTAGTTGAAGGAGTTGATGAATTTCGGGCACATTCAGAGGGTCAAATCGAATGGGATCGTTGACTGGGGCTTCGTAAAATCGCGTGCTCATAGAGGGAAGCCCAACTTGCAAGGATAAGACAAACGCGCCATTATAACCATGACCCCAATCAAGAATCCAGTCAGGTCTACATGGCATAGACAAGCAGAGCAGAAGTAGGCGTCGAAGGTCAGGCCGAGATACCTTGGTTAATAGAACCCAGCAGGATTCGTGGAACCCAAATCCCCAAAAAGGGAGAAGGGCAAAGAGTGGATTTGGTCGAATCAAGCTCTCGAAGGACGTGAACTGCAACTTTATTTCCATACTGGACTCGGGGCTGAGGTCGGGATCATCGTGTCGTTTCTGGAAATCAAAAGGCGCCACGAAGTTGGAATCCATCGAGATTCCAATTCCAGACAGTCTTGTTTCGGACCAGTGGTCGTCTTCCGTATACACTGGCCGAATTAGGGCGCCATTTGTGGAAAAAAGTGGGAGGATATACCAGCTCTAAACTCGCGAACCCATGTTTCTTCGACGCTGTGGGAGATGGGGCAACCACATAAGACGCAAAAAACATCACCCGACATAATGAATTAGGAATTAATCGTGCTGTCAGGGCATTCACTCTGGCAACGATTCACCCAACATGGTACATAAGAAAACAACAACTGTCGTTCTGCTGAGGGTGGGGGTGGGCTCTCAGAGGCTTACGGGAAAACACCGGCAACCGACGCTAATTCCACCGAATCGCTTGCGCAACCGATGATACAACTGAAGTGAGTACAACATGAAATAAAAAATTCTAGAGAGATATTTCAAGGTAAGTATATATTTAGGCATTGTTTTATCCACTTAGTCTGCAATCTTGAAGCGCGTAGTCCTTTTGCGAGGGCCTACTGCGCCAGGTTGCCGACTGCTATAACAAAATACATCTTTGGGCTCGTAGGATTTAACTCGAAACTACTGGCGTTCGACCCAAGCATGTATCAAATTAAGGATATCAATTTCTAAAACTTCATCAGACAACGCCGTTACATGCAGTGGTTTGTTGCAGACCTGTAGCCTTCCAAGGTTCTCCTCGGCGTGCCCGTTTTCGTGGGGCGAGAGCAACAGACCTGCCAGGTACTTCTTGGACTCTTGTACCTCCATGACTCGCTATTGAAGTGTTATGAATGATATTAAGCTGGATTTTGTTGAATTACCTGTTCAAAGGAATCGCGCATATAAAACCTCACCGTGGTTACTTCTTGCTCTTGTCCGATGCGATGGATTCTTGCGAGGGCTTGCTCTTCGAGAGTTGGATTCCTGGATGTTCAGCGCCATATGCCAAAATCATGTCAGACTTAACCTACCAATGGGGCTCCATGAGATAGGCTCTCGTTGCTTCCGTCAGGGTGAGACTGCAAAGCGTTAGTTAATTAATGCCGCGGAAAGGCAGGCCTAGCATTAAATGGATTAGTTACCCAGCTGCACCACAAGACAGCGTCAGAAGCATGACACGAATAGATGGGTCCGTTTTAAACTGGTCAACGATATTCTGTCGTTCTTTCTGAGGCACTTTGCCATCGAATCGAACGCTTCTCAGCGAGGATTGCTTCAGACCAACTTCAATAAGGTCCAGCGTCAATCTCCATGTTGAAAAAACGATGCTATAATGAGTTAATCAGTGTGACCAGGAGTTATCTGAAAGTCTAGACGGGAAACAAGCAAGTACCATTTCTCATGTGGCGGTAATGTTTTAATATCTGCCATAAGAGCTTCTATCTTGGATGGTAGACTCATCAACTTCGTTTCCGCCCACGGCTGTATCTCAGGTAGATTTGATTCAAGAGCGCTAGCGCTCGTCGAAACGTGTGCTTTGGCACAAGGCGGACTGTGACCACAAGTTAAATATTGGGCAGAGCGCTGCATGCAATCTGCGCAAATAAATCTTAGGCAACTGAAAAACAGCGAACTCTGCTCTGCGATCGCCGAGTCCTCCAAAAGTGGCTCTGTGATCTCCGGCACGGATGAACACTGAAGGCAACTCAAATGCCCCATATCCTGCTGCACGTTGAAGGTCCTTTGTGCCATGGAATCCCAATTTCCAGCTTGCGGAGCTTGGGATGGTTTGTTGTGCCTTGTGTGGTAATGTAATCCCAAGTTGCAAACCAGCCGTAGTGATTCGATTTGCTGCAAGACGTTGGCATACATACCCGCCCCCGAAGACTCGAGTCCTCCTTGCATGGCTTCGTCGATATTGATAATGGCTTGCTCGCGTAGTCTGTTGTACAATGCTCGCTCCTCCTGGCTGAAGTCGACGAGGCATTGCATATCGTGCCGTGGAGGGAGGCTGACTGTTCCCTTGGGCCGCCGAAGCACAAGGCACGCCGAGAGACGTTTCAGTCTCTTGATAGCTTCTTCGTACTCTCCAGACTTCCAAAGGCGAGAAATGTCGGCATCGAAACATCTTCGATCGGTGTAGGGATAAGCGCGGATGAACTTGAAAAGTGTCGCAATATCACCAAGACGATTCTGGATAGGAGTGCCAGTGACAGCCCATCTGAAGTTGGACTCGAGTGCACATATTGCTTGTGACATCTTTGCGTTCCCGTTTCGTATAAAATGCGCTGTGACTGTCAGTTCATTGCGGGATAACTCTTAGTGAATACACTTAGGTTTACCTTCGTCAAGGATTACTCTTCTCCAACGGACCGAGAATAAAATAGAGTTTCTTGATCCAGCTCTAGGGCTCCATTCAGCAGAAACAGTGTGATATGTTGTCAACACAATGTTCAGGTTAGCAAGTTCGCTAATGGAACTCAATCGAGTTTCTCGGTGATGACGTCCGCATGCCAGTCCACCTTCAACGACATGCCTAGATCATGATAAGTATATACAAGCGTAAGGAGCTATCGATACGAACTCAGATAATTGCCCCTCCCATGTTCCCATTACTACATAGTGTCAAGAATGTTACAACACGTGGGCATTGGTGGCGAATATAAACTTACGTGGTGGCGGCACCACTATGAGAGTAGCCGGAACATCAAGGTGTTGCTCTTCATTGGAATACATATGCGTATTGTGACTACCCACATCCGCTGCTACTAACGCTATCATAGTCAGTGTCTTACCTAGTCCCATTGGATCTGCGACAATGCCTCCGCAGCACTGTGGCGGTTCCTCAGACTGGTGCGCATTGGATATTCGATTCAGGAAACTATACTTTGATCAGTCAAATACAAAAGTGATTGACAATCACAGGATGTACACTCTTCCTTGATCGGTATCCATAATGTCCCAAACGTCTGGCTCTTGTTCATGAAAAGCCCAGCCTCGTTCCCGACGCAACATGAACGTGAGGGCTTGCTTTTGATGTCTGCCATTCCATGGTTAATCTCAAGGCAAAGCACATCATTTGAAGCAAAAACCTGCCTTCTTAGTTGTTGTTTTATAATTGCAGGCTGTACAGCTTCTTCTAGATCATCGTGACTGCTCAACATATCCAGCAGATCATGCTGCTGGGGTATGCTTTCGAGTTGAATACTCGGGCCTTGTGCGACTACCTCAGAAACAAGAGGAGAGGAAAAGAAGGAACCCGAAGAAAGTCGATGGGGGTTGTAATATTTGGCATCGAAGAAGCACTCTCGGGGATCTTGTAGGTGTACCTGATACTCCTCAAACCAGGTCCCGATTTCATCGAAAAGGTCCATTGGGCCGTATACGGTAATCTCCAACGTGCACGAGACCGGCATAGAGTTTGGTGATGCTTTTGGAGTGTTATTAGTCTGAGAATTGTCAATGATGCACGAAATATACAGATCCAGGGATTTTTCGTTTAGAAGCCCATGAATCATTTGTCCGTACTGAGATAAGATCTGCCCAGAAATATCTGGGTAATCTTGGGCGAAAAAATGCGTCGATGACTCTAAGCGAACTGCAAACGATGATGGCGGAGTACGGGACATCCCCATTAAATCACATCTAGCAGAGATAGAGGGAACCTATTTGGTCAGGTTTGACGATATGCATTCGTTTGGACTTACTCACCATGCCAAAGCATGCGATTTCAGACACCGCTTCAGTAGAGATCTGCTGGACCGATGAAGATGCAACTGAGTTATAATTATCTTCCGCCGTGATGCTATCGAACAAAGTGATCTGAGAGATAACATTGCTGGAAAATGGGTCTTGCCAAAGCTGACTGTTGTGGCCAGGTTGAATTTTAGACATCAGGAGTGATTGATCTACTGCTAAATTAATAGGAACGTTGTTTTGTGGTGCATGCAAAGTCGAAGGGAATGAGGCTGCGAAAGGGCCATGAAAAATGTTTGATAAAGGCCACTGGCAGGTAACATCGAGGTGTTGATTGTTATTCTGAAGTTGAATCGCGCCGGCCGTTAGGTTTTGTGACTGAAAATCAGGCCCACCCCCAGACACGGTTTGATGCGTGACCATGGCTCGGCTGCCATTATAACTGGCTTCGACATTTGGATGTACTGAAGCCGAAAGGCACTCGGGTACAAAAGTAGGATAGAATTGGTTCGCTGTGACTGATTCCAGATGAGGCTGATAAGTTGCTTGATATTGAGCGAGAGAATTTTGGTGGCCGCCGTCTTGAGTTTGTTCGCCGCCTTCATGGTACAGTCGTCTTCGTTTGGATGTATGGTCTAGATACTGCGCTGAGTCCATCCTGAAAAGTTTGCGGTCGGCGTAACACGACATTGCGGAGTCGAAAAACAAGGCTTCTACCGCCAAGCCAAGGTCTGCTGGAGCGGAAAGGTGTACCAAGCCCTGCTCCCAAGATTTGGTGTGAGGTGTTTTCGATGAATCAGGCTCTGGATGTTGCGAGGCTGAATCTCGGCGACTGGCTATGGAGGTCTCGAAATAAGAATTTCTGGTATTGTATTCACCATCAAAATATGCAATATCGGGCGTCGGCCATGTGCACAATCCAGTGGCGGTGCTGGGGCTCGGCTTTGATCTGGCTTGTTTATTGGAGTGTTGGCAGACTAATGTCGCTTTCTGCACATTTACTTGAAAATTGGCGGTGGCTGTGTGTCTCACCACATACACGCATTAATGCATGCATAAGGGGCTGGAGGGCCTTGATATACTGTCTGCACAGCCTGACAATCAGGCAGGCAAACAAAATCACAACCGGCAAAATTTCCGCCTCACTTACCACAAAACCTCAACCAAGCAAGCCTTGGCGGCGCAGAAATCGATCAAGATGCCACTGGCACCTACAGTTTCAGCTCTCGCTCGACAGACCCTCAAGACTGCGTATGATGAGCTCGACCGCACGATCCATCCCGGAGACAAACAAGATTTCAAGAACACGACTTTACAGCATGTCCGAAAAGCCGCGCTTGACATCGAGAACCAGCTTGCAGCAAGGCAATCACTTTGCAACATGCGCCGCCTTATGCCTTTATTTCAAGGGCTTGAGCACTACTCAAAAACTGTTGATATTCTATGCAATGGTACTCCATATTTACCATGGATATGGGCACCAATCACGCTTATTCTACGGGTCGCATCCGAGTATGTCGAAGCTTTTGAGCAAATTATCAAAGGCTATTCTAGCATTTCCGACTCGCTCAAGAGGTTTGAGATCCTCAGCGATACCTTTATCAAACAGCCAGATTTTCAACAGACGTTAGCTGTGTTTTATGCCGATATACTCAAGTTTCATAAATATGCCTACAAGTTCATTCGCCGTAGCTGTAAGAATCGGTCGAGCTTTAAAGAATACTCCACTAATATTTCCCAGCTTGGAAAGTAATATTCCTTACCTCATGGGGCCGTTTTGAGAGGAAGTTCAACAACATCTTCGAAGACCTAAGGCAGCACGGCAACTTGATTGATCTGGAAGCGAATGCCCGCGATATCGCAGAAGCAAGAAAGATGCGTGATGATATTCGGACATGGAGAGAAGAGAGCCAGAGCCAGGACCGTCGTGAGGAAATGGAGCAAAACGCGAAGGAATACGAATCCATCGTGTCATGGCTGGGCTTCAACGAATCCGATCAACTGGCAGTTTTTGATTCGATAGTCTCCGAAGTGGAAGGATATGAAAGCACTTGTGGATGGATTTTGAAGAACCCAAAGGTCAGGTCTTGGGCTGACAACAAACCAGACACGCCGGTCCTTTGGCTAAAGGGCTCAGCGGGGACTGGAAAAACCGTGCTATCCGCTCAACTTATCAACTTCATGAAAGGAACAAAATTTGTCATACACCATTTCTGCACTTATTTGTATGGATCCTCAACCTTATACGAGCAGATTTTGAAGTCTTTACTTTTACAACTGCTCCGGAAAGAGAGTGACTTGATCACTCATGTCTATAACGCGTGGGTCTTGGAGAAGAAGCCGCCGACAATCCCAACGCTAGAGCAACTCTTGCAGACACTTCTTGCCAGTATTTCATGTAACCCTCACCAGGTAGAGTACATCTGGGTCATTATTGATGGGTTGGATGAATGTGAGCCAGATATACAATTACGTTTGGTGCGCTTAATCAATCAGGTGACATCCAAACCCTCCTTGCCTGGAAGTACTGCTTGCAAAATTTTGATCTCGAGCCGCGCTCCTTCAAACTCACTAGACCATCTTCGCAAGAAGCAAATAATCTCTCTATTTGAAGAGAGAGATTGTTTGAATTCGGCCATACGCCAATATGTTGGTCAAAGGCTACAATCGCTGGGTGAAAAGCTCCGTCAGATCGAGATGGAAGCTTCAGAAGTCGAGGGTGTTCAGATTGCAATTGTGACGAAAGCTGACGGTAAGTGTGGCCCTCCCCTTGAGCTTGAGAATATTGGAGCTCACTCTTTCAAGGCATGTTTCTATATGCTCGACTCGTTATGGATTACCTCGCCAGCAACATCTTTCTTAGCGGTGACGAAATCAGAGAATCTGTTGATCAATTGCCCCAGAAACTGACAGATTTGTGAGTATCAGCGCCGCCATGCTGTGGACGATGCTGATTCTTTCGCTAGCTACCAAAAGATCTTGACACAAATCCTCATCCAATTAGATCCCAGGTCTATTGACCGCGTTAGATGTATTCTGAGCTGGATTGCATTTGCGAAACGCCCCCTGCAAAAGTTTGAGTTACTGTCTGCTATAACGTTTAGTTTCGGCGGTCCTGATGTTACCCGTTTGGTGCCCCAGTATATTTTGAGTATCTGTGGGGCTTTCATTGAAGAAAGAAGAGACTCGACGCTAGCATTTATCCACAACTCCGTGAGAGAGTAAGTACTAGGACAACAGGAAAGTGCAAGTACATTACTTAAAAATATGTAGATTCCTTCACACCGTTGCAAGCAACATAGCTATCCACAAGAGCCAAGCCCTTCAGGAGCACGGGCAAGCAACAATCACTTGTCTTCTTTCTGGACTGAAAGTGTTCGGAGACAAAAACCGAGAAGAGAACAAGTTTCTTCGCGTGGTCAAAGGGTTACACGCATTCCATGTCTATGCCACCGAGTTTTGGACGGAATACTTGCTGTCCTCTGTCGTATCAAATGATGGAATCGATACGACCTCATCCCAATCTCTGATTGCCCTCGCTTGTCAGCTGGCAGATGAGCTAGAAAAATGTGATCCAGCAGATTTTGGCGAGTCTGAGCTGGAAGTCACACTAGCAGAGGAGCGGCTAGCATCATTGCAACCGTACGTAGTACTTCGGAAACACGTGGAAAGAGCTTTGAAAGCAAGATCTCTCAAAAATCTCGAGTCTAGGATTTTTCAATCACATGGTAAGTGAAGTACGACGATGAAGCAATATCAAAGAAATTATTAACCTAGTTTCAGCCTCCGAATGGAACGCTTCGCACTCGAAATTTCCTGTTGTCGCTGATAGAATTAGCATCATACTGGCATCATATCAACATGTTGTCGAATCATTACTAGGGCAAAACTATTGCCCCGGCCTTCCCGCTGAGGAACTGGAGTTGTTTAAGACCCATTTCGGAACCGCTGCTTTCACATGTCGACTCAAATCTTGCCCACGAGCAACATCAGGCTTTGAGACTGAGAGAGGGCGCTCTGAGCACGAAATGAGCCATATCCGCTGCTTGCGATGCACATTCACCGGTTGCCAATACCCTCCAATGGCGTCATACCGGGCTCTGAAGGCCCATGTGAGCAAGCATCACAGTCAAGTCACTGCCCGAAAAGCAATACGCAGGGTTGCATTGGTGCATCCAGGCCCAGTTATGCAGGAGGGCATGCGTACATCTGAAAACCAGCTTGGCACAAGGCATCTGATTTCTCCGCATGAATCATTTACCCCGAGGACATTGACTGATACTGATGCACTCGACCGCAATGCTCTCCAAGCGGCCTACAACCACGTAATGGAGCGACAGCAACTTGGTGTGGCACCACAGACCGAGCAACAAGTTACTCAACCTGGCGAAAGAACGTCTGAGCCTTTCCCACTCAGCCTTTTCACGAGGGACGCTCTGGCCGAAGCACAGGGACTTCCCCCCTATGATCATCTCGACAGCGACAATTTTCCAACTCCAAGTCATGATAGCTCGCTGATTGAACCCCGCGAGACGATCTCGGACGCCCAGAGCAGAGAAGGCCCCAAACAAGCTGAAGTGCAGGAACTGCCAGTGCAAGAAAAATCCAATAACAACCAACTGTGGCGACAACATGAAAACCACCCCACAATCGAATTCAATCTGGCCGGTGATGAGTACCTCTTAGTAGATGGGCTTGGCGAGGAAAAAGTACAACCCGACGGGACGTTAAACGGAGGTCGGCAGTATGCGTGTCCGACTTTTTGGTTACATGGCCAGGGCCGCACGCTGTTCATGCTCGCCGATGACGTCGCTAAGATATCCAGAGAAGTGAGCCATCAAGCAATGTTTGAAAGAAATGGGGCTCTCTTTCGGATTTTCGTCGATGGAAACGAAATAGTTGATCCGCTCGGATTGCTTCCGCTCGGATATAAGTTTGCAATGATGATTCCCATGTTCAGTGCATGGTCTGTTTTCCGACGATTTGGAAGCCATGTCATTGTCGGCGGTTCCAGAGTCCGAGATGATTATTGGGAATCAGAGGCCAGGGCGGAGTTATTTGCAGAGTGGGATTTGACTGTGCAGTAACGTTTTTGTATCGGGTCATTTATTCTTCTAGATGTCTTAGTAATTAATAACGACAATTAACGATAACTTTACTTTCGACCTTCACCGCTCATCAACTCGCCGTTTTGGAATCCAAGTATTATAATTCGGGTATCTGGCCCTATACAAAGATGACGTTATATGCTAAAACAACCAGCCGGCGCGCTGCCATGCGTTGCTGTCATGTGTATGTGTGTATGTGTGTGTGTGTGTGCGTGATTCTATCCAATATGTCCTAAACCCAGTACAAAAAAATGTCGCTCAAGTATATACGTCAAAAGTCATCATGAATGGGGTTATGCTAAGCAGACCCTTTGCCTGCACGAGTACACTGATCAGAACACCAACCTTACACTAATACTAATACTAACTTCTTAGTATCAGTATTAGCACAGAAAGATCGGTATCAATCTTAGTATACCAACGAGTATTCATCTTTTTACAACCCTATCTACAACAGGTTGAATCCTAGCACAAATGCGGCAACGACGGCCAAAATCGGACCCATTGGGGGCACTGTTGGCAGAGCGCCTGAATCACCTGAATCAGCGCTGCCGGTAACGGTCACGGTTCCGCGAGCAGGGCCGACAGTTTGTGTGGTGACAACGCCTGTTTTGCAATTTTCGGCGATCGGAGGGCATGAGGTGATAGTGTAAACGGTGGTGTAGGCACCAGTCTGTAGAGATCCGGTTCCCGTAGCGTCAGGCTGTGGGTGCGTGTTAGTAAGCTGCATGGAGGAGTGGCATTGGAGAAAAACTTACACCAGTGGTGGTGTGGGCCACCTTGGCGTCGCTGGGCTTACACTTGCCCGTGACATCGGCAATTGACTTCTCGTCCTTGCCCACGGCCACAATGTCGTCATCGTCGCAGTTGGCGGCTTGAGCGACGTGGACTTCGGTGTTGTCCCAGTCAAAGACAAAGTATCCGGCGCGCAGGACCGAGTCACCGAGAATCTGCTGGTCGGTGGTAATGACGACGCCAATGTAGCACGATGTGCCGTCGCCGACGTCAAGGATGAAGTCGCTCAGAGGAACGCGGATTGTTGAGTTGCCAAAGCCAAAGTCGACGCTGCCGTCGCGGTCGCGGGCGCTGCAGCGCGTGTAATAGTAGCCCTCGCCGTCTTCGGTCGCGCTGAGGGCCTCGAGGATCGGGTAGGCGGCTGAGTAGTGCATTCGGGAAATGGTGGTGCCTGAGTCGAGCATGACATTTGTGTCGTCGTTGTCGAGCGCAAAGTTCTGACTCTTCTCGCCAAAGGTGACACCTAGCTTGGTCAGGCGCACAGCCAGGCGGTACTCGCCCTTGGCACCGCGGATCATGGGCACCGTCTCGAACTTTCCAACATATTTGCTGCGATCAACACCACCGTAGATGACGGCGCCTGACTCGGCATCGGAGTGGCGCAGGTCGAGGGCAAAAGTACGGCTCTTGATGAGGCCCTGGTCGGCCATGGAGCTCAGCACTAGACTGTAGGGGTAGTCGCGGGTGAATCCTCCGCGCAGGTCTGGCGCAAGGCCCAGGATGCCCTGCGAGATGCCATCGCTCTCCGAAACAACGCCAAAGGTCTGGTTGATGAGCTTCGAATCGCCGAACGTGAGCGTCTCGGTGTAGTAGTGGATGGTGGCTGACGTTTGTGTCGATTCATCGGATGCGTCGCCGTATGCGATGGTTTCCTTGCCGAAAGGGCCGATCGGAGGCGTCTTAGACTTCTTGAGATCGAAGTGGCCAAACGACTTGCACTGGCGGTATTGATCTTGTGAAGGCGCTGTGTCGCAATCAGGGTTGACCCAGAGTTCGTTGGAGCCCGTGTCAACCAGCACAGTTATTGACTGGGCTGGTGTTCCGAAGCCGACTGTAGAGGCGCAAGGGTTAGGCAAAAGATGTTGTAATTGGAGGGGTTGAGACAGAGTTTCGGTGGGGTTTGGAGTATTCAGGAACGCATTCCCGAGACACCAAAATTTAAGCATGCGGGTTGGGGGGAAATAGGATTATGGTTAGAGGTTAGATTGAGATAAAAGAAAACATACTTTCTGCAGAGTAAAAAAAATCACGGTTTTCCAGCTGTTGTAATATGGCCTTTCCATCTCGTTTCGTCTTGTCATGCTGGGGGTTGGATGTGGTGCCGATGGGCACTGAAAGGAAGCCCTTGCCCGTGGTCGCGCGTGGGAAACTGACGGCCTGCGACGTGCCCAGAACGGCCAGCGCCGGGGCTAATGTTGTCCAGCGCATCGTTTGTTGGTCTGGATCGAGGGTCGAGAGGGGAGTCTGCGACGTTCTTCCCGGCGAGAGAGAAGAGAGGAGCGGGATGGATGTGTCGGCGCAAAGGGAATCTCACAACGGGAGAAACGGGAATCAGCGTGGGCAGAGCGGCCAGGGCCCCGATTCAGCTTTATGTCAAGCGGCGTACGAGCGAGCTACCGGCCTGCTACCCTACCACCATTTCAGCTGCGGGCTTTGTCAAGCACCAGCAGCACCGAGCTGCCCGCTGCCCGCTGGTAGCGCCCTCTGGATTTCCTGATGTGCTGCCCCCTTGTCGGTGGCCCCGGCTCTTTCGGTGGCGCTTCGCCGCTACGCATGGTCATGGTGTAGGCTAGGGACTTGTGCCAAGGTGCATCCGGTTCAGCTGAGGTCCACGCTCGTGTCAATCCCCAAAATAATCCCCGGCGGCGGGGAAAGTGAGTGAGTTGTCACGGGCGAAGGAGCATTTCTATTTGCTGCACTGTTTGTCAATTGGTGCTGATGGGCGCAGCAGCGGTAAGTGATCAACTGCCGGGCGGTTGACGGCTCGCCCACAATTTTTTGCCAGTGTGCGTGGTGGCGTCAGGGACCAACGGTAGGCCGTTTTGTTTTTGGCGGCAATCTCTCCTGGTTCACCTGTTGAAGAGAAACATGGTTTTTCTTCTTGATTCTTTTCGCCCAAGGTCAGTGTTCCCTCTGGTTTTCGCAAAAAGATTATCGGGAGACTTGGCAAACTCCACACACCTGAGAAGCGAGCAAGGAAGAAGAGACGACGAAATAAAGAACGGCCAAAAGGACTCCCTGCCGGGTGTTTCAGAGGCAAACGCATCCTGCTGCTCCTCTTCTCGGCTTGGTCCCGCGGCTCCGCAAAGCTAAACTGGCTCGGGAGTGCGATTGGGGCGATGCGACGAGGACCCCGGTCCCTAGCCCCTGCCCCATGGGCGACCATTGCCCAAAAGCGCAAAAGCCAAGAGGCGCCTCAGAGATGGTTAAAACCAGTGCTTATGCTCAGCGACGGGACAGCCTGGGCGGGAGGCGCTGGAGGGCCCAATGATTCGTGCATTTGGCTGGCGCGCGACATTGCAGAGGTCAGCCGGCACCCGAAGCCCTCGTAAAGTCTGGGTGCATTACGCCATCCACCTGGAAGAGGCCTCTACTTGATGTCTTGGCTCCGCGCTGCCAAGTCGGGACTGCTGTGCGAGCGCATTCTTTCTGGTACTCCCAGTGGGGTCCTCTTTTTTTTCCCTTTCCCTTTTTGTGCGTCGCAAAAAAGAACAAGGCTGGGGAGGCTTGTCTTGTTGCGACATCTGAAACGACGTTTGGCTGGGAGGCTCGTGTTTGCACGCCGTCGGTGGTGTTGCCGCTGTGCTGGGCCGTTCTCCGTACCTTGCATGATTCAATCTGCAACCGCAACTGGGCGTCTCTTCTGGAAGGCAACCGACGCCCAAAATGTGGTGATTAGACGCCAAGGTGACATGGTGGACATTGCAAAAAGGCGACATAATTGGCCCGCCGCAAGCCATCAGGTCTCAGCTGCAATTGAGCTAGCACAGGATGGTCCTTGTCGGTTTGCGCCGTAGATCCCGTCGGCAGGAGCAGCCCAGCCAGCACTGTCCATCACTGCAAGCACAAATAATACAACAAATATCAACCAATTTGTGCTTATTACTTTGTATATGTCGATCCCACGTTTTTCTTTACTCCGTAATCTACAAAGGGTCATCCTCAAACTGCAACAAGCTTGGCGATCATTCACAGCTCTGCATGGCTGTGTTTCATGACTCTTGCCCCCACATCCAAATCACGTTAGGGGTTACCTGCTCATCCTAGCAATCACTGCCGCATTCCAGGTACCCCTTTACCACCATGAGTCGTCCTCGCACGTGACACAGCGGTGGCTTGGAGCACCCTGATCCAGTGTCTCAAAGGGGAATGAAGCTAAACATGGACTTTAACGCCAACAAGGTGGAGATTGCGAAAGTATCGAACCACAGTAATAGACCTGCTAGAGTCTCGACCATGTCTTGGAATTATATGTGGCTATAAAGCTTCTCCATGCTGATGCGATACTCGTATTAAACATGATACCACCATCAAGACCCACGCAAGCTAGCAGAAGCAGAAAACGGGCATTGTCAGTTGTGCAAAGACTGGAGATGCCATACGCTAAAACACCCTTGGAGGCCGAAGGTTGTCGGAGATGGATGTCACAACTAACTCTTCGGAGACATTGTACCCCAACTTGCGCAATTGACACTCGAGCCTAAGAAAGCAAGCGACGTTGTCATGCAACAAAGCAAGGCTGCCAAGTAAGAAAGAAAAGGCACGTGCATTCACCTCGGTGCGTGTGTGCATGTGTTCTCATGATTATTCAGATACTTTTTCGTGATCGGGAGTCTCCTTTATAATAATACAAGTGGTTGTTTTTATTTTTCCCCAACCAGCTACAAACCGGCCATGCTCTTTATATCATGATACACAACTCTTCATACTGGTCGCTAGTTTAACCTCTCTTGGTCGTGCCAGACACCAGCAGCGCAACGCTGCCGAGCTGCCTCCTTACGTCCTCCTTGTTGACGTCGTGCGTGTCCTCGACCTCGCCCCACTGCCCCGTCTGCCAATCGACCTCGAGGCTGGTAGCGACGGCGGCCTCCTCGACGCCAAACTTGGCATCGGCAGGGCTGATGTCGCGCTTGCCGACGGGGCCCTCGCTCCACTCGGCGACGAAGCGGGCTCCGGCCAGCAGGCTCTTGCCGGCGAGGACGGCGCGCTCGAGGCCGGTGAGCTCCCAGGCGTCCAGGCCGGTGACCCAGCCCTGGACGATCTCGCGCACGCCCGGGTTCTGGGCCTGCGGGAAGATGGAGGAGCCGTCGAGGACGGGCTTGATCTCGACGCCGGGCCAGACGTGCGTCGTGAGGAACGACACAATGTCCTCGGCGATGCGCTTCTGCACGTCGCGCAGCGACTCACCCGCCTCGTTTCGGATGTCGTGCTCCTCGGCCGGCGGCGCCCAGCACAGGATCGAGTCGGTGTCGAGGTACCGAATCAGGTTCTTGGCAATCGTCTCTCGAACCTCGGGCACGGCGGACCCGGCCGCGGCGTCGGCGGCCGCAATGTCGAGGGCCCGGCAGATGAGGCCCGTCAGCGGGATGAGGTGGTTTCGGGTCGCATCCTGCGCAGAAGTGAGGAGGTCCCATTCGAGGGCGAGGGCGTAGGCGAGGTCGGGCTTGGAGGCGGGGACGCGGATGATTTCCTTGGTGTTGGGGTCTCGCAGCGGTCGCGTGTCGAGGAAGACTTGCAGCGATCCTGTTGCGTAGCGTGGGAACTTAGCCATTTGCCCTTGTGGTTTTCTCTCAATTGCCCCTCCTCCGTCTTGCGGAAGGTGTCATGACAAAATGCTCAACATGGCGGGGACTCACCGTCAACCTCCCTGATGGTCACGTTCTTCCAGAACCTCTTCTTCAGGCCGCCGGCCGCGCCCTTGGCGGAGGTGACGCTGCGCAGCTCCTTGGCCTGCTTGAGCATCTCGGCCTGCCTCCTCCGGCGGGCGATGCGCTGGTGCAGGTTCTCGGCGGCGGGCGTGGGGGGCTCTGGCGGCGGGCCGGTGCCGACAATCGGAGCGACATTGGCGGGCTTGGCGACGGTCGAGTGGATGGATCGGAGGAGGACGGGGCCATTGAAGGCCCGGGGCGCCAGCCGGGTTGGCAGTCGCATCGCTGCCTTCATGGTGGGCGGGCGTTGTGGTGCGTGGTTTGGTTTTGGTCTGGTTTTTCGGTGCGTGGGGAGCTGCCGAAGCCAAAAAGCCTGGAGCAAGCGCGGCCGATGCTGCAAGTCTGGGATTTTTCTGTGGGGCGGGCCGGGCGGCGGAATCCCGGGGACTGGGAGCCGGGGATTTGCATGATTCAAGGATAGTGACTTGCACTGAAGCGTCAACTTCGAGTGATTGTAGCATTTTTGGGCTATTCAAATTTTAACTCAATGGCCTTTCGATAGTGTGACTTGACTTCGTTGGCCCGCGACAATGCACCATCAAGGCCCTTCAGCCAAAATGCTGCCATCTCCGATGCCCCTCCAACCCTCAGGGCCCCTGCATCACGACAAGACGGCCGTGTTGATGGACACTTCTCCAATGCTTTCTCCGATTTCTGGCAGTTACTTATATAACACCAGCTTCCTCCCTTCCAATTTTCTTCCCGTCTTCTTCTACTACACCATCATCACTGAGCAGTCTTCGATACCATCACTATTCACTTTCAATCGTCAGTGCTCATTGATACCATCACTCTTCCCATCTCCTTCTACTACACCATCACCACTGAGCAGTCTTCGATACCATTACTCTTCACTTTCAGTCATCGTCACTGTTCATTGATCCCATCACTCTTCGCTCTTCGACATCATCACTCATAACTGAGCACTCTTGAACACCATCACCCCTCGCTCCCGGTCATCACCTCTCTTCACTTTTGGTTGTCACCACTGCACACTCTCCGACACCACCACTGCTCACTCATCCATACCATCACCCGTCACTGACCACTGTTGGGTCCCATCTCTGCTCGCTTTTCGACATAATCTCTGCCCACTCCTCGGCACCTCTGCTGTCTACTCTTCTATTCAGCGCTACCGACTCTCCCACACCATCACTACCCGCCTCCCGACATTAGAAAATGTCTTTCACCACTCCTCTCAGCAAGCTCCCTATGGAGCTTTACCTTACCATCATCGAAAGCTGCGACAGTCCCAGCGATGTCCTTGCTTTCATCTCCGCCGAGCCGGCCGCCCTCTGCGCATATATGCGCTATCGACAAAGCCTCCTGCGCACGCTGCGGGACCGCCTGGAGGACCAGCTCATTGACCCGAAGCTGCGTCCCGACTACTCTCCAGGCCTGATCCCAAAGGCCGTCATCGCCGTCCGCCTGCTGCTCATCTACCAGCAGCAAGCCAAGTACACCGTGACGGAGTACCAGCGCGCCGTCGAGGTGGCCCTAACCTCCCCGGTCGACCTGCACGAGCTTCCCCTGTCCCTCCCCTTCTTCTGCACCCTGTCCAAGATGATGGACGACACCGACGCCATGATTTCGAGCTACAGCTCGGATCAGCGCCGGGAGCAGCTTGCTGCTCCCAAGTCAAAGGGCTGCCAAGGCGTGAAAGCGACACGGTACGAGTGTCGCCCATGCGAGCTCTCCGCCGCAGAACGGTACAGGCTGTACAAGGAAATGCTCCATTGCCAGAGCTTCCAACACGCCTACTTCTACGGCGGAGAGCGCTTGTCCGGGCCCGGCCTTTACGACGGCCTCTACCCGCCCGAGGTTTTCTGGAATGCCATGACCCGCGCAGAACTCGACAACGCGGCCCAGTAAGGCGCCTCGGGCACCTCACCCTTGCTGGGCTGCTCTGCGTGCGGTCTCCCCTTATACACTTGGCGCCAGAGCTACCCTGGAGCAGTAGAAACCCATGGGGTGTGCGCTTGATGCTGGTTGTGGTTTCGTGCAATATGGATTTCGGGACGAAAACTGGTTGGGTGGATTTTCAGACTGGGAGGAAGTGGACGAAAGGTTTTTGGCAGGCAACGCATCGGGTTCGACTATGCCATGCCCTGTTGCTGCTTTTGTTTTTGTTCCGTGCTTTCTGTTTTGTTCTTTGTTTTTTTTTTGTTTTTCGTATGTTGTTTCGTTTGAGATTGCAGTTTGGAGACTCGCGCATTAATTGACTTTTTCTTCGCATTGGAATGATTCCGAGACCAAATGCTCTGTTGTCGCCTTAATTGCTATGCCCATGATGCCGATGGAAAAACAAAACGAGGTTGGCTTGCTCTGTGGCTGATCACGCCAACTTTGGCGAGAGTCACGCTCCATGGTTTGCGACTTTGAGTGAGGTAAGCGTGCATGTACCCCGCCACTATTGCTAGAGTAAAATGAATGATCATAAAATGTCATGTGATATTGTTAGATAATTATCAGAACATAGTCAGCCCGGACAATTACGTTGCAGCCCTTATGGCCTCAGTCAAGAGTCTGGCTTCATGACCGAGCCGAAGCTGCCTGAAGCGGCCGTCAACATTATTGCCACCGAATTAGGGGTAGAATATGGCAATAAATCTGCTTTTTGTCTCCCGGTGCCTTTAGATTATACCACGCTGTGCATCCATGTGTACACAGGTATCCTTGCTCACACCACTGACGATACTCCTACTCGTTTGGAGACTGCGCATCAAGCTTCAGATTTGTCGAGCAGCCAGAATGGCCGTTGACCTTTTTTCAGCAACGCTGATCGTTGCGAGGCAAGCTAAGCAAGAAAAACCTTCCCTCAAAGAGATAGGGTAATTGCGTTCTGTAAATTCCATCACACCTACCGCAACGGTGGACTCCTCTTCGGAGACAACGGTATCAACAAGAGAAAGCCAAGAGATCTCCTCCTTTAAGAGGTAGAAATCCGTGTCCCTAGAAATTGTCACACTACCCCTATATACTTCCCTATATACTCAGAGTAACGATAGACACACCTGTGGTGTATTGCGAAGCGCCGGACAACCGGGAAAGACCTGGACACTGAGAGGAAAATGTGGCTGCAAGCAGGCACACTTCGTACAAAGAGTAGATTGTAGGAGAGAAGGGGAAAAGAAAGACCCTAGTGGAAATGCAGGGTTTTTGTCGAGAGTTGGGTGCAGGCAGTGGGCAGCAGTTGGCAGCAATGGCTTCCCAAGTTGATTTTCTAACGTAGCATGGCATTGTCACCCCTAAACAAGGGCACTCAACTTATTGCTAAGATGAAACGATGGCCCTAAATTTATATCATAGTTCAAGTAGGCCTTATTTGAGGTAATGTCAATCTTGTTGAAGTTGTTGGGTAGTTTGTTATTTCCTACGCTAAGGATGCGGTATGTTAAATGCTTGAGTGGCACCGAGGCACATTGCCCACAGCTGGATCCTTCCTAGCCGAAAAGATCCCAGTTTTCCTCCTTGTCAGACTCGGCCGAAGCTTTCTTTTGGATGAAAACTTCATCTTTCATGACATCCTCTTGGTCTGCGCCGCCCTCCGCCTCCCCTGACATCCTGGTCCAACCTTTGTCTTCGAATGACCCGGCAATATACTCAGCCACGTCTACAGGGATCTCTCCAATCACATCAAACATGCCGCCCTTGAACGCCGGAGGTTCTTGGTCATGGCGCAATACAAAATATGCTGGGACATCTTCAATGTGCCAGCAGGGAATCCAGATGGGGCGAAGCGGCTTCACCCCAAAGACAACGCCTCCGTCTTTGGCGGGAGTGTTGCGGTGCCACTCCACGATCTGGTGGCCGTTGTACAGCTTGCAGCCGTTGCCCTTCATGGGCTTGTAGCCAACCAGGACGTGATCCTTTGACGGGGAAAGGTGGGGCCCAGAAAAGGCAGCAGGGACGGAATCCTGCTGGAGAAGAAGTTCATAGTTGTAGTATCTGCCTTTGATTTTGCCAATGAAGACGCCAGGTGTGGCCTTTGGTTCACTTCCCGTGATGGTGGTGCCAGGTGCCAAAGAGTTGATGATGTTTTGATCTCTGATGAGCAGTTTGACCCAAACAAGGATGTTGGGCTGCGGAGAGTCTGTGCTTTTGATGTTCGGCTTGCCAGAAAGAAAGTCCATCTGTATCTAGTTAGCAGCAGGCAATGAGATGTAAGAGATGGTCGTACCTTTGGAAGTGGCTTGTAATGCGGGTGAGGTAAGCTTTGTTCGGAGGAGGCTTTGTTTATTGGAAGAGAGGATGGAGAAGAAGGAGGAAAAGGACAAAGGATAAGAGTGAGGGGAACGGCTTATCTATCCGGCGAAGACGAGGAAAAAGAAAACAAGAAAGTGCATTTGCGTGTTTACAAATGTGATTGCCGGCCACAGCTGATGGTACATGCGAGGCAGTGTCTAGCCGGCCTATGTTTGGCTTACTGGCACTCTTCCCGCCTGAGACATTGTTTGCCTTAGGCACGCCACCGTCAGTATCTATAACCTATGAGAGCGACTCGCATAAGAGGGCGGAAGCGGTGCGCCATTGATTGATAGGTGCTTCGGCTCTGTGGCTGATGACCGGGACAGGTGCGCAAGTCGGCTTCTTCCTCGCTCTCTCGTTGGCTTCTTGGCGTGCAACCTGTTGGCCCTAGCACGAGGCAACCCTCGGGAATCATGGCGAGTGACCTCTCGCACGGTTCTGGAACTTGGCGGAATGCGAGAGACCGACCAGTTCTTTTCTTTTTACCGATATTTCTCGAGCCTGATTTTCGCCTCGAGGCGCTTCATCGGAAGCCCGGCTCCCCGTCTTGTTGTGGTGGGCATCGGATGTTTAGCCCCTTCTGTGCTTTGAGCTACGAGGCGGCCAAAAAGCCGAAGCAGCAAGGTCGCTCCCCCCACGATCGAAACCGAAACCATTCGAATCTTCAATATCAAAATTCTCGGACTGATGCTCGAATCTCGCCAAGGCATACCTGCTCGACTTGACTTTGGTTGTCCGAACGCGTCATGCCCGTCTCAACATTGTCAGCACGAGACGAAGTAAATCCGGAAGAGAGCTGAGACAGACGGGCCTAGGCTGCATATGTGCAATAAGGCGGCACCATGATTGGCACATTCCTGCTTGATTACGTTGTGACTATTGCGCGACTTTCCATCTGCATCTACCATGGATCGGTCGAGATGATGTCCCTGACAGCTGAATGGCCCAGCATTTGCCCGCCTTGAAGCTGTTTCCGTCACAGCCTGACGGGGCACCCCGGCATGGATATGTTCAGCCGCAACAGGGCTCCCTTTGTGAAAACCTTTATGATCTTCCACGATCCATCATGAAAAGCTTATTTGTGACAGTCTCCGGCAGACCCAGACCAGGAAAATATTGGAGAACTTTTTGGGGCAAGAAATTTATCGCAACCGCGCTATTTTGGTCATTGCTGAAAGGCTGGGCGGGAATTTTATTCCGGCTTTTCTTCATTGGTAATTGTGTTCTTTTCGATAGAGAAAGCGCTTTCAGTAGAGTCATATTTAATAAACCCTTAATACCGCAAGGTTCGCAACGACACAACTCACCACTAACTTCTGACGTGGACGTGCTGGCTCATCGCGATGATTACTGGTGGAGACGGAACCGGGTGAGCTAGCAAGAATATTAAGACAATAACCTGGATAAATTGGCAACAGCTTCAATTTAACTAATGGCCACCCTTACCAGCGGTATGTTGCCACCATGTTCCCCATAAGCACCTCGCCGCTCCACGCCCGCAATTTCCAATCTCTCTTACCTCCTACACCTATCGGATGACCTCATCTAACGTGGATGGCTAGGGAATCTCGATCGCCGTGTCGTATCCAGGTCTCGACTAGTTCTACCGATCGCTATTGGATGTCCCACAGTGCTGTGTTGCTAGGTCGGTGTCGATGTATCGTTTTTTTGAGTTTAGACAATCTAATCAATCACTGTTGCTTTTCTGTTTATTGAGTGCCCTCTCAACCGTTCTTGCTACTCTTGTAGGAAAATTTAATGGCATCTTCATATGTCGTATAGTGTGAGCGCAAAGGGCAACCGGCTTCTGGAGCATGTCTCAAAGGTTGGGTGCAAAACAGGCCGTATAAGCCCAAATATTCTCTTTATCGCACCATGCTGTGGCGAAGGCGTGAACCTATAAATAATTCTGACATTATTAGTTGAACATACTCGACGTAAGCACTGGCCCGTATGTCTTTGTTAAGGAATTATTTTTTTTGGCTTCATAACCTGCACATCCTCGACGCCTGTTTTGCGCTTGCGCTAGCAAGAGAGCCATGATATATGGGCCGTATTCTCTCGCTATGGGTGAAATTTGCTTTCGTTTGTGACGAAGACCCTCAAGGAAGGACTCATTGTCTCGGTAATGGTCTACCAGTTCCTTGTTACGTTTTGTGTAGATGCTTTTTTCTCGTAGCGATTCGATGTCTTCCAAGTCCAGGTGAGCGACGAAAGAGGACGACTCGTGGAAGAATACGCTTTCCAACCGCGGACTTTGGGAAATCCCTGGCTAGAATAAAATCAGAGGCTTCCCTCGGTATGGGGTAGAGATCTTTCATGTCGATTATACTCGTACGTACCTTGTAACTCCTGCGTAAGCCGTTAAATCCCCATCTTGCCGTAGAATCCTCCACACAACTTCCTTGCAACCTCTTTTGCAGTTGAGCTGATGGAACTTTGTAACTGGCCCTACTGGCTCTGATTGCTCGGTGTTAACTCTTTCAGAGCAGCGGCAAAAGTTTTCAATTGTGTGTAGTGAAAGTGGAGTCGAGTGTATTGAGGTGCTTCGCGTTCCAAAGTAGTGGATGTGCATAGAAGCGCCCATTGAAATGGTGACTTGAAATGTTATCCAGAGATAAAGCCGAGATGCCTTAGATGGTCCGCAACGAATGGCAGGGGGCCAGTGACTGGTTCGAGGGAAGAGGAGGAGAGTCTGGAAGATGGCCTTTGGGTTTTGGCAGTTGGCTTTCTTCATCCATGTTATCGTACAGGCGTGAAATCGAGTTTCGAATGATCGTTGCTAGAAATAGGTTTCGCTCAAGTGTCGTGTGATGGAAATGGGAGATTGTTTGTAAATCCTGTTTACGAATATTGGCGCACACGTCACAAAAAACTTCGGAAGAGGGTAACCCACCCAAAACTATTTGCCAAAGCAGCTATTTTTATATTCCGTCTTTCCGGAATTGACTCACAGGTCATGATATCGAGGCTTTATCGCCACAACATCATTAAAGAGTATTTGGGGAGTAGCGATCGCAGCAATCAGGATGAGGATGTCAGTTGCTCTAAAGACTCGAGACGAGGTGCATAATGGTCGGCTTAGCGGAGGCTGGCTACGTCGAGCAGGCGCAAGTGGTGAAGAGGGCCGTGGCACCAGCACTAGTTGTTCAAATCATTATGTAGCACCGCCGGTTGGGTCTGCTCATAGCTCTCCACTTCAAGCATCTATCCTGTCACAGCCCATGATGTACCCTTTGCGGTTGCTGCACAGGGGCACACAAAGGGTCAAAAAGAAGCAACCAAAGGCATAGAAGAATCAAACCCGAAATGCAGAAGCCAGAGATGAGCCCCCACGACACCAGTGTCGATGGAAAACTCAAGGATTACCGGCAGTATTCAGCCTGCCATAATGATCAACGAGTTCGTGTACGGGTAGCCCTCTTGCCCATAGTGGCGGTGCGAGCCCATATTTTGGCAAAATTACCTTTTTCTCCACCTCCAATTACTACTATGACAAGAACAATGGGACAGTGACGCACAACAAACAAACAAAGGGCAGCCCGCGTAGACGCACACGCCGGGACCAGCACCCTAACGACTAATTCTTTATTCACATATATTTCCTTCAGCCCACCCCTCTTCTTCTATACCTTCTTCACCACCCATCACATCACCATCATGCTGCCACCAATCTGCCAGCAACGGCCACGCACCCGTCCAGACAAGAGTACAATGAGTCTCTGGGGCATCTGGGCGTGCCCCAACCAGCACTTTCGCCCTCTCCCACACAACATGAGTGTTGACTCGGTCTGGTTCTTGCTTCTCGGCCGGGAAACCCAGCCGCGCTCTCTGAGGCTCTGGATACGCCCCAGGATCCGGCACATCCAAGAGGTGATGCCGTGGGTCGCCGACTGGGAGACGTTTGTGCAGGAAATCGGCGTTCCACGCGAGGAACTTGAGGCCGGCAACTACGTGATCAAGCTGCCCCATCTCCGAGAGCCCATCGTTATCGGCCCCGATGAACGCTAGATTCAAGTCATCGAAACCATCCACGATGCCATTGTCTTCGAGTCTCAGTTTTGGTGCCTGTCGCCGCCGCCCGTCTGCCTCATCTGCACCGCAGAGCAGGCTGCACGCCTCAAACGTGTCGGATGGGGAGGTGCCGTGCTCAGAGAGGCAGAGCGCCTTGGCGGCAGTAAGTAGACACCTCGTATCTCTCACTTTCAACTTTTGCTTAAGTCCTCCACTAATTCCAAAACCGTGCCAGTGGCAGCCGGAACTGCTGCCAACGCAGCCACTCCCGCCCTAGGGCCTGGCGCTTAGGAGTCTCCCGTCAATTTGATCTGACGGACGATTTTGATATTTTTGGCAGTGATCAAGGGCTGGGTCAAGTTGGAATGAGTTTGTGTCATGTCTATCACAAAGTGGCCGCTTTTTCCAAGTCACTTAAATCACCACCTTCACTCTGTTGGAACGAAGGAAATCCTTCAGCTACACCATTGTCTTCACACGAGCACCAGTTTGGGCAGGGAATGGTCCATGTGGCTAAACATGGGTATTGGTACGCTAAATCAAAACTTTGCTTTGCATCTTTCCTACAATGATATCTCGTTCAACCGGGAGAGGATCTGCATGGTGTCAGCGGGCGAGATTGTACATGGTGGGGAAGGGTTCATGCCGTTTCTATATATGCCACCCCAACCGCAATTCCATCTTCGTCAACAAGATTAGATGCCTCTGCAAAATCGGAGTTCTCTGGGTCTAAACATGTCAAACAAGTTTGCACCACTTCGGAGTACTTTCGTCCCATTCGGTGAGGAAGATGACTCTGGCATAGCTTGATAAGTTGTTCCTTGCGAACAACATTGGCCTGGCCGACCTTTAGACTACTTGTGAATGGTTGAAGTATTAGACCGGGCGCCGGGTTCTTGCCATCAGCGTCATAGACGACAAATGATTCCCAAAGCCCGATTTCCAACAGACACACTCCCAAGCTGTAAATATCATGCTGCATTTTGTAATCTTCCTTGGGAACCAGGCCCTGCCGCGAAGGGTGTATGTACAGGCTCTTCTCCCACTCGGGCATTCCGCGTCGATACGTTCGGCCGTTGTCTTTGCGGAAGTGTTCGAACCCTGCCAGGTACGCAGCTGGGCTGGGCTCTGGAAATATGAGAATGCTTTCGGGTCGAACGCTCTTGTGAACAAACTCTAGCGTGTGGATGTAGGACACCGATTTGGCTAGCTGGCGAGCAAAGAGGAACCTGTCGCCCAGGGTGACGGAATTATCTTGAGTAAGAAGCTTCAATCTCAAGCTCGACATGTCGAACTGGTTGTCTGGGGAGCGAAACACCATGACGAAGGATGTCACAGAATGTCCAGACTGGTCGCCAACTTTCTTGACCACACCCTTGCAGGTCGGCAGGCCAAACGTTTTGGGATCGCTAATGGAAAGCTTGGTGGCAAGCTCCCTGACTTCCTTGGCCACGAGGTCGACCCTGGCTTCTATTGGACAATCGAGAGTCGTCAAGATTAGGTTTTGCGTGCCGCTATGAGAACTCTTTCGCTGGGCTAGCTGTGCAGTGCAGAACGGTATGTCTTCAATGAGCATGTTCTCCATCTCCTTGCATGGTAGGAACATGCCTTTTTTCTGGTGAGTGGCATCCGTTCTTGTCAAATGCCTGATGGCTTGAGTACCGAGGCGCGAGTCGGTTGTCTTGTCCACATATTGGGCCAGCGTTGTGTTGACGGTTGCGCTGGATAGCCGCAGAAGAAGATACCAACTAGGGTCAACGACCGAATGCCACTTTTCCAGCTCTTCCAAAGCGGAATCAATGCTGTCCTTCAAGAGCGCATATCTCCAGCGCATTGTTTTGCGTCGCAGAAGCTGGAGCACGTCGTTTTCTTCCGAGTTCGGAGCCTCGAATGTACTGTGGATGTGTATTAGAAAGCGTCTCCGTATAAAATCGACGAAAATGGAATTTTAAGCATTTAAAAGGAGCATGCCGACGAAAGAAAAAGTGACTGACGAGTGGAGTTTGTCCCAGGCTATCCTGAGATGGCTGTTCAACTGCTCCGTGGTGCGAAGGTTGAGTCCGAGCTGGAAGGGATCCATTTCGGCACTTATCTGCTTCATGAAGTTGAGCTGGGTCTCCGTCTTGAACCAACTGGCCTCCAGCCGGACCAGACGAGCCTGGACTTCGTCGTCGGCATGTTGATGGCTTTTGCACAAGTGGACAATTTTGCTGCCCCACCTGATTCAAGATGCGTCAGCTACGTGGCGATCAGGAGGGATGGAGGTTACGGCGTGCGCACTTTAGACAAAGCTCAACTGTACTCACAACTGAGAGTCCCAGGTCGGCCATATTGTGTATAGTTTTGATTGTAGATGGAATGTTGTTGAAAACTGCAGGTCGTATTAGTAGGGGTCGATGGATGCCAGTGCAGTCGCTGGGGATCTCGTTATCGCAAAGCCACAGCCACTTGAGCTGCCTTGCCTTAGCGAACGCAGCCCCGCCAGGGGAACCAGGGGGGTCATTATCAGGCGTGTGCTGAGTTACCCGTTTCTGCGGATGCACGCGAGGACCAACGCGGCACAGGACACGGGTTCGTCCAGGATTGCTCGTGCGGCGTGCTGTGTCCTGGCACTTTTCTCCTGGAAGCCATGGTGTGTTGTGATGCCAAATGTTGACGCTATATTTGGGAGCAATTCCAAATCGTGACTGCTGAACCTGGTTGACTATCGGGTGACGGTTGGGTGGCTGTGGCAAAACGTGTTCTGCGAAGAGTCAGCACCACTTGTTGAGCCATGCCCGCCTTTCAGCCCTGTCTACCCCAGCACCAGCACCGAGCTAGTCTTTCTCGCGAATCGAAATCCTTTCCCCAAAGTATCCATCCATGATTCATCAAAACGAACCGCGTCCCCTTGGCCAATGCGGATGGCAAGGCAAGCAAGTAAGCAAGCCTCGAAAATGGCTTCTCGATTCATTTGCTGCCTCGCGTTGCCGCGCGTCGTGCAAACTCATGACCCTGTGAGGCTCAGTTCAGCCCCCAGCCGCTCAGCCTGATTTCCATTCATCCCGGCAAGGTAGCCTCTCATCACTCCACCATCTTACCAAGCAATCAAAGCGCATGCAGCAAGAACAAAGAAGGGCGAATCAGCGATCACGACCCCCCTTTCCCCGCTGCGCCGTTGACGCATCTGGTCTTACCCAGCGCTCTTTGTGGCCCTGCTTCCGGTTGCTTCCTTGGCAACTCGGTGGGAGTCACCAGCCAGGCAGAGGGAACCCGCTTCAACATTTGCCGAAAATGGTCCCTTTGATTTGCTCAAAAAGTACCCAGGCACACATTCACAGCGTGGCACGGCCAATACATATCACCTGGTCTTTGTCCGTGCTGTGGTTCGCACTGATTACCCTGTCTAGTTCCCGTCATGACCCCGGTTGTTTTGCCTTGGGCGAGTGCTGATCTTCTGTGCTTCTTCGTCTTTGTTTTCCCTTCCAACACCGCATTTCTTTGTCCACCTCTGGATTGATTCTTGTTTGCACCTTGGCATCCCCAAAGAGAGCTTACCTACTATGCAGATGGAACTCGGGGCCTGGGACGCCCGCCGTTTGCCCTCCAATGATATGGCGGACAGGGAGACGAATGTGAGACATTCCTACTATGAGCCCGTAGCGCCCAACGCCTCTGAAATGAAGCCATCTTCGCCGTAAGGATACGTCGCTCGGAAAATATGCCTTCAGTGGGACTTATGTTGTTGATTTAGATACCAACCAAACCATGCTCCTCCAGAAAAACATGGATTTCTCAGGTAGGGCAGATGTGAATGTACAAACCTCGCCATCATTGTGGCTAACCTTTACAGGCGTGAACTCAAAAGGCTCGACATATTCATGATTGCCATCAGCCTAATCCTTGGCATGGGCTTTTACATTAAGTCGGGAGACATTTTGCGCATTGGAGGTTCTGGGGCTGTCATCTACTCCTTCCTATTCCTCGGCTTTCTTGCCGTCATGGTTATGCGAAACCTTACCACATTGCTACGTCTCTGGCCTGTTGCGAGTGCCCTCGTCGTGTTTGTTGAAAGCTTCGTCGATGAAGAGGTGGGGAAGTCGGTGGCCATTCTATACTGGTAGGTGTGAAATTCGCCGCCTTGCCCTTCCGCCGCTAAACGCTCAATTCTTAGGCTTACGTACTGTTTCGTCTTCGCCGGATTGACCACCACGATCGGAGGTCTGCTAGAGTACAAGCCCTACAACATTCAGGAAGGTTGGATCGCTTTCATAAGTGTACTCTCCCTTCTTGTGCCCATCGTGTGCAACTTGGCACCTATTAGAGTGGGTTTTGACCTTGGCACAACCAAGATTTCCTTGTGTCATTAACAATGCAGTAGATCTTCCGAAGAATTGAAGTCTTCTTTGGTTCTGTCAAACTCGTGTTGGCGCTTTTGATAATCATCATTATGAACGTCATTAACCCTACAGGTATGTGCGAGACATCTCCTCTAGGTTCCTGCATCTCACACTTCATAGTTTCACAAGACTGGGCAACCTCAACCAGTCAAAGCTCGTATTATCAGAAAAGAGACACCGTCTTTCACGTTGAGGAAGACGCTGCCGGTGGCTGGTTTTCGGCCATCATGGCATCCATCTTCTTGGCTTCGTTTGCATTCATTGGGATTGAAGTCGTGGGAGCCACCGCGCACGAGGCAAAATTCAAATCCACCACAGTGCCCACGTCCTCTCTGAGCCAGCAAAGAGAAAACGCCGCCGATGAAGAGAGGTCCATCTCCGATTCTGTGTACCACCCAAACGAACCAGATGACGATACCAGGGATCCTTTCGAATACGCCATGTGGGCCCCAATTGTTGTTACTGCGATATATGTCTGGGGCGGCTGGATTGTCAGTCAAAATGTATACTGGCGAGACAGTGATTTGCCCAATTTGTATGAAGACAAGTGGAACAATGATAGGAACGTCGTGTCGCCATTTGTCCTCAGCGCTGAGAACTTTGACGAAGCAGGGTCGTTGCCAAGAGCTTTGACGGCGCTGTTGATCGTCAACGTTGTTTCTACGTCAAGCACCGCGCTCTATGTCGCATCTCGTACGCTATTTGGATTCTTCTATACGATCAATCAAGGATATAGCAGCAAGTACCATACATGGTGGCTGACAGTCGCGCGCACGGTCTCACGGAAAAACAAGTTTGATGTGCCCTACGTTGCCGTTCTCGCTTCAGCCTGGCTATTTTGGATTCCGTTTGTGAGATTCGCAGGCCCCGTTGGTTTCTCATCGGTAAGTCATTGGCCCAGTCACTTCAAAATTTGCACGACTCTAAAAGCATGCTAGGTTGTTGACGTCATTACACAAATGGCATCAGTCTCATGCATCATAGTATGGACCATTGAGTCTTTTGCTGCTTTCCGATTCTACCTATGGTAAGTTCATCTCTCTCTATCATCGTCTGCGCGCATGCACTAAATTTTCAATACGATGACTAGTTTCAAAAAGCATTACAGAGACGGCACTCTTTCAGGGTACAGGAGGATTGAATCGATGCTGAAGAGCAATAGCACCGAGTTTCTCTTTCGCATCATTGCTTGCGGCGCCTCTCTGGTTCTATGTATCTTGGTCATTGTCGTCGGGGGGTCCATGACATGTGTACTAAGCAAGAATCCAGCTCAAGCCGTTGCGGCATTTGTCATGGTAGGTCAGCTTCATAGCGACCGGGCGATTCATCTGCTAACTCTACAGATTGCCATATTTATTACACTGACATTGTCTTTCAAGTTGATTAGGTACCATCTCAAACGTGATGGATGGACGTGGCTGGTGGATTTAAATGACGAGGTGGCTGTGAAGAGAATCTTCCAAAACTTGGATGACCAGACTAAGCATAACTCAGAGGGGGCGTAGGGTTGGTTATTTTGCACATAAAGCAGGGTTATACCAGATACATTACCCAGAATATGATTAGAAGAACAATGAGTTTATTATCTCGATGCGTTAAATTAGCTGGCCCCGACTCTCTCGAGGACCTCGTAATTAGCCATAATACGTATACAAAAGAAAAATGTCAAGCCTCTGCCCATCATTTCATACCCTAGATAACCAAGTTCTATGGAGATGGACCTCGTTTACATCCACAGGTTTGCACCATCTAAGCTCTTTCGAAAAGTCCTCCAACATCAAATATGTACGTCCGTTTGTCATTCCTGGAGGTAAAACATAACTCCATCTTTCCCCCTTCTTCGCGCAAGTAAGCATCATCATCTTCTGGGTGATAGTTTATCTTCCTGATCGTTGCAAATTTCTTGGGAGTCTCGAGAGCTCTGAAAAATCCTCCATGGATTTCCAAATATGCTCCGCCTTCTGTTCCCAGCATCACAACTCTTTCATCGTCCGACGACAACAGCACCGACCTGATATGGAATACATCCTGGAAGCGGACTACTAGTTCGCGCATGCGCCCTTCATGTAGAAACTGCCCTACGAGAGAACTTTCATGCGTGATGCATATGAATCCTATTCTCGTATTGAAAGGAATCATGCCTTGCATGAAGAAGTGTCGAAATTCAGTGTTCTGTCGCTCGTTAGTCTATCAAGGTCGTGGTGCTTGACAAGTCTAAACCAACCTCGTCGTTTATTATACAGGTCCAGTCAGGACTTTCGTTGAGTGTATCCCGCATATTCGTCTTGTAAATGTTGACCTGAACTTGAGGTGTCCAATTTCGAGCGCCATGTTTTAAAACGCACACGTGGTACAGAATTTGACTGTCGCCCGAGAAAAAAAGGTCACGAATGTCCTGCACGCCGCAAATCCTTCCAGCATCCTGGAGGAGACTTCCCTGAGCAGCAAGTTTGGTTGGGGATTTCTCGCTGACTGAGGAAACGGCGGAGCTCGAAGATCTTCACTTTGGTTAGATGAAGAAGTCCACCGACGGTAAGGGAAATATACTCTCGCCGTTCTTGTAATTTATATAACAATACCCGCGCTTGTGCGGAAGCGCTCGCATCAGGCACACAGGCAACAGCAATCATTCTTCCGTCAGGCGAAAAGGCTACCTTTTCAACTGCAGTCGACATTGTTTCAAAATCAACACGTTGCGCCTGAATTTGTGGGGGGTCGGCTGGAGATATAGTGTGAATGGTGCCCTAAGCATTCAGTTAGTCGTGCGCGTGGAGTCATTGGGTCATCGCAGGATTGCTTACCCTGAAGTTGGTTTGCGATTTTGATTTTGATACAAGAAAAATAGCCTTGTTCGCACACGATCGAGCCGTCGGGCGAACGGTTTGTAGCCATTCTACTCCCCTCATAGGTTCGATAGAACATAGTTTATTGCCTGTTTTAGAATAGACATATATACATCCACGCGAGTAGAGAAATACTGTGCCGTCTGGAAAGCTGCTACAATGCAGGATGTCACCGGCTGGCAATTCACGATAGGAAATGAAGTCCGGTGTAACGGGGAGGCTGCTGCTGGAATCTGTGCGTGATCTGTCCGAAAGAAGAGAACTTCGACGTTTTTTCTTATCGTCCTTAGGAAAGAAAGCGCGAAAAAGGCGTGACCGGACACTATCCTTGGAGGTTTTATCTATGTCGTAGTGGTTAGTCTTTCCGGGTCTGGGAGAAAGGCTATGCCCGGAAGATATATCAATTCCATCGCTTCCGTATGTCATACTGGATGAAGAATAAGATATGCTAGAGCTTCTTGGAGACGTTTGCTGTACGGTATTGAACTTCGCGCCAGGTGATAGAGATATGTCTGGGTTTGAATCAATTTGATCCTCTGTTGTAGTTTTATATGTCCCTGTCGTCCAGCTTCCTGATGCTTTTGTGGATTCGGGTGTTGTTGGGGTGTTCGCGAGACGCGCTTTAACCTCAGGTTCGTTTAGGAGTTGAGCATGGTCCGTTTCGCTGTTGTTAACTTTTTGGGCAAACCATTCATGGCGGAGGGCGTCAGAAGCCGTCAGTCGGGCACTGGGTCTGGGTTTCATGACAGAGATAAGGAATTTGATGGCGTTGTCGCTGGCATCTATGTTCCACAATACTTGAACAGGGAATAACGTGTCGTCCAACATATATTGGCGAAGGGCACGGTCGTCTTTGAAAGTTTCTTGTCCAGTAAGCATTCGAAAGACTGTTTCACCATAACACCACATGTCTGCGGATAGGGCGTCTACGTCTCTTGGATCTCCATCAAGTCCAAATAGCTCTGGAGGCATGAAGCCGCGTGTTCCTCGTACTGTTGTGGATCCAGTCGCACCCTGGACTCTTTTTGTAAGGCCTAGGTCGCAAATCTTAACCCACCACGTCTCGGGAGGGCATCTCCAGATGAGTATGTTCTACCGCACACATTAGATGGGGATGCCGTAGTTGGGCATGGTGCCTACCGCTGGCTTCAAATCTCTGTGAGCGAATCCTGCTTCGTGCATTGAGTCCAAGCCCCCAAGAACTTGTGACGCAATGAGCCTTGCCTGGTCTTCTGGGAGCCTTTTGTTCTGCTGAAGATAATCTGCCAGACTCCCATTCTCGCAGTACTCCATGGCAATGAAGAGTGCACTCGAGTTTTCGTACCATCCATACATCTCAACAAAAAAGCCGTCATACTAAAAAGTGGGTGTCAGCTTCTGACAGCAACGAAGCCGACGGGAAGCCTTACCACCTTGCCGTTGGAGAATTTGGCCAGCGCCTCCAGCTCACGGACGTAATTAACATTGTTGTCATGTTGAATCTGTTTGACGGCGCGCAACTTTGTGGAGCCGTCCGTGCCCGTATGTTGTTGAAGCCAAACCAACCCATAGCCGCCATAGCTCAGAAGCCTGACTTGTACCCATTCATCGCGTGCAGATGTATTGAGTCGGCCCCATCGCGTCGTGTGAACTGTGGTGACGGAGTCCGGGAACTCGGTTTCCAGCTCAAAGTCTCGGACGATTTCTGGGAGCTGCGCTCGATTAGGCATCGTTCTCGTCCGCGACCGCGGTCATGGCACAGGTATCGTGGGAGTTGTATCGAAGGGGATTTGGTACGCGTGTCGCAAAAGTGGTGGGGAGAGATGACAAGATGAGCATCGTCGCTGTGCGGTGGTCGATCAGGCTACCAGCAACCATCCATCTGGCCCGCCGCACACGTGACCCAATGCACTCAGCGAACAGTCAGCTTGGAGTCATTCGACTCAGCCTCGTTGCCATATTAAGTTCAACCATTGCAAGTCTCATTTGATACGGAACTGCTTGCGTCCATCGCATTTGTGTGTGATAACGTCATCTAAATTTTCCTTTTCCCCGATGGAATCGACAAACTCTCAGGCGACAGCTAGTCTCGGGCCGGCCCGCCACACGATGGATATTTTAACCTCCTTAAATTTCGGCCGGATCTGCCGCAATCGCTATAAAAAGAGTTGAAATAATAGCGGTTTATTTATAGTCAGTCTTATGTTGTTTAGCGACCTCGGCTTTGAGGGTGTCAGGGTTTCAGCGTGTGATGTGTGCCCAGTAGTCTCAGGGTCCGACCCTCGAACCCAAGATTACTCAGGTCAGTGTTACACGATCAAGCTAATGTTGTTCAACGTGAGATATCCAGAAGCATTAATTTTCCAGTCAGTTGGCTCTACTTTAGCTGAAGGAGACTGGTGTTCGCAGCGGGGGGTGCACAGCCAGCATCTCGCCCTACGGGGCCCCAGATATGCAGACGAGAAGACGAATGCGTCCCTGAACAGGCGCAGCGACGCCGACGTGATTCGACCGTGATTCTCCGACATAGTTTGACCGGGTCATTGTTGCCGAAAACGCATGCACAGGAACTAATGAATGTTTTACCCGACAAGGCTTCCCCGCTCTTTACTGCTATCGTAACTAAAAGCTGCCGGTACGAACGGTAGTGCATGGCCACGGGCAACTCTCTGTTTGGCACCTAAACATCTTTGAATCACGGTCAAGCAGCTCACTATCGGCCCATGCCCGGGAGAGTTTTCGCACCAAGAATTAATTCGCTCACCATTTGCCCTCGATTACATGACCAAATGCCTGTTTCTGTTCCTGTCCAAGTCATTTGCGTGATGAATAAAGAGTCAATCTTGCCTGCTTTTGAAAATGGCTCGTCGTCAAAAATCCATCGCTGGGACCACACGTGATTCTCGTACGTACGACACGAGGTGGCTTAGATGGGCTGGCGCTTTCAACAGCCAGCCTCAGGCTTAACCAACACCAGGGAAATAAAGTCAGGTTGATCTATGCGGGGGACGGATTTGCAGGCTGTTTGTTTCATGGCATCCACTATCTCAATCTGTCATAATCTTTACAATTTAAACTTCCTCCACTGTGCTCGCTTCTTGAGAAATGTGAAGTGAGCGCATGTCTCTTTAGACTTGTTTTTGCTAAACTAACCTTGCTAAGCTAGGAAGCGAAGGAAGGGTTGAAAAGTCCAAACCACCGACGACACGACGAAAGGATCTTGGCCTTTTTCTCATAACTCATACCCTGACCAGAAACAACCTTCAAAACATCAAGCTTTGCCGCCGCAAATTCCTGATAGTAGGGATAGACCAAATTCAATCGGTAAAGGTTGACTGGTCCCCAAATCCAAGGTGGGCCGGGGAGTGTTTCCCAGTTTGACCTCTTGGGCAAACGGGAATGGCATCTGCCCCAGCCCCGAATCTCCCGAATGGAATACAAAATTGTTGGAATCCGGCTGTGGGTGATTTTGCGCTGCCGGCTAAGAGCAGAGTACTTCTTGGCACCAAAGCGACGATGACGACTATAATAATCAGTTAGCAGTATATCAATCCTGATGCACTCATCGCGTACTATTTATTGGAAGCTAAAGAGCATTTCTTCAACGTAACGCTACTTGTTCTCTGCAAAAGAAACCAGAGAAACATCTCGTTGGGTGTGAAGACGTAGTTGATTAACTTGTGTAGAGACGAATGACTACAAATGCATGTTAGAGAATACAACGGAGAAATATCAGGACTGATTGTCACCTATTATTCTTTCCTGCGGTCGCTGCACGAACCATGTCAAAACAGGTGGACGGTTCATTGCGGATGATCCGGATCTTGTAGGCAATGCTTCTCAGGGTAGCAAGAAGGGTCGTTCGCAGCGCAAAGAAGGCCTGGTTGATTCGTGCCTAGAAGAGTTAGAATTAGTTTGCACAATGCACCAAGCACACATATACCTTTAGAGGACGGGGCTTTTCCTCGTCTGCCTCAAGCTGCTTTTTATCCTCGCTCAAAGCCGCCCCAGACACATCAGAGTCTGCATTATTCAGGATGCGGTTTATCTTGTCCAAAAGAACAACATCAGACTCGGCCAAGTCAGTGATATCCTCCCAGTTAGGATTCCCATCATCGAATTTGCAACGGCCCACTAGCTCAGCGGGATCCGCGTCCACTTGGTCCTGAAACAGGGAAGGGTGTCGCTGGTTGGCCAGACTAAAGTTGGGATGAAAATATTAGCAAAGGTGGTACGGTAAGCGCAGACCAACATACTATCTTGTCTCAATAGCTCTTCGAGTCAGTTCAAGCATTGCCTCTTGTTCTCGTGGCGAGGCATTCTTGTAGTGGTCGAGCTTGGTGATTCTGTTTCGCTCACGACACTGGGCAGCACGGAGCGCATTTCGTGCCTTCTCATATCGCAGTCGCCCCTCACTCATGTTGTTCATTCGCTCGCGAGCTCTTTTGGTATGGGGATTTGTGGAGAGTTCACCTTCGGCCTTGCGCTTTTGAGATGGAAGCCCAGGCTTCCGGCCTATGTTGGTTAATTGATTGAAATTGGCATCGCAACTTTACAACTTGTACCTCGGAAATTTCCAGCCATAGTAGGGAACCCTAGACGGAAAGAGAAGTGAACAGCCGCATCAAATGACAAGTATCAATAACGAAATGGGTTGGGAAATAATGCTGTGGCATCTGGGTACGAGACAAGAGAAAATTGTGGCAGGAAGCCCCGAGTGACAAGCAAATGACCCGTGCAGACGTCAGCCCCACTTCGCTCCGCAGCTGTGAACAGCTTCTGGCATTGAATCACTGTAGGGGTACCGACAAGCAGCAGAAGAGACAGGGAATGTGCTGGAAGGCAATGGAAGAAAAAGCCTGCGGCGGGCACCTGTCAAGTACAAGTACAAAATCAGTCATCCGACCCCCACCTCGCTCTTTCATCACTCCTTCCACTGCTCTAAATATGCAGCAAGCCTTCCTCTTCCTTTGCAGCAGCAGCTGTATCAGCCCATTGTTGAACACTATTTGTATGCCACTGCTTTAGTCTCCAGCACATCTTTATCTCTACGATATTCTCGCCGGCTTACCATGGTGGAGAAGGATACGGCTCATGGGGCCAGCCTTCTCGATCCAATCCATCCCAGTTCCGATTATGCTCTGGTTTGATTCCGTGCTGTCTCATGCCGTCCTTTGTGACATTCGTCTGACGCAAATCAAGCTTCACAAAGAGAAAAAAGCGCCAGGGAAGCACCGAGCAAATCCTAGCAATGCTGGTTGCAGCAAATTGGTTAGTTTGCTAAGCCCCTGCCATTCACTATCCGTCCTTGTTAATATCATCATCTTCTCCTCAGAATCTTATTGTTTTACACTTTTGTTGTTTTTGGCCCTGCGTCAGCCATCAATTTGTGTCCTTCTCGCGAGAGAAGCTGCCCGTCACTGGCAGAGGATATTGAACAAAATCGAAAATCGATATTCAGCTTATATGCTCTTGCTTGCTTTGTATTCCCGGAAACACAACCTTCAAGTACTCCAGAGCGTTCTTGTATCCTTCCAGAAAAGGATATGAGGTGGTAGGCACACGACAACTTATCGGTGAAGAGCAAGCAGTGTAGGTTTCTTCATCTCGCACTACCCCATTATATTAATATCCTTTAGCTGTTGCAGTTGGCGAGGCAATTACTGCATACCAACCAACATATGAGTGGTTGCCTTCACTATTGCTCTCATAGATGCTTTGCATCGAGGCCTATCTCCATATGGATTTTGTCTTGGGTTGCTCGCTATGAGACCTGAAGACGAAAGGCCATGGCAAGATGTAAGAGGGTTTCTCCAAATCTACTCAACATCTTTTGTTCATAGCAGTTATGAGTACCATCTGGGTTCTTGCTTCCTCGTCTTGTACCAATTCGTTTGCCAACGACGGTCTCAGCAGCCCAATTAACTGCCAGAGTCAGTGGTCAATATCATCAACCCATGACTTCACGAAATCGCGCCTTGCTGCAAAACCGCGGGTTCTTTCGCCCCCCAGTTTCCGCTGGCTCGTCCCATCCAAAGGATCTGCCGGGACTTTGGTCTCGAACGCAAAGGTGATGAACCTAGTTCGCGGAGACACCTACGACGTCTCTCAGCTATTCTGGGACTTCTCAAAAGTCATATCCGAACCCGTCAATCATTTTCACGGTTTACTACCTCATAGATATTATGGCATGGTCGTCATATCCCGGCTTTGGGCTCATAGTCCTGTTTCTGTGCTTCAATTCGATTCTGGTTCGCCAGTTGATGAAGCTAGAAAATCAATGTACTCATTATTTGGACCGCTGAGCCCAGGCGGTCGCGGACTTCGTCGAAGCTAGCCGTCCGCTCAAGCTCAACGGGTGGACATCGTCTTGGAGCAGCAGAATCATGATGTTCAGGGACATGGAAATGGCAAAGCGGCTCCAAATATGTCTGGCGTTTTCGTTGCCAAAGTCAAGCTATCTGGCATCTGTTCTTTTGGTATGTCGCCTTGTACATTTGTAAATTCATTACACTAATCCAATAACAGCTGTCAAGCTCATGACAATCTATACCCACCGAGCTACGCTACAAGAGAAGGACATTCGCTCTGTTCACCTTTCTCTCCTCCAATACCAATACTGGTCACTTCGACCTCTATTAGCCGGCAGGCACAGCCTTGAGATGGCAACGGAATGCCAGTCTCTGGTCGCCATGACTCATCTCATCCTGGGAATGATTGTAGTGGCGGGGATTATGGTGCAAACACTGGCAATAGCGGAATGTTGATTGTTCTTTTGGTCAAGGCGAAACAATTCACAATATCAATCTAATTGTTGAACACTATTTGTATGCCAGCATCGTGGCCTGGTACCTGGAACACCCCGGTTGAGCCTACCGCTAAACGTTTTCCACTAGAAGTTAGTATGCAGGGCGAGACTAATGGATGTCGCATTTGTCATTGGGAATCATCTCGCATACGTGAACAAGGTCAATAATCCATACCACATCGTCAACGCCGACTGTATACACAACTCAACGAGTACCCCCAAAAGTAGGATCCGTAGGAACCCATTTCTATGCCTTGCACAGAGATTCTCTGGGCTAGCGAACTGATCTGTCATAGAAAAGAAACCATGAGTTGTCCTGCAGGAAAATCGGTAGGATATTTAAATACACGTCTGAAATTCTACCAAGTGAGAAAACGCGAAACGATACCTTAGTACGGCTATCCAGCTAGAGGTTGATATTATGGGCTACCAGGCTTGTGGATTTGGGAGTGGGGATGACAGAGGCGCAAGGCCGGCTCAAGATACGCGTGGACATGGCGCAACGAGTTTAATGAGAGGGAGGACATGGTCCCGGATGACGAGTGCATCAGCCCACTCCAATCGACTCTGTGTATAATCCCCAAGTGGCTGGTGCTCATGGCAGTGATATTTGGTAGTGGAGTAGTGACGATCAATTTGCGAGTACTCAGACACAGTCATCAATCGCCAGATATCCAAATCAACGCATCCCTCCACGAGAAGTGACGTACAGGACCAACTCAGTGTTCCAGTACTATCTGAGCTCCCCAACAAGGTTTCGAATGAAAACTATGCATTGACCCTTTCAATAATCGCCTACTTTTCAAGGGAATTTTGGACCATTTATCTTCAATCCGCTTTCAAATTGCGCAGTCGTAATTCTTCCAAGTTGAGTCTTGGCCTGTGACAAAAATCGATCCCGTGATCAAGATTCCTCTTGCTGGATTTCAAATCAATAGAGTCGGACTTTTTGGCCTGGGATAGATTAGGTTTGGGCTTCGTTGGTTCGTCGATTCGGTCGGGGTTTCGAGCGGCGTCGGGCTTATTGTGCTGGTTACTTTCCAAGATGTTAGATTAGTCGGATGCAGAGGTTGTATGGTATTCTTACCTTTACTAATGTAGGGACAGCCATACAAGGCCTGTCCGCATCGATTAGAATGATTTCAGATCTCGAGTTCGAGGAGGGCGCCCTTGGCAGCGTTAATCACAACACCGTGGCAATTTGAAAATACGAATCTGATTGATCTCGGAGTACTGAGAAATCCCAAGTCGAGTAAAACGTCATAGACCAAAGGCAAGGTCGACGTCAGTGGCAAACGAGGGTTGTATGGTTTTCTTTGTTGCAGATTCTTGTGGGTGCCAACAAAAGGTTCTCAGGCATGGAGGGGTAGTTCAAAGGGCATCGTGTGCAATGTATCTGTTGGTTCTGCTACAATTCAGGTTAGCGTGAGATGACTTGTGCAGCAATACTAACCAACATAAACGTCAGGTGACCCGTGAGGATTCGGGTTAGCATCGTAGTATTCTACAAGACTCCCGAGGAGTACTGTCTGTTTGAAGAATGTGCTTTTCGGGCGCCTAACGTCTTGTCATTATTCAAATCTCCTCTATCTCGTAGATTAAGACATCACCACTTGCCTCAAAAATGTTTAACCACAGGCCTAGGATGTGAAGAAATACTTACCTTCCCCATACGAAAGTGGAGCACTTTTCAGCCAAGGCAGCCTTAGCCATGACGATCAAATGGTCCAGCAGAAGCAGCGAGAGAATGGGTGGGAATGAATGGGACCTTTTCACCCCGCTGGCTTTAGTGGTAGGTAAGGGCTGCGCTGTTTCAGTTAGGCTTTAGGAGGATGGTCTGGAAAAGGGAAATCTCTTAGCCGCCACGGTTTACCACACTCAGGCTAGTCGCGAGGAGTCTCTTATGGCGAAAACAGGAATGAAATTATACTACCCTTGCAGGCTGTCCACTCGGGTCTTGCGGGAAGGGACCAACTGTTTTATGACATGTTTTCGGGGCAATCTGGCCACCGCCTTGGGATACAAGGTTCCAAAGAGTCCTTCATTCTGTGTCCTCGGCCCCCAGTCATCTCCTCAAACTAGGAACGCAACGCGATGCCCTGGATTATCGGGAACGAACTTCTTCCTCGAGTCACGACTTCGAGTCTCTAGCTTGATGTCGGACGCGGTCCGCCTGCTTCCCTGGCAGAACGGTAAGCCGCCGGCCGAGGCCTGATGTTGGGCTAGCAGGACACGCTTACCTTGTTTTTCCATGATCTTCAGCTTGAGGTATTGGATCTGACACTCGTCTTGGGTTCGCCCGAATAGCGTGGACACGATCTTGAGGTCCACTCTGGCGTCCAAATGGGAAGTTAGGGATGCGTTCTCCGCTTCTGTCCACTCTAGAGGTGGCATTGCCGGCGTCAGTGCGTAAAATGACGGGATTTGTTGAGAATTATTGCATCATAGGTCGGGGACAACCGGGTATTAATTGAATAGAACCTATTGGTGCTTATCAGAGTGGTGTGAGAAAAGAAAGTTGTTGCCCAATCGGACCAGCTGTTGTGCTGATCCATTTGGGCGTGGCTTCGCAAACGTGCTTTTTTTGCCGCCCGCGGTTGGAAAGTGCATGATTCACCGCCCAGGCAGTTGATGGCCATTGGGAAGGAACGCCATAGCACTTTCCGGAACTCCAATGAACTACCATCAATAGTATGCGAGAGCCAGCTGCCGCCAAATATGGGCTTTTTGCGGGCTCGGAAGCCCCGCATCCATGCCCCTTGGTCTATGGCCCGTTGCGAATCCCCACGCCCACTTCCGGCTAATGGCCATGGCCATATTTATTGCTGTCTTGGATACCTGGGTTGACGCATTCAACTCAAACCTCAGTCCAGTAGCTAGCACCCAAGCCTGCTATAACCGCGCATTTAGCCCAATCAACAGCGGCCGTTTGGACGAGCCGAGCAGTAGCGCCTACATAAGCGCAAACCATATCTATCCTCTGCAACGTTCCATTTGCACCACGCCAACTCTGACTATTCTACGCGTTGAAATAGCGGTGGTTGAGCCGCCATACCGGAAGCCAAAATTTTCTAGGCCTTGGTTAGATAAAAACGCCTATAATATTGCTAACAGATAATCGGAAGGAATCGAGGTTATTTGCATCCAAGTTGGAGGTGAAGCCCGTCGACCCGATACAATCAATCAGCCACTCCCAACAGACCATCGTCAAGCATAGCGGCTACGGTGTGAGCGAAAGTAATATAATCGAGTTCGTCTTCGAGCAGGGAGCATATTCGCAGAGAACCAGTTCTATAATCATCGGTTTGATTAGCCCGACTCGCATGGCTGGCAACGGTGCCTCTAGCCACGTACGAGGTGGTATTTGGTAAGCTGCAGTTGAAACACCAGGACGCTACCACATCGACCTTTGCCCTGCAGAGCTCCAGATGTTGGGGTTTGGCGTCGAATAACATTTTGGCCAGGAATCATTGGGAAATGACTGAATTAAGTTCTAGCAATTTGGCGACTTCGATTTTGTCGGAAATGAGTTCAGGCGACCGGAAATTCTTCAAACCTTGGCATCTTTTAATACGCTTTCCTGCCCGCCTTGACATTTTCACAACCAGGCCCCGCTCCCACTTCCTCTATGACAACGGCTCAAACGAACAATATTCCCAATCGCTGAGACGGAGAAAATAGTCTTGCCTCTTTATCTCTATCAAAAAAAATTCAGGCAAGCGGACCCATACGTGGTCCATGTAGGAATGCAGGTCACACTGGCGTGGGCATTTCCTCCCATCCTCGGACCCTCAAGACCACGTTCATGCTACAACGCGGTAAAACATGCCCATGGCTGCATTAGGCCATACATGCATCCTCCTCCCAGGCTCCCTGCACCAATTTGCGCCTATCCTACAAAAACTGTAGCCACCGTCCAGTTCCGTTGTGGATCGGGTGGTTCCCGAGCAGACGCCCAATCCAGCGGACCCGTTGTTAAGCGAGGATGCAAGAAGCGCGCACCGGCACAATTAATTTAATTCGGCGAGGTCCTAGGCTGTGGGCAAGAATACGGAAAGAAATGGATTTTTTCTTTTTAAGTTTGAAATCTGGTCAGCTTTCAAGATATCCTCACTCCTGGATGTATTAGAACTGTTCAAGATGGATCAGTTCTTGGGGGGCACCATACTTCTTTTAGATGCGAATGGCTTCGAGCTCATTACGCCTTGACCTGTTTCGGATTGAGCTGCAGCAGGAGACCCTATATTCCCTAAAATTCATTTCGTTTGTCTTATACCGCTTGAAGGCTCCTGCGAGTAAGAATGAAACCGGGGGGGGGATAGCCAGCTACATTGCAATATCCTCCATCAAGTAGATACATTGCTCCGTTGGGTCTTAGGCTCCACGGTCACCCTCAGAGCTTGGATAGCTAGTGCATTTTTAGTTACTACGACCGTTATAGCCACCACATGACCTTGCTTGCCGTGTTTTCCTCTGTCAACTATGAGACCCTGGTCGCCCCGGGAACCTGGCAGCAGGTTTGCCTCCAGCACTCGAAGATGCCAGACCAAATCTTCGATAATCATATTGTGTCTCCTGGAAGTGGTCTTGGAAGTGGTCTCGAGGCGTGGGAGTCTGGAATCTTGAATGGTTTCTAGTAGCACATATACGTAGCGTGAGTTTCCGCGTGTTGTCCTAGGTGGAAGCTGGAATGTGCGGGAAAATGATCATTGAAATGGAGATTTCTAGGCCCTGGTTTGATTCTAGCAGAATTCTCTAGAAATTCGAGGAAAGTGGGCGTGGGGGCATACAAAAACACAGACACCTGGTTGAGTGCTGGCTGAGTTGGGGCTGTGAGCACTCAATCACGAAGCTCACCTAGTCAAATATTAGTGCCCTTATTCACAATTCGTTCAGTCAAAACCCAATGCTAGTATTTGAAAATACAAATAGATAAACGGGTAGCTTCTCTTTTTGATCTAGTCTTGTGCGATGTGCACATGGTCTTTGATCGGCAAATCGCAGCGTGACTAGACAGTCTCAACGTTACTCTTCAGCGAATCGCCCATCTTTTTTCTTGTCTTTGCAGTACTCCTCAACCTGCCGCATCTTATGTTCAATAAATTCCTTCTTTTCGCTCAATATCGCGGTATCCAGCGCTTCCTCTCCGAAACCTTCCTTGTGCAAAGCCATCCAGTAGAAGTCATCGACGTCAAAGCTACACCGAGATGCCAGGTTGAACCAGAAGCGCCCAGTCTTCCATGAGTCTTGCATTCGACCTGAGAGTCTGTCATCATCAGGTAGCGATTGCCGGGTCTCTACACGCTCCATTGCGCGAATAAACTGTTCCTTTACGGGTTCAAACTCATTGACAAACTGTTCCATGGTTTTTTCGCGCAACCAGACAGCTGGTGGTCGTAGCAGCAACCACCACGGTACATCGTATACAAACTGGGCAGGCATTGCGTTTGTGAACTCGAAGTCGAATACAGCAGTAATTCGAAGTGTTTCCGGGTCTATGAGCATATTTGTAGGCCGCAAGTCATCACAAAACAGCCGGAAAGGCGCCGTGTTTTCAATGCTGTGCGTGGTGATCAATTTTGGAAAGCAATGGCGGGCAACGAATTGCTTCCAGGCAAGCTCCTCGTCATCTCCAGATATATTGCGCTGTTCCTTGAGCTGCACCAGAAAATATCGCGCGCACATGTTGAAGTATTCATCAGCACGATCAAACGGCTCCATACCGGCAAAGGGCTCAGGAGAACAGGCACCGATGGTAACAAACTCGTTCATATCATATGTTAGCGGCCGTCCACTCACCACCCAGTCCCCAGTAGAGGTCTTTGAGATGGCCCCAATGCGAGGGAATTCAAGCCGCGAAAGCTCTAACAAAAAGCCGGCCAATTGTTCGTAGATTGTATCAAGCTTCTCTGCATCAAAAGTCGAATCAAAAAAGACGGGCTCTTCCAGGTCCTTAGTCGGTGAGAGAAACTGGCCCAGGTTTTCTCCTTCTATGAAATCCATAATAATAAACGGTCCGAGCTGTAGTGGACTCTCTTCGGCAAGACCCCAATGGTGCACATGCGGTACGGGAATACTAGTGTGCTCGCGGATGTATGCCATTGCCATCACCTCGTTTTTCACTTTCTCGTCGCGCCATGGTTCGTATACTTTTTTAGGGGCCGGAAATCGAATGAGAACAAGCTCATCGCTCTCTCCCTTCCTTACTTTGAGACTGATATTGAATGAACCACCGTCAATACCAGCATATTGTGCGGCACTGTCCCACTTCATGTGTTTGTCAACAAAGTTCAGGACTTCATCAGCCGAGGCCAGGAGCTTGCGGGCGAAAGTTATGCGCTCCTCGTCTGCGTTCCTCTTAGCGATAGCATCGTACGGTGCCATTTGGGATGGCAATTTGAATGGTTTATGAACAATAATTCGAATCAGAGTTTATGGAAGCAACTTGGCTGGACAAGGAAAGGCAATGTGTGTCGCACGTTTGACCGCCATTAAATAAAATTGTGGAAATGGCAAAACGCCGGATACCAACCAGCCTAGGATTCGTCAGATTCGTCCAGGCAACCCATTGCTGCGCGAGACAAGAGCGATTCATACTTCAACGACGAAGACGAAAACAACGTCTGTCTAATTTTGCGATACATCGTGGGTTTATTTGTTTTTTCGAATCTTTCTCTACCAAATCACAACCATTGTGACGTGTAGCTGTTGAGCTACAAACGGCTCCACTCCAATTTGAGACTCCTCGATGTGTCAAATGAATTAGAAGTGAGGAAGCCCAAAAATTGGAGTCGCGCTTCTCGAACTCGACATCGTATGGCCGTCTCCCTTTTTTTTCGACCACGCATCTATGTACCTTCGAGGTTTCATTTCCCTCGCCGATCTAGACGAGTTTCCGACTTGTGGCTCAACTGATCACAAGCAGTCCCAAGTATCTTACGTAGTTTAGTTGTATTAGAATCGATACACAAGAATCACAATACAAGTACTGGTGACATTTATTGCAAGAGCCACCACGTCAGAGCTAAAATTGAGCGCGAGAGAACGAGGAGGTGGTACGAAATTGTCGCTGTATGACGATCATGTCACACCAACTTTAGGCCTTCAGCCACCAACCAACATTGATGGGGGGCTCACTAAGCGAGAATCCGCTTAATCAAGTCCTACTTGAATGAGGCCCGCTTAACACGGTCCGCGTAACGAGTTGTGAATCCGCTTAAACCATCTGCCAGTATTCGGATTACCTTCATGATTTCAGGCTAGTTTTTCTCTCGTGATTCAGAAATTGGCGACAGTATGCTGCATAGCTTCTGTCTCATTCTAGGACCTTGGCTGGTTAATCTGAACAATTTGAGGGTCTATGTGAACCCTGGAGCTCCTCAACGGACCTTGACGTCCATAAAGTTACAATTCCGCCTCATGCGGCCAAATATTTGATGGTTTCACTCAGATTTCTTCTCGTGCAGAGACGAGCCCGGTTGGTTTGACATCGGAGATAGAGCAATTCACGCACTTTGTGATAGAAGTTGAATAGTGGGGCGAAGCTTCAACAACAAACTGCACAGTGGCACCCAGCTGGTGTAAAAACCCTGATATCCAATGTCCTTCCTCCCACTGGGGAAGAAAAAAAGAATTTCTGCCTCTAAACTTTTCTTTACATTCCATCAATCGCCATATTTCTTCATCCCACAATCGTCATTAGGCTTTGCCATTCTTTGCCATCATGGAGGAACAGTGCCATGATGCTGTTGATACATTTTTGCAGGTCTACTCTGGAGACGCTCGCTATTCCGACATGTTATTGCGGTTCGCCAGAAAACGGTTCACTTTTCAGGAACCTACCGATCTCATGCCCATGGACGAGTATCACTTGCGTCATGATGCCATTTCGAAAATCGCCGAAGAGCAAGAGATCTATGGACGTCCGGAAAAGCTCACTGTAACCGAATACATGTATCTTTGGCAGCTTCCTCTCTCCGACCTTCAAAGCCAACCATCATTCTATTACACGTACCATCTTGGCTGCATCAATACTGCGATCGATCATTGTACGTTTCTCTGTCCGTCTCATTTGCCAATTCGGTACTGACTTTGCTTTTTCAGTCTACGGGAAAACCCAGAGCAAGAAGGCCTCAGCGACCCCCAGAAAGCAAATGGCAGGTGCTCAAGACTCAGTTCAACCCAGCCCGCAATCCGACAAGGGTAAAGGGGTTGATCTCAGTTCTCGTCTCCAAGCGTGCGACGACGACGACGCCAAAAATCGAAACGCCCGCGAGGCAGAAGATTGTCGAAAACTTGATAATTTCAGATGTGTGGTCACTGGAGCTGCAAATCCGGAGGTTTGTCATATCATCCCATTTGTTTGGAATGATCGGAAAGAGAACCTCCTGGTTGCGAGACAGGTTCTTCGGACAATCGAGACCCTGTTCCCTGGAAACCACGACATCAAATTGCAGCTGAAGGAGTTGCTCACCAAGGAAACTGGGGTCTCAGACAAATCGTGGAACCTGATATGTCTGGCCCCAACGCTTCATGTCTGGTGGACAAAGGGATACTTCCTATTGAAGTATATTGGTGGCAAAATCTCCGAGCATGACTCGACAAAATGTGAGATCACCCTACAATTTCGGACGACGCCGTTTTGCCCAGACCAGCCTTCAAAGACCCTTATCAAGGCCAAACGGAACAAAGGAGCCAGGGATGTCAACCTCGATGAGGAGAAAGACCCCGAGAAGGGGCTTTTCTCTCGTCTCGATCACGAGTATGGTGGCGCACCACTGACTAACTGCAACCGTGACTGCAAACGGTGCCAGGAAACGGGAAGGGTGAAATGCCATGATGTCAAGTCTGGCAGACCAATCTTGTCTGGAACCACTTTCACTGTCGTCCGACATCGGAATGATCTCGCCAAGTTCAAGGCAATGATAGACATCCAGGAAGCTCTCAGTCGCATTGCTTCCATGGCTGGCGGTGCAGGGGACCCAGAACCACTTTCCTGGCCTGATGATGATAGCCTTGGTTCCTAAGTAATAATCCCTAACTAAATTACACAACACTGGCATTATTAATAATAATACTCCCTTATATAATCTTATGTTATGTTATATTTTGAAATGATTTTCTATCGTATCACCTTCGACGATAGAGAGGTGTTGATTAACAATGTTGCCTTGGAGACACTCCCTACCTCTCTTACCTCTTGTATCCTCTTGTTCAAGAGCGCACCCGCAGATATAAACCAAATGTTATTTTGTGATGGGACAGTCCATGTTTCTTGAGTACATCTAAAACAGCTCGAGTGCTTGGATAAGCCTGGCCATTATACGATGCGCATCTCCATACACTTCTCCACATCCCACAGTTCACCATGCATAGCTCCATGAATATATGCCGGCCCAACCAATTCCCAAGCGGCATCTCTCTGCGCCTTTCGAATCACAAATGGGACCTTTCCGCCCCGAAACAAGACCACGGCATCACCTGGACGGGTGGCCGCTGGCACAATGCCCAGGAAGCCATCCTCGGTACGAGCAAGGCGCCGGTTCAGAGTGCGTTCCATGACCGTGCTGAAAGTGCGGTCGGAAAACCTCCCGGTGTCGCCCTGTTGAGACGATGCTCGAGCACGACTAATCAGGGAGCCCGCAGTTGCTGATATGGCGACAGCCCCTTGATATAGTGAGCCTCTCGCGCCGAGCTTTCGAAAATGCGATAACTTCCGGGGCCCAGAGAGCAGGCGGCTCCACTCGCGGTACTGGGCAACCCGGGCCTCGACACCGTCAGGCATGTTGCCGAGGCAGAGTGTGGCTACAAAGACATTCAGAGGGTCCTCTTTAGTTGGGGATGGTGTGCAAGCCTTGTCAAGGGCAAACTTCTCCCAACGAACAAGGGTGTCAAGGTAATCACCCGTACCAACCAAAATGTTCCCCAGCCAGCTAGCAATTTCAGACATGCCTTCTCCTGCAAGTGAGGATTTTGGAACATCAAGAGGGAGAGTATCAGCCATGGTCGCGACTGTGTCAGCCACGAAGCCTGACAGAATAAGGGTGCGGTCCTTATCAAGAAAGGCGGGCTTATAAGACATGGCCTCAGCACCGCAAGCTGAAAAGAATTGGCCAATTCCCTTATTGTGTGACACCAGCGGTGTGGGCGAATCTGAAGCTTTGCTGCTCCAGTCTGGCACCCATGACGGCAGTTTTTCCATGTCAGGCCGATTACGCGGTTTGTGATCTGACATCAGCAAGTCCAGGGTTTCTTCCTGGGTTATTATGGTGCAAGCCGTGCGGTGATAGCACTCGTTGATGGATATTGTATAATCAGGCACAATATGTAGCGGCTCTCCCTCATTGCTGACGAGTCCTAGCAGCGCGTACACCTTATCCCGAGGATCAGTAGCATCAAATCCCAAAGTCTCTAACAATAAATTCAATAGGCTTTTCATTGGTGGAACAACATCGAAATCGACCGTATCATGGATGCGTGCGTAAAATGGCGCCCACAGGTTGGCGATCTGGAGAATGCCCCGGTTGAGTAAGGCTTCTGGTCGACCGACAAGGATCCTATGGTCGAACAAAGCAGCGATAAAGAAGCCTGTCAAGAGCATGTTCCAGCTAGCTACTGTATCTCCGCACATAATGTCCGCCTGACGGCCGAGAAACAATTCCTGCAGGACCCAGCAGCGCGTAAACCATGGACGCTCGATGAATCGGAGGAGAGCGTCAATCTCTGAGTGGGTAGGATCGTGGTCTGGTTCCACTCCATCCTCTTCGTCGTCATCTTCACCGTCATCTTCATCGTCATTTTCATCACCCACCTTGTCTTTGGCCTCTTTAATCTCGCTCAATCGCTGCCGAATACGCGCTGTTCCCGCCCCCCATAGGTACTCTGCTCCGTTGGCAAGCGTCACATCGTCATCCAGCAGCAAATCCCCGCGGTGTACCGACAAGCGCTCACACATGGGAAGCACAAGCTCGCTATCGTCTGCATGCTCTCCGAGCCAAATGACAACCCTCTCGGCCTTTCTGTAGATGTCGCGCATCAACCCAACCTGCGAGGCGCGCTCGGCGAAATCCATCTGGTTGATGCAAACAGCATCGACCCAAATCACACGGTCCCCCTCGGTGAACCGGAGATGACGAAGAACTCTGAAAAGATTCTGGGTAACATGGAGCGGGTGGCCATTGCAGTAGATGATTGGCGGATCAGAGGCATCTCCCCAAGTGTACGAGAGGGCCTCATAGGGTGGTGGATCGGTGAGTGGTCTCTCGGCAAGTGAGCACCGGATGTCCTCTTCTAGGAACTCGGCGGGATGAAGTGTCAGAAGTCGGAATATCGACTCATCCGATGAATCCAAAATGGTTTGATAGATGGGATCGATCATGGCTGCCATTCACGATGTGTGAACGATAGCATTTGTGCGGCAGAACATGGTGGCGGGTGCTGGTGTTTAGCGTCACCGACTAGCGCATGAAGCTGACCGGGTTTCCCGTCTCGAAATTCTCATCAACAGAAATAAGCCACTGTCCTAGCTGGTTAAAAAATATTCGCTCTTCACATACTAACGCCTTAAAAGCCACTAAACAATGCAAATCAAGGAAATACGATAAGTACTCCAGGGTAAATTTTTTCTATTTCATCTGTTAGGTGGAGGTTCAATCCCCAACTCAATTCATTTCCCGGGATATACTAATCTTCAGTGTTTTTATAGTTCAATATATAGCGTAAGTATTAAAAATAGTTTCCAGTTATCCTTGTCATCTTTTCACTCAATGTAGTCACTATTGATTATCATTAGAGGTTTGTAATCCTTGTTTAAAGCCAACAGGTCTCCACTCATCTTTGGGCGGATACACAGTACTATCATTCATAACTCCATGGATAATACTGTGCATATCGCGATAAGAGTTTAGAGGAATGAAGTTGTGATGTTGAATTGTAAAATACCCTCGGTATTGCACTAGAATCCTATTATGATCATTAAAATACAGTATTTTGATCGAATTTCTTGATTTATTTCCTAAAGTTGGACATCACAGATTGGATGTGTCACCATGAAGCAAGGGAGAGGTGGCTTTTTGCCCACTTGTCAATTGTGGATACTTGGCGAGCATCTGTTATCCATCACTCGATACTGGAACACCCGTAAAATACTACCTATTTTTATGTCAAAAGTTGCAATTAATGTAGGTGTTTACTACTGTCATCCTAAGAAAAATAATTTACGATATACCAAGCTGCAAGGGAGTTGAGGATTGTGGCAGCTTGAATGAAAGAGTGGACACCTTGCACTACCAGATGAACGGAACGTCCATCCACACTCAAAGAAGAATCACGTGATTGGACCGATGTGGGGCGCTCTCCTTCCACGCTGGCCTAGACATCTCAAGAGGATCCAATCCCACCTACGTGTGCTCACCACCATAACCTCCAACCCAGTTGCCCAGCATGAGTTACGGCAAAAAGGACGAAGACGCCGACCTTGGGCTGGTGAAAGTGGATCGCACTCAGGTCTTCCAGGAAGGTTCGTCGCGGGCAATTCCCAGCTACCACCCATTACCCCCCGCTGAAGCTAAACTGGCGGACAGCTCGACTCTTCAACAGCTCTCCTATCCAGCCTCGGCGATGTCGCATTCTCCTCACCAAGATCGCCCTTCTCCTCTACACCGGGGAGAAGTTCCCGACCAACGAAGCTACAACCCTCTTCTTTGGCATTTCGAAGCTGTTCCAGAACAAAGATGCCAGCCTACGTCAGATGGTCCACCTGGTCATTAAGGAGCTCGCCAACTCGGCCGAGGATATCATCATGGTCACCAGCACAATCATGAAGGACACTGGCGGCAGCACCGATGCGATTTACCGACCCAATGCCATCCGCGCCCTCTGCCGAATTATCGATGTAGGTTTCTTGAACGGGAAATGTACATGCATGCGCCCCCTATATGCTGACCGAGCCCAAAGGCCACGACTGTACAATCGATCGAGCGTGTGATGAAGACTGCCATTGTGGATAAGAACCCCTCAGTTGCGTCCGCTGCTCTTATCTCCTCCTACCACCTTCTCCCAATCGCCAAAGATATTGTCCGACGATGGCAGAGCGAAACCCAGGAAGCTGCCGCCTCGACCAAGTCCTCCGGCGGCTTCTCGCTTGGTTTCTCCACCTCCAGCAGCCAGATCCCCATGAACAACTCGACCATGGCGCAATACCACGCAGTCGGCCTCCTTTACCAGATGCGCTCGCACGATCGCATGGCGCTAGTCAAGATGGTTCAGCAGTTCGGAGCCGCTGGTGCCCTCAAGAACCCCGCCGCCATTGTCATGCTCGTTCGACTTGCCGCTCAGCTTGCTGAGGAGGATCCCTCATTGAGGAAGCCCATGATGCAGCTTCTGGATGGCTGGTTGCGACACAAGAGCGAGATGGTCAACTTCGAGGCCGCCAAGGCTATTTGCGACATGCGAGATGTCACCGACGCTGAAGTCTCTCAGGCTGTGCACGTCCTGCAGCTCTTCCTGACCTCTCCCCGAGCCGTCACCAAGTTCGCCGCCCTTAGAATCCTCCACAACTTTGCTTCCTTCAAGCCTACCGCCGTCAACGTCTGCAACCCCGACATCGAGCTCCTAATCTCCAACAGCAACCGATCGATCGCTACTTTTGCCATCACCACCCTTCTCAAGACCGGAAACGAGGCCAGTGTCGACCGATTGATGAAGCAGATTTCCACCTTCATGTCCGAGATCACCGACGAGTTCAAGATTACCATTGTTGAAGCTATCCGAACCCTCTGTCTCAAGTTCCCCAGCAAGCAGGCTGGTATGCTCACGTTCCTTAGCGGTATCCTGCGCGATGAGGGTGGCTACGAGTTTAAGAGAGCCGTAGTGGAAAGCATGTTCGATCTGATCAAGTTTGTACCCGACTCCAAGGAGGAAGCCCTTGCACACCTCTGCGAGTTCATTGAGGATTGCGAGTTCACCAAGCTGGCTGTTCGAATCCTGCACCTTATTGGTCTCGAGGGCCCCAAGACGGTTCAGCCGACCAAGTACATCCGATATATTTACAACCGAGTTGTGCTGGAGAACGCCATTGTGCGAGCTGCCGCTGTCACTGCTCTAGCCAAATTCGGTGTTGGCCAGAAGGATATCGAGGTCAAGAAGAGTGTCCAGGTTCTCCTTACCCGATGCCTTGACGATGTCGATGATGAGGTTCGAGACCGTGCTGCTCTCAACCTTAAGCTCATGGCTGAGGAGGATGACGAGATGGCGGCTCGATTTGTCAAGAATGGTAAGATTTCCATTCTTTCTTGCGCATGTGCAATTCTAACATTTCCCAGAAAACATGTTCTCGCTGCCCTACTTTGAGCAGCAGCTTGTCATGTATGTTTCTTCTGATGACAAGTCCGCTTTTGAGAGTCCCTTCGACATCTCTCAAATCCCCATCGTCACTCGGGAGCAGGCCGATGCCGAGGACCGAACAAAGAAGCTGATTGCCACGACACCCACCATCAAAGCTCCCAAGGCTGGTCCTACCAAGACTGCTGCCTCTGGCGCGGAGGCTGCTGCAACTGCATCTGCCCAGGCTCAGAAGTACGCACAGGAGCTTATGGAGATTCCCGAGATGAAGGAGTTTGGTGGCGTTCTCAAGTCATCACCTCTCATTGAGCTTACCGAAGCCGAGACTGAGTACGTCGTTACATTGGTCAAGCACATCTTCAAGGAGCACATTGTCCTCCAGTACGAGGTCAAGAACACTCTCCCCGACACAGTTCTGGAGAATGTCTCGGTTGTTGCTACTCCTTCCGACGAGGAGGAACTCGAGGAGGTGTTCATTATCCAGGCCGAGAAGCTTGCCACTGATGAGCCTGGAAAGGTTTACGTCGCCTTCAAGAAGGTCAGCGGCGAGGGTGCTCTGCCCGTAGCAACCTTTTCCAACATTCTCAGATTCACCAGCAAGGAGATTGACCCCTCCACTGGCGAGCCTGAGGACACTGGCTACGATGATGAGTACGAGGTGTCCGAGTTTGATCTTGCCGGCAGCGATTACGTGATCCCCACATTTGCCGGCAACTTTAACCACATCTGGGAACAGGTTGGCGCCTCTGGCGAGGAGGCCGACGAGACGCTCCAACTCAGCAGCATGGGCAGCATCGCCGGTACGTTGACACCCAAACATGCAGTATTGAACAGTGCTAACATATATCCAACAGAGGCTACCGAGCAGCTCACCAAAATTCTCTCGCTGCAGCCCCTCGAGGGAACCGATGTCCCCGTCAACCAGACCACACATACTCTCAAGCTCCTGGGCAAGACTGTTGGTGGCGGCCGGGTAGTTGCCAACGTGCGCATGGCTTACTCGTCAAAATCCGGTGTGACGACAAAGATTGTGGTGCGAAGCGAAGAGGAGGGCGTGGCAGCACTTGTGGTTGCATCTGTTGCTTAAAATCAGGCAAGCTGGCGTTGAGGATAATGATGTATCGAACAAGGCGGTTAGACATCTGAGAGGCGTGCTTGTCACGGCTAGTAATGCGATACAATGATCATTTTAGACGAGGTTGTAACGCATCCTGGCACATGACGCGGATGCCAGACTAGGATCTATGTGAATTGAACCTCGGTGATTCTGGCGACGAACACGGTGGCAGGCAATGCGGCTGGGAGGTCACGGTAGGGAAGCGATTGTCGCAACGAGCATTGTTTTATCGAGCATGTTTTTGTCTTATCATGACAGTTAGAACAGGTGAAGTTGATCTAAAAGGATGTTTGCTTAGGTGTTTTCCCGGTTCCTCTGTAGCGTGTACAGATCTAGCAAGGTGGCTGATGAACTATACTATTCTATGTGATGTATTCGTGGTTTATGTTGATGATTCATGATGAACCTGAGTCTGAGCAATAAAGATGTTATGCCATCAAGGTTTCCCCCTCTTTTTAGTATACTCCAGGAGTAAAGTCGACGACAATAATCTTGTCTGCAATGGCACCAACGTTCTTGACAACGGCGTGGTGCGCGGCATCAGAGTTGACGTAGTGGTCCCGCTCTTCAACCGAGGCAAACTCGGCTACAAATGCGTGGGTGATGCCATTCTGAGGTTGTTAGTGAGACACTGGCTGGGACATGACTCGCGGCATACCGTGCAACCCTCGTTGGAGTTGTTCTCGCCCCCCTTGAAGGAGAGAATGTAGGGGGCATTGGTGGCCGGGTGGATGCACTTGTCCTTGAGGGCAAGAGTGCTATCGCAAGCCTGGAGTCGCGGTCAGCATCGTCGACATGGTGTTGGGCATGGTGTTTTCGGGGGGCCTTGCCGCCTTGATCTCTTCCGGCTTCACGCCGGGCTTGAACTGGAGAAGGACGGTGTGAGTGACGGGCATGGCGAGTAACAATGTGCTCGACGAGGGGATGCAGGAAAAGAAAAGATGTCAATGGGGCAAAAAAAGATCAAAGCTCAAAAGCATGCATCGAGCCCCGGCAATTGCACCAGCGGCAAACGCACCATATTTAAGTTGAGGAGGAATGTTCTAGTTGGACTGGCGCCCCGCTGCGTGGATCTCAATCGGAAGGGGATCCGATGTATTTCCGATGTAAAGTAATTGACTAGATCCATCACACTGCTTTATTTTGAAGAAATAACGTCTCGTTGGAGAGATGTCGTCGTCGAGGTTGATGCAGCTTCGGAATGCCTTCGGAATGACTTGACGTCAGCGGGAGGTTGATGCTGATAGGCCCCATAAATTGACATGGAAATGATGGAACTTGGTCTATAACTCTCGTCGGTTATCTTTTGTGTATTCTTTTTGGGTTGTTGGCTGTGTCTTGCAAGGCTTGTTGTCACCCATGGCGTACGGAAGCGCCCAAATGATGCTCTCAATGGGCGTCCACAACTACAGATTGAGCTAAGTATTTTCTCGGAAATTTGTAACAAACAAGGCTGCCATTTAAATTTACAAGATAAGCGAGAGAAAAGTTATTGTTGAGATAGGTTTCCATGTTCCAACTCCATCGTTTGGCTATTCTCCCCTTATGATGATAGCCTGTGGTGGGACCGGAACAGGGAACGGAACGACGGAAACAGAAACATAGAGGCATAGCCCGTTTAAAAGCGTTTCATTTATGAACCAGAAACGACCGATACGCGTACAAGTTATTAGCAGATCTGGTAGCTTCAAGTTTAGAATCTGACAACATCAACGTCGCCGCCACAAGCATACCTACCCTATACATGCCACATGCTTATAGTAAAAGGCAAAAGACGCGGCAATAGATTGACGGCCACAACACTTGCACTAGAAGTCTTTCAATTCATTAAGCTAGATTAAAGACGATGCAAATATTAGTTGTCTATTGTTACGGCTAAGAAATTACATTTGCAGCTTGACTGCACAGAATACCCAAATACAGATGGTTCGTTATTTTGGCATATTCTCTGGAGCTCGGATCTCACAGCGATTAATCATCACGACATTGTTGCATTCTACCCCAAGAATGAAATGTATAAAAATCACAACAAAACAGAATGCGACGAGATGACAAAGTCGAAAAAGATCTACTGCCTACAAAACCAAGAAATGCTGATATCACATGCCTTCTCGAGCACTCGAACTCGGACTCGGACAGGACGGCATCGCCAAGTATCCACGGGTACCCTCTTGTTGCGCTTGTACATAGGGACGGGTACCCGGACACTGCACAAGCACCCAATAACGAGACAATGTGCAAATGTTATGCAAGCCTGGAGTAACACGTGCAAGGCCTTGTTTGCCATTTGGCACGACGCGGTGCAGACGGCCAATTCCGCCATGGGATGGGGTGACAGACAAACAGACACGGCACACACACCAAGACCAAGACGGAACCCGCGGGTTGAGCATGGACCAATGGGCGAATGCAATAACTCAGCAAGATATTGCATGGACAGATAGTCCAGCATGAATCGTGGTGATCATTGCCGCCTGAGAGCAATGCGGAGCCGTGAGCAAGGTGCGTCATCGATCATGATAATGTAGCTTGTCCCCAATCTCACCGCCGCCCCCGGCAGTAGGAGAGCAAAAAAGCGGGGAGACGGTGTGTGTGTGGTGGTCATCATTCATTTTCCAGGTTGGGAACTCGCCGGTACTGGGCGCCAAGCGTGGCTTTGCCGCCTCTTCTCGTGGCAGGATCAGGAACCCGCGAGTGAGTAAGACGAAGGACGAAGAAAAAGAGAAAAGGCGAATATCAGCGCCGCGAGACCGAGAAACACCCGCCGCTTGAACAATGCGCTGGCGCCAAGACCCGTTTCTCACCTACACAGCCTTCCCAACGGCCTTCCAGCCCGGTTCGGTCCCCTTTTCGCTAAGCCCTGCCGACCCGGCTGATGTGAAGATCTGGCATTATCCTTGTTGCTGATCTAGCTCGCCAATAGAGCGCAAGAGTGTACGACCTTTTTTTTTTTTTTTTTTCCCGAGGAGCGGGGAGGAGGGACAAATGGCTCACGTTCGTGTCGAGCTGATGCGATGCCGGAAACAACAGCCTTGCACTTGTACCCACACAGCACAGCAGCAGTTTGCATCCTGCTGCTACCCACCTTTTCACAGCCAAGCCGTCTTGAACCTTGCCTGCCTTGTGCAACATGTACCAAGGGGGGGCAGCTGAAAAGAAGGACCCAGACAAATGGAAAACGGGACTTTGAAGGGCCTCGCCTCGGCTTACACAGCACGGCAAGCGAGTGCGCGCCTAAATAAGGGTGGAGCTGTTTATTCTGCTTTAGTCGCCATGGTGCGCTCGCTGCTGGGCGCCCAGTCGCCCGCCGCCACTTCTCCTCGCAACTCCCCACATCCCGGTCGCGATGTGCTGTAAACCGAACTAGCAAGCGAGCAGCGGTGAGGGCAAAACAAACAGACGCAGGCAGGCAATGGCCATCCCCGCAACATGCGACCTTGTTGGTTGTTGGTTTGAGGGGGGCAGAGCACGGCAGAAAAAAACAGCTCGCGTAAAAATTGCCGGGTTCAGACTAAAAATAGAGTTGTCAAGCTGTTCGCCTCCCCCCTCTCCCTTGTTCGTTTTTGTGTGGATTCAAAAGATAGGCACGACAGGGAATGTGGGAGGCAAACCCGGCCAGCCTGTTGGTCCCGGTCCGCCGTTGCAGCAGCAGCTGCGGCGGGAAGCCAGAGCCCCGGGTCTGGCTAGCTTGGATCGAGAGGATGCATGTAACGTGGGACAAACCCGTGACACAATCGTGAATGGCACCTTCTTGGCAAAAGCCCGGCCGATCATCTCGATTCCCAATTGAGAAGAATGGTCCTGCTTCATAAAAAAAAACGAACGTTGCTAATTATAAAGATACTACAGTCCTGGCGGGACGGACGTGATGATGGCTTCCATGACCTCTGCCAATAACTAGTACAACATTGTAAAATTCAAAGGGTGCTGTCAGTCACTGTTGGTTGAAAACAAAAACAAAAAAAGCACCCTACCCGCTTTGCTCCATGGCGCCCTGCACCCAACGGTTTTGTCATGGTTCCCCATACCCCAAAAAAGAAAAAAACGGGAACTGATGATGATGCTGTTCCCCATGATGCGCCTATAAATCCACCCAACGTGACAACATACTAAGCCTGTCTCGGGGCATTCTGTGTCTAGCGTGTAAAATGAAAAGAAGAAAAAAAAGGAAACGACAAGGAAGCAAGGAAAGAAGGAGAAAAGCCTATCTGCAATTGTATAGTTCCCTGTTGGCGTCTAGGTATTCTAGATAGTGGCCTAGAACATCGCAGTAGAAGCCAATCTTGCCTGGATCCAGGTACAGCTTTAGCGCGCCGGCCAGGTTCTGGACCACGGCGTTCTCGAGCGTGGTGGAGAGGCGCTGGTCGGTGCCCAGCATCATCTCGGCGCGCTTGACGTGGCGCAGGTACTCCTCCTTCTCCTGGCACAGGATGCGAACGTTGGGAATCTTCGGCAGGCCGTCCTCGTCGTAGTTCCAGGGGGCATCCATGGGCGGAGGCGTGGTGGTGAGGAAGAGGGGGAACTCGACGGCTTCCCAGGGCACCGTGGAGGCGCCCTCCCAGTCGATGACGCTCAGGATGCGGCAGTCGCTGGGGTCGACGATGATGTTGCTGTGCAGCAGGTCGGCGTGGTAGAGCGGGAAGGGCCCGCTGCGCAGCGACAGGTGCTCGGCCACGGCGGCGAGCTGCGCGGGGAACTGGCCGATGGACGACTTGAGGCGGTCGCGGTAGCCCCGGGGCAGGAGCTGCTGCAGCTGCTGGCCCGACCAGGGAAACCGGGCGTGCCGGGCCCAGGCGACGAGGTACTCGGCCGCGGTGGAGAAGGGGCCGCCGAGGTCCGGGAACGGGCCGACCGTGTAGGAGCCGTCGTCGAGGCGGACGATGCGCCCGATCTTGGGGAACCGGAGCGACGCCAGCTCCGCCTGGATCGTTGCCGTGTTCTTGATCAGCTTGGCCTGGAACGGCTGTGGGATCTTGCCCTGGTGCACGTCGTAGCCGCCGTACAGGTCCATGGCCGTGTCGCCGTAGATGAACTCGAGCAGCATGAATGGCACGCCTACGGGGCTGGCCCCGGTGCATTCGTAGCCATAAACGCGCGGCACGGGGATGCTCGATTTTTCACGCAGCAGCGCGAGCGTGTCAACCTCGTTCTTGAGGTTGCAGGCGACGTGGTCGTGGCTGTGGTGCTGCTGGTGGTGTTGCTGGTGCTGGTCCTCCGGGCCCTGCCGTCTCTCTTCCGCCTGTTCCTCTTGCTCTGCTTCTTCTTGTCCCTCTTGCTCCTCCTCCTCCTCTTCTCCTCGATCCTCTCCTTGCCCCCGTCTCTGTCCTCCTCGCTGCAGCAGGCCAACTCGGGCAACCCAGCGCTCGCCGTCGTCAAACTCGAGCAAGCGAACCAGGTGCAGCCCGCCCCTGTTATAGTAGGGGAGGAGCACGCACGAGGAAAAGGGCGCGGGGCCGTCGCCGTGCCACTGAGAGCGACGTAGCCGCAGCGCATACGTCTTGAGCGCGGGCCAGTCTACTTTGGGGATCGACGACGAGCTGTTAAGGGACCCGGTCCTCCACTGGAGGGCCGAGATGGGGTTTATTGACTCCATGTCAGACATGGGGGCAGGTTAAACAGGGAATATGGAGAGGGAGAGAGAGGGGGGGAGAAGAGAGATGGCGCGGGGTGGGATGCGATGGGGGAGTTGGGGGTTGTCCTCTTTTTCTTTTTCCTTTCCGTAGGAAATGAAGCGTGTTAATTGCTGGCCTCTTTTTTTTTTTCCGAAGCGAAAATTGCAAAGTGTGAATTGCGGGTGGGGGTATGCAGTGGGCGACGCCACGGAACGCACTGGGCTGACNNAGAAAGAAAAGGAAAAAGAAAAGAGACAAAAACCCTCAACGAGGGGGGTTGTTTCCTAATCCGTCGTCTCCAGCTTGGCTTCTGTCTTGTTCCAATAGTCGCCGGCAGCTAGCATTGGTAGTTGGGAGAAACCTGTCCAACAGAGCGAGCAAGTAGTTTAATGACAGCCTTGTGTCCCTTGCAGCACAGCGCTGCTCACCCCCTAAATAGTTCCCACGCCGCTCAGTCATTCACGCCCCCCTTTTGGCGCACTATTGATTCGATCCGCGTGTGCCGAACCGCCTAGCTTCTCAAACGGGCAAACGAAGAAAAAAAGAGGCACGAGGCAAAAGGGAAGAAATAATAATGGCAGCAACAAAAAGACTTCTCCATCAATGCGTTGCAGGCGGTAAAAATTGATGGAATGAAATCGCCGCTGTGGTGCGCGCCACCTACCAACTGTGCTCGAAATGCGACGGTCCGAAATATTTCGCGACCTGGATCCGAGAGAGACTCTCTTCTTTTTTGCCTAACAAGGGGAAGGTGGGAGTGAGGAAAAATAACATTTAGCTCAAATAAAAACAAAATTATGCCGGCCTTGCAACAATCTGGTGATCCCGGCAGGCAAGCAAACTCAATACTCACTATCCAATCCAGTCTGTCCGAATCGCCAATGATTCATTGATTCATGCGCATCTTCCTCAAAGTGCACCAGCTTGTTGGAACCGAAACCGCCGTCGCCGGCATCCCGGCCCAGGGCGCACCCTTCCGCGCGCCAGACTTGTCGCACTCGCTCCGACATTGACGACCCCCAGGCCTCGCCAAACATGTACACTGGCCGCGACGATGTTGTCGCCGCCGAGTCGTTGTGCACCGGAGTTCGGGTCCGGGTCAACTTGTCCGTCGCGGTCGGCCACCTCGCGGCAGGGGTGCATGTGTACCCCTGGACCTCAAACAAGGTTACGACCAAAGCGCTTCTAGGCCAGCCGCGCATAGTGCCTTGATAGGCTGGGGGAGGCTGGTATTGCTGCCACTACTGTCCCGAGGATTTTCGCTTTCCAATCGCCCGGGCTCCGGCTGCACAAAGATGCGGCACGGTTTCTTCCAATCATCCTCAAAACCCTCCTCTTCCCGTGCTCGCTTCCTCTGGTTCCGGATGCCCAGACACGGCCGCTGCTCCTTCTCACCTGAGATGGTGCAGCTGTTAGCGCCTTGCCGCGGTGTGATTTGGGGTCGGGGAATGGATGAACCTGAAACCTACAACGGCACAAAATATTCAAAGCGAGCAACAGAGCATTCAAGTTTCCGGCATGCGCTTGCCCTCGTGCGTGAACCTATACAGACATTTCCCGTCCGCGGAACCCGTGGTAGAGATTTCCTGCTCTTTTACCAATGTAGCAGGGATGGCACCGCTACCAGATGGAAGAGTTTCCGCGGGTTTCCGGATGATTGCACCGGGGAAAAGTTCGTCGAGGACTTGCGAAGATTGCCTCGGTTCACTTTAATCCAGCCGGTATCCTAGGGGGCGCAGTACAGGAACTGCCCATAGCACCTACACCATCGCAAACTATGCTTCGCAGCTTGGCGCCCTGTGGGAGCGAGCGTGTTAGTGGCTTGTGCATGGAGAGGAACACACACCCCTGCTTTGTGTGGAGCTGACATCGCTCAAGCACGTAAGCGCCCGGCGTCTGTACAGCGGAGCGTCTATCATCAGAAACACTTTATTATTTGACGACGACCAGCCTGTGCGCACGAGTTTTCAAATGCCAAGGTGGTACTTTGCGGCCTGTCTCAAGTTGGCATGCTCGCTAGGGCCGCAGGAAAGGACTGTGCCGTGCGTCNNCATCCCGTGTCGGTTGGCGGGGCGTTCGTTGAATTAAACAACAAATTAGGGCTCCTGCGAGGTGTGCACCACGGGAAGTTTATGCTGCAGCTTGCAGCAGGTTCCTGTGACGGTATTTAAACCAATGCAGGTGGTGGCGCAGCCGAGAGAACCTCTGCAAGGCACAGAGAACTCCCCGAGGGATAATGTCCCGACTCAGCGTATTACCCGACCTGCTTGTGTGCTCGGGAGCCGATTCGCAACCAACGAGTGAGATTCGCACGTTCATTGCCAAAGGGGTCGAATCGTGTTCAAGCACGCGTATTGGATGAGAGATGGAAGCTGCGCCGTGTTGAATAAAATCCAAGCAATCTTGGTGGGTGGCAAACAATGAAACTTGTTGCTAGCTAGAGCTCCCAAGCTACGGTATCAGGATTTGGTAAAACCATGGGAAATCCTTTGATCTTTAAATGGCACAGGTAACATGACCATTGACCTCCATTAACAAAGGCGATGCTAGGAGATGAACTGTTTGCTGTCGGTAAACGTTGGTGATGCCAAAATTGAGGGTTGGCTCATACACATTGCGAGAGCCAATCAACTACACGCTATGAACCCCGATGTTCTATTCTAACTCCATGTTCTCTCTGGAGTTTCTGATGGTTTAGAATCCAGAAATTCCCATTGATTTTAATATACACACGAAACGGCTCCTCGACAATGACCTTGAACGCGGGTGCAGAAGCCAATCTTGTGAATTGGAGCGACTGGGTGGTAAAGAATTCAAAGCTTAGTTAACGCAGCGAACAGGAAGGATTTCAAAAATTGGTAAGCTGCAGGCACCTCTATACGGCGTGACCCTTCTTGACGAAAGCCAAGAGGAACTTTGGATCTGTGGCTTGAGCACAAGCAAGCCACAAAATACTTCCGCCACACCTCCCCAACGGCGCCCACGTCCAAGCTTGATGGAATCGACGCAGGGGGGAAGCGGGGATGGTGACCAGGTGGTGATATCACATCTTAGCTCAGGAGCAAGCAGGCTTAGCATAGTCTCTAGCGCTGTGCGTGCGGCATTTGGGCGCTGCCGGTCTGCGGCACGATGCTGAGGCTGTGAGAGGAAGGCCTCGCGATCAGCTTCCGATGTGGAAATACCGATATCCATGTCCCCTTTTTTTTTTCTTTCCAGGTATCGCGCGAGGCCATCTGCCACCGGAATTTAATGGGGCATCTCGCAGCCCACGATACCCTTGCACGTTGCATCTGGCAGCCGCCCAAAAATACTCGGGCGTGACCCGATCCGGAAAACGGTGAAGTGGTGAGGCTCAATAATGGGTCTTGGCTATGGGCACCGCCCAGTCGACCCAACATGGTCTTTTTTTGGAGGGTTTTTGGGACCCAAACACAAACACGCACCATCACCACGTACATACATGGCATTCACAACCGGTGTCGTGCGTCCAGGGTTCAAGAGAGGGCTCGACTACGGCAGAAACAAGAAGGGATCTGCCCAAGCCATCAACCATGTTCCCTGGCTAGCTCTCTGCGTATACAGTAGTCGCCATCGTATTTGGTGCGTCCCTTTGGCCTCATGCAGTTACGCACACGCTGCTAGTGGGCCCCCCGCCAGAACAAGCAAACAAACATGATCCCTGGCCCATGCCGGGGCCAGTAAATTTCCCGACGCTTTTTTTTGCATCGTGCACCTGAATTATACATGAGCAATCTGCCAGCGGCATATCGTAGTTGGTCGTAGATTCGTTCCGGTCCAGAATCACAGCACAGCAACCCATCTCACTCCCCCCCCATGCACTGCACACGTTGCCCCTGGAAGCTTCACTCAACAACACGAGGCGGATCCGAGAAACTGGTCACCCACGTGTTGTCCCGTATCTGTAGGCTGTCGCCCAATTCCACACCTCCCGCTCCAGTGATCGACGCCCAAGGATGGCGAATGCAGCGAGTCCGAGGACGTGGTACGATATCCTTGTCCCAATTGCAACGTCGCATTTCAAGTTTTTTTTTCTTTCAACTTTTCCCTTTTTTTTTGGNNTTTTGATTTTTTTTTTTGTTCCCGATGCCGAAAGCGAGTCACTGACTCAAATGAAACACTGATGCAAAAAAGAAGGTTGAAACATGTCAACAACCATGTGCCTGCTAGACGAGGAACCCTGCTCGTTGTCGGAGAGTGGGGGAGCGATCATCAAACCAGACCTGGGTGCACCCACCCCTGCTTGCTTCGGTCAAGGGTCAACGACTGGCTAGGGGGGGGGGGCTGCACACAATACGAAATAGTCTCACCCCCGAGCAGAAAGGAGCAAGAGATGATTGGTTCCTAGCAACTAAACCCGCTAATACATACATGAAATAATGCCCAAGAATATCAAACCTTGCTTCTATCCCACACCTCCAAAGCTGTGGTTAACCCCTGTTTCGGTCATGGCGAATGCACGTGTCCCCTCTCACTGGTAATCGACGCCCGTGCCGGAGCAGACAGTGCACTGGGACTTGGGCAAGATCTTGAACACGGTGCAGATGAGGCAATTGACTTGATCTTGATGAAAGGTATAATTTAACTTGATTTTATCCGTCTCGAGGTCCATTACATCTTTAACGTCATCGGGGACCTGAATGCTCAGCCAGTTGCGCAGCTCGTCTTTAATCATGAATCCCAGGCACACGGCCGTTCCGTCTCGCACGTCAAAGGCAACGCGTCCGTCCATGATGGTTCTTTTTTGACGCATTAGCACAGGGACGAGACCAAAGAAGCAAAAAAGAGCGAGGAGCCTGTGTCTTACATGCCACCGTTGGGGAAATGAATGTCTTCTGCCTTGATGGCGGCATCTGCGAGCGATTCGGGCGAAACCTTGAGGAAGCCGTTCTTTGTTGGGTTCGGCTTCTGCGTGATGCGGTGGGACCCGCCGTAGAGCGTCGCTCGAGAACGGCGGGACCAGGCCGTGACAACCACCATGCGGAAGTCCTTATCCGTCATGATCAGGCGGGTCTCGGATGTGGGTCGGGCAATTCGGAAGAAGTTGAAATGCGACTCGTTGAAGTGGGATTCTATCACGTCTCGAACAAACTTGCAAGGCTGTTAGGGAAACAATCACTCTGCTTCGGGGGGAGAATAGCGAAATTAGACAAGATAGAAACTGCATAGGGCACCTACCTGGTTTTCGAAAGCAACCGCCTTGCACATGTTGACGGCGTCTCGGGACGATGCGTTGTAGGGCCCGGCGTGGGCTGCGGCAACATGCCTGCCCATGGCGTCATCCTGCGAAGCCCAGTACCCATCCCCCTGGATGGCCAGCTTGACGTCTTCGACGGATGCGGGGCGCATGTTTCCCGGGACGGTGGGGTAAAGAGTTGTTGCTGTTGTTGTTGCTGCTATTAATTCGACGGCTTGTTTCAATTCTGCCCTCCCCCAAAAGCCAGCAGCAACCTTTTGTTGAGAGGGAAAAGTTCGGAAAAGCGGGTTGCCAGCAGCTGAGAAGCGGTTTTGTCCCAAAGACCTGCTTACTCATTCGATGAGAAGCGAATCGTGTCATGTGATGGGACGGGCTCGACTGTTGCATGAAAAGGAATTTGCATAGGTCCCAAGCCCTAGCCTGAACAGCCTGATCCGGCCGGGCTGGCCGCTGTGCGGGTGGCGAGCGAGTGTTGGGGGGCGGGAAGGGAACCAACACAGTGAGGGAGCGAGCCCGCGGGAATTTGCCATAGACGACACACTGACGACAGGCCTGCATGGACCCCAAAAAATGGCCAGACGATAGTTCGAGGTGACAGTTCGTTTCGCCCGCTAGAGAGGAGACTATTTGGGCACGAGCGGGTGATTGGTGGGGAAAAGGCTCAGGGCAAACAATCGAGCAACTTGCAGTGTTGTGCGTTATCTGAGTAGTATCCGTCCAATAACCCAAAGCTACATACACGCACGTCTCCATATGGATCTAGTTTCCGTAGCACTATGTAGAACAAGCTCCAGGGCCCCCTCCCCGTTGCACACCCGCAAACCAAAAAAAAACCCAAGAGCTCTCCAAGCTACCCTGCACCCGAGCCGGCGGTGTATGAGAGTGGGTACGCGCGGGGCGTTGCAGCCACCAACTACGAGGTCGAGGCTGCTGTCCTTAGCGCGACGACGACCTGGCCAGCCGTGTCGTCGGTGGAGCTGTCCCAGCGGAGCGCGTAGACGCCGTCGGTGCCGGAGGGCACGGCGTACCACAGCTGCTGGGCAGCGCCCGAGGCGGCATCGACCAGCGTGGCGTAGTCGCCGTAGACGTCGAAGCCGGTCGTGGTGAGGCCGGTCGAGTCAGCAGCAGGGTCGACGAGGCCGACACCCCGGGCGGCGGATGACGACACGCCGGCGGCCGGGACGGACAGGGCTAGGTCGGACCAGGCTGGAAGACTTCTGGAA
>NAJI01000125.1:0-152905 GCA_002179835.1 Calonectria leucothoes | reverse complement strand
CGTCAACAATCCAACTCGGCTCAAAAACCACCAGTCAAGTTCAAGGTCGAACTGGGCGACAAACTTATCGACGCTGAGCTATCCCACCATTACGCAAAGCTGATTCGCCAACGGATGTCTACCGACGATGAAGCTCCACAAACCCGATCGAAAGTATGGTGGCAAAAGTGTTATGTGTGGAGCTATAGATGCACTGCGTTTCTCATTTTCGCGCATAGCGCTGTTGGAGAGCTTTCCGGCCCTAAGTGGCAGTTGCCCGCCTCTCTGGGTCAGTCCGGACGCCTCACCCTGGCGGCACAGTGGGCCTAGGTATGTTTCTGATTTGTTTTTTATTTCAATTTTCGAAACTAATGCAACCAGGAATACTTGAACCGCTTCCCAAAACTACTTGAGGTAAATTCATTTCTTTTGCATTTCAGAATCCAGCATCCAGAAACTAATGTTTTCAGAAACTTGCGATCCGCACACGAGGATAACCATCTGTCGAGGCGCGGGGGTGACTCTAGAATGCACCAGGCTCTCGTCCCCTGATACGACCAAAGAATGACTTTTTGAGATCAATATTTTGAGTTCCTATTGCTGTTGGAACAGGTCAACACGGTTTTCCATGGAATGGTTAAACTTTTCAATCTGTTGGAACAGTGATTTCATCATAAAGGGATTACAGTCATCGAGGCCTCAGGCACCGGGCAGGTGCCTCGTGTGAAGGCGGCAGGAAGCGAGATGAAGGGCATCACGTGGCCTCCATCTACAAACACCAAAGGGGGCCTCCTTTAGCTAGCTTAGGTAGAATCAATCATCATTGCAACCAACAGACCCGACAGCAGCAGCTGCTATATTCGTGACCTTAACTGCGTCATCCCGTTACCCCGGGACTTACCCACACAATCTCTTGGTGCAATTGCCCTTGCACCAAACTATCAACTTCAACTTTATGTACGATAAAAACTTTGAAAATGATAACTGGTAATAAAAATCGGCCTTCCAGGCCACCCCAGCTCAAATTAAGAACCAAAAAAACATCAAAATGACAACGAACTTCAATCGCATTGTCCTCCAGAAGGACGGCGCCTCTCAAAGCCAAGCAGCCATCGACTACCAGAAGACCAAAGAATGACCTTATGACCTTAAAGGCAGATGATGGGAGGGCGGACTCCGGATACCGCAAATCAGTTGCTAGAAATAAATTTGAGATTGTGTGAATTTTCTTCTCCGCGCCTCTACGTGACCTATCCCTTTGAGTGCGGTAAGACTGCACACGCGTACCCCATCACATCCGGACGGGCAAAAGAAAATAGGATTAGGGCATAATATGGTATAATCTAAATAAAAGGATTATAAATAATAATATTATTATTATTATTATCTAATCCCCTAGAAAATACCAGATTTTGAATTTGTAGATCTATACCTAGCAGTGAATTTTGCCTGGTACTTCAATGCAGTCTTACCGCACTCTAAGAGATACTACGACGCCGATGACCCGGTCCAATCGCTGCTCCAGATGAATGTTCCGCACCGCCATTCAGAATCCTTCTCCTTCTCCCCCGATGGGCCAAGAGGCCGTGGACAGACGTAAAATGAGCGGCCTTTTCCTCAATATTAGCCTCTTTTCTGCATCGCAATGCGCAGGTTGCTTTCAGCTTGGCAAAAATAGCCACACCGAAGCGACATCACAGGTGATCAAGTGCTCAGGTAGGCAAGGTTTTGGACGTCTCTAAAATAAAAATAAAAATAAAAGGGCTGGGGACTTACCGCAGTTGACTCCAGGCTTCTTCGTGGTAAGGCTGATGCATGGCTCTTCATGCTCGCACCGAGGAGCAACCCGCTTACCACCGAGGAGCTTCGACCAGGACTCCTTCGCCTCGATGGGATCAAACACCCGATCAGCCTCTTCGCCCTTGGTCTCCCCCGATGAGTACGCTCCCATTGGCGTATCTTGTGGGTGATCAGGCTGCGCGTTTAGGTATCTGAGCGAGGTCTTTGTGGGCGAGGGCGGCGGTCTACCCGATGTTGCCGTCGGTGGCTTCTCTGACTGGGACGCAGGGGCCTTGGGCTTGAAGAAGCCTTGCAGAGTTCTTTGACCAGAGCTGGCTTTATTCTTGGCATCGGCGTGGTTTGACGATGATTTGCTCCTCTTCAAAGACCGGGTCGGCACCTTGTCATTGGTGTCCGCAAGCCGCTTCGAGATGGGTCGGGCGGCTAGCTTGGTAGATTCATCAACGGCGCTGCTGTACGAGTCTGAGCTCTCGTTGATCGTTGGCGTATTCATGGGTGTGTCGGTGCTTGTTGGGGCTTGTTGGTTCTGGCTAGCTTTCTTCGTAAACATATCGCGAATATTTTGTCGGCGGTCGAATTCTGGTATCAGCCTCGCAGACAAAGGTAGTAGATCCTTTGGCACCCATTCTCGAAGCCGCTGCCCCTCTCGAAACATACCGGGGGGGTTCATGAGATCTGAAATGGCATGCTCGCTGTTATTTATCCTCACCTTGTCTGTCATGGTTGCAAATACGGGACAATGATCAGATCCCATCAATCCTTCCTGAATATTGGAGGAATCAAACCAGTCTTTGATACCGTCGCTACACAGGACGTAGTCGATCCGGCTGCCGTTGTTGGCTGGTCGCGTATTTCGTTTGGTATCCCAGCATGTATTCATTCCGTCTCTGTCCGGGTGAAAACACCTGCACAAATCCCATAGCACAGGGTCCTCTCGGCCTTCATCTCGCTTTCCGAAAACTGTGCCCTCAAAGACAAGGTGGTTGAACAACCGACGAGCAGGTGCGTTCATCCAATCCTCCGTGCTCACGCCCTCCTTGCGAAGCATCTCAGACACATTGGTGGAGTCGATTTCGGAACGAATAATGTTCAAGTCGCCAGTGAGTATGACTTGCTTACCCAGAGCAACAAGGTTCCTGATGCGCACGTCAAGCGCCTGGAGGAAGCCGAGGCGAAACTCGTCTCGAGACTCGTCACGGTTGGCAGGACTGTAGACCCCAAAGAGCACAAATGCGGGAAATTCGAGAATTACGCAACGACCTTCGGAATCAAGAGTTGCTTCGTCCACGATCCCGTCCAGCTGCCCAGGACGAGGGTAACCACCAATCTGCTGTTCTTGTGGAAGGTCGCGAAACCTGGTGGTGGACTTGGGCGCGGTGAGAATGCCAGTAACGCCCTCCTCAGCTCGTATGGGAGCGCACTTTGCATTTCTTGTGTAAATGGCAACTCCAGAGTATCCTGGTGCACTCAGTTAGATGGCAATATCGACACGACGTGGGTTTTACCTTTTTTGTGCTTTGGCAGACTGAAGAAGATGTCCCACCCGGGCACGAGAACCATGTCATCTTGCAAATCTTTTCTCTGGATCTTAGTCTCTTGCATAATCACAATGTCGGCGTCCAAGATATCGAACATGGCCTACAAATTAGCGATGGCGAAAACCTGATCATCAGCGGCCTACCTGAAATGTCCGTTTCTCTCTCCATGGTTGGTACCCGAACGGGTTTCTGAGTAACAGGTGTTATTAGGGAACACGGAAACTCGAGATTGAAGATATACCAACCTAATACCGTTCACTTTGGGTGGGTGTATCGGTCAGTGACGACTCTCGGGGAGAGGGCATGAGCTTACCATTCCAAGTAGTGATGCGGAAAGGCATTTTTGGCTCTATACAAGACAGTGCAGGCGAAAAAGGAAAGCAGTAAATGCAATGTTACGGGAGAGTCCTTGGGACTTTTGAAACCTCATTTCTGGAAAGGCGCAGCGTCCTAGGTTAGAATCGAAGAGTTGAAGTGCGCGGCGGATTAGGGCCTAAGGCGCTCTATTAGAAACAAAACGACCTGCATGAACTGCCCAACAGAGGCTATGAGGAGAAACCCCGCAAACGCAGCGGCCCCAAGTGTTCGAGAGATGCAGCCAGAGTTATCGTGTAAGCCACGGCGACACGGTCGATTGAATCCCAGTGACGCTGCGCCCCACCTCGCGATTGCAATGGAGCTGCCTGCGCGCCAAAAGCACGACATCACGTGAGCACTGGATTGCAGGGCAAAATTTCGGTACCTGACAATTGAGGCAGCAGTGATTGGCGGCTTCAACCGAGCTCGACCAGGAATGACCTGATCTCCTCTGTTTGCCGCAACCCTCATCCTGTCAACGAACAACGTCGCCACGATGTCCGCCGCCCGACAGCTTACCCGCACCGTCCCGCGCTTTGCTGCGCAGCTGCGCGCTCCCGCCCAGCGCCGCCTCGCCAGCTCCGCTACCGAGAACGCTTTCCTCAAGGAGCGCCAGCACATCAAGGAGCACGCCGCCGGCACCACTGGTGAGTTTGAAAATGGCACCACGCAGATCAATTGGAGAGGTGGAGGGGAATGTTAACGTCCTTTGCAGAGCTCTGGAGGAAGATCTCCGTCTTGTACGTCTCCCTTTGGTCGATTGAGTGAATTTACAAGCCGAGCGTCGGCTTCGGGTATCCGGATGATTTTCGACGACAACAACGACAACGAAAACGACGGCGCAGCAGCAGATTTTTTATTGCGACGAGAGGCTAACATTTACCAAGCGGTGTCGCCCCCGCCCTCATCCTCGCCGGCGCCAACGCCTACTGGCTGTGGAACGAGCACTGGGAGCACTGGAACCACATGCCTCCTCTGGAGGAGCGCACCGAGTACTCTTACCAGAACATCCGCGCCAAGAACTTTGCCTGGGGCGATGGTGACAAGGTGAGTCTGCTTCTCAATTGATGGGTATGCGTGATTGCTAACAGTGCATAGACTCTCTTGTAAGTTTACCCGTGACCGAAACGAATAGACGATAAAGCCGATGACGACGACGATGACGCCCTTGGACGAAGGATGCTAACGATTATGCAGCTGGAACGACAGCGTCAACTACCACAACCCCAACAAGGTTGCCTAAGCTGGACCTTTTTTATGGAGGTCATGCGATAGACATTGATGGACCACTCCCCCGGGAGGCACATTGTACATGTTTCCTAGACTCGAATTGACAGATTATTACTCGCATTGGTTCATTTGGGTCAATTGGCCTGTGACTGGAGATGGCGTGATTTAGGTTTACTGTTTACCGTGTACGTGGGGTTGCGCACCAATTACCCAAGCACATTTTGCTGGGCGTAGACTTGGTTTCCATGTAGTAATTGGCAGCAACAGATCAATGCGTAGGGGCGAACTCGTGGGCTCCAATTGATGCCGCCAATTTCAGTCGTCTGATGATTTCCGAACAGCCGAGCTTGCATCATCCCACTTTGCATGCGGAACAAAAAAAGTGGGGGAAACAGCTGATGGTTCATTGCGGGCTCCAGAAGGATGAGAAAGTTTGCTTGAAGGGAGAATACGTGGGAGATTCTTACAATCCTTCGGAGGTTTGCTTGGATTGTATTGTTCTACCTTGTCGTGTCCATTGTTGGGAATTTCAAAATGGTTTAATTGTATGCCTTTTCGGCTGATGACGCAGAACCCCTCTGCCATTGAACTACCCTAGATGAATGGGAGGGCTAGATGGGATGACGTGAATCATGACAGCAGTCTTCTTTGGTGACATTTTGCGTTTTGGAACAGTTCTCTGAGTAGAAATATTTCTGATAGAGGATTTCCATCTTTCTTTCCAACATTACGCAATGGCAGATGAGTTATTTATATATCCTAATAATTCCTCAAGCATGACTAAGAAAGATGCTTGATTTGAAGCAGATGATGGCGATACCAACCCAACATTAAAAAAAGATTGATTTTTTCAAATATACCGGTTTACACGACGCAATTAATTCCACCAAGAAGCCCAATAAATTAAGCATTTCGTTCCGCAAGCAAATACAGACTACAAATTGATAGAGGGGTTCGAGTAAAGCCTTGCCATCAGCTCGATGACAACATTTGTGGGGCCCCTACCACAGGCGAGCCGAACTTGTCTGCAGCTCGCTCTCCGTCATGGTCAAAATCGACGACAGCTTGCTTTCAACGCTCGCCAAACGAGTGGCCACAGGCACCCAGCCCATGTCAACATCCCGCCGACCCTGAGCCAATTGGGCTCTGCGATCAAGGAACGAAAAGAAGAAGCGAGAAAAAAAGAGAAAAGAGCCTGCTCTTCCCATCGCCCACATCCATACATACGCCCGCACACACACTTTTCGCCATGAGACCAACGCAGGTGCTCCTCTCCAAAGGCTTCCTCAGCCGGAGCATGGAGGAGCTGAGGCGGCGGACGACGGTCGGTACGCAGAATCGCTGGTGGAACATGCGTGCGCCCTCTTTTTTTTGCTAACTTGCGTCGCCAAAAGCCATCAAGATGGAAGGCATCAAGGGTGCCACGGAGCCCCGGCCGCTCTACGACTTCAACACTCCCGAGCTGGTGCGCGACTGCATCGTAATGTCGGATCGATCCATAGGCGGCTTCTCCGAAAGCAACCTGGACCTGGTCTCGTCGCCGCCGTCGGCCGCCTCATCACCGCCCGCACCTCACTACGCCCGGTTCCACGGCTCCATCTCGACCCGACTCCCCGCCGACCGCCCCAACATCCAGCGCTCCGGCTTCGCGGGCTTCCGCACGCCGGACCAGCGCCCGACCGTCTTTGGCCGCGCCATCTGGGACATTGACCCGTTTGTCTACCTGGCCCTGCGCATCAAGTCGGACGGCCGCGCGTACCTCGTCAACGTGCAGACGGAATCCGTCGAGCCGTCGGACCTGCACCAGCACCGCCTGTTTGCCAAGCGGCCTGGTCAGTGGGAGACGGTGCTGGTTCGGTGGAACGACTTTGTGCGCACCAACCACGGCTTCGTCGTCGAGCCCCAGACCGAGATGCTGCGCCAAAAGGTGCTCACCGTGGGCGTCGGCCTGACGGACCGCGTCGAGGGCCCCTTTGAGCTGTGCATAGAAAAGGTCTGGGCCACCAACGACCCGACAGAGGGCGAGGTCAGCGGGCAGTCGGAGGAGGGCGAGCTGAGGAACCGCAAGGGCGAGAAGATTCGCTGGTGAGGAACAAGATTTAGCAGCCAAGGAGCAAAAAGACGAAGAAGAGAAATACGAATAAGATGAACATGAAGGGGCAGGCTCACAAGTCATGCATCTTTGGCGCATTCGGAGCGCTAGGAAATGCTATCGAGCGGAGCAACGAAATGTGGAAACAACGATAGATGGTGCTGTCCTCTGAGAGGGACAACCAACTACTTGAGGTATTGATATATTACCGTCTCGTGTACAAATACAATGTCATAATGAAAAATCTACAAGGATGCTCCTAATGACGCCTTTTTTTTTCTCCTCCTTGCTCTTTCTTGTTCATTGGTCATGATCCACCACCACCTTATCCTCCCACGCTGAGAGCCTCTGCCGTCTTCTTCAACGACACATAGGACGCGGCATAGTCTGCCGCCAGGGCCATGTCGCCCGAAAGCTTCATAATCATGGCCTTCTTCGCCATGAGCTGGCACTGCTGGCCAATGTCCTCGATGCTCGAGTAGTGGTCAAAGGCCTTTTGCACCGCCGCTGCCGCCTTGGTCAGCTGCTCCGCTCGCTGCGCCGACTTGTCCGGGTGCTTGCCCGCGAGCCCCATGCTTGCGTCGGCGAGGATCGAGTACAGCTGCGCCGTGGTGGCTAGGGTGTCGCACTCGAGGGACCGTGGGATGGCTGCCGTGAGCATCTGCGACGCGGCCGCGGGCTCGCCCAGGGAGACGAGAATGTTGGCCACGGCGCCAATGGCTTGCCAGAGCAAGCTGACGAGGCGCGATCTCCAGCAGATGCTGGCGGCGCGCATGGCAATGGTGAAGCCTCTCTGGGGGCGGCCGCACTTGTCCAAAAGAGACGCCTTCATTAGGAGAAGCCTCACCCTCAGCGCCACGTCCCTCTTCTCGTCCCGCAGCGTCACGAGCATTTGGTTGACCTTTTCGAATGCGGCCTGAACATCTCCGCGGCGGGTTAGATAGTCGATATGGAGTATTTCGACGAGGAAGGCCATTTCAGGCTCCAAGTCGTCCGTTTTGGACTGCATGATTTGGAACAAGAGATGGTCCGCCCTGTCGAGGTTGTTGTGCCGCAGATCTCTCTGGAGCCTGATGATGGCTCTGTACTTGTGCCAGTACTGGCTGGGCTTCCACGACCTTAGGCCGTTTTCGTCTAGCGATTCAAACTTGTCGAGCGCATCGTCGTATCTGCCGCGGTCTGCGAGGAGCATCGAGAGTCTGCAGGTGATTTTCAGCTCGTCGTCAAAGATGGAATCATCCCTGTGGCAGCGGAGAAACATGTCGCACGACATGGTTGCCAGATGAGAAACTCCCAGGCGCTCCCAGAGGGCGGCCTCGAGCGAGAGCTTGGAGCCAAACATGTTTTGCATGTTCTTCTCGACAATGACCTGGGAGCTTCGAATCATGGACTCGAGAGCCACAGCAACGCTCTCGCCATTGTTTAAGCAAAGTTTGGATTCGCTGAGGAGCACAGAGCTCCAGAGCGTCCACATGCCCGTCTCCTTGGCCTTAACTCGCAGAAAGGCTAGGCTCTCCTTGCCCGTGCCCAGCATGCTGTTGGATTCTAAGTCTTGAACTAGGTCCGGGTGCGCACGGCCGAAGTGGAACAGCCAGTTGAGGCAGAAGTTGAGGCAGGTCATGTCTCTATTTTCCCTTGCGGTCGTGACCGCTTCCAGCATTGCTGCGACTGCTTCTTCATGGCAGCCAAAATCGGCTTGAAGCACAGCCAGATTCATGAGTGCGTATTGGTAAAAGAGGCGATCTCTATTCTGCATTGTGTAGTCAAAATACCGGTGAAGGTAGTCGAATGCCGTGGGATAATCACCACCTCGCCAGGCGTCAAGGAAACTGGTGAGGAGGTTAGAAGAGGAGGGCGAGAAAGATGGGATGATGGGTGGACATACGTTAGATAGTGCCTGAGGCTTGGGAGCACGTGGCTGTCGTTGAGCAAGTCGTGAAACTGGTGTCGTACCTCGAGAGGAATTCTGTTTCCGTATTCTGGGGGATGGCATTAGCTGGCGTGTGCGAGGTGAAGCATGCCAAGATGGCCAAGGACTCACTTTGCATTTGGGTTATCTGGAACTCGAGCAACGTCTCGACATCATCGGTGCTCACAGGCAGGGAACCCGTCTGGTCGCCGGTGAGCATGTCTCCGTAGACGACAGAGGCCAGGGTCATGGCGCCCTCGTGATGCCACTCCTCCTTCTCGCCAACCTGCAGCACCTCGTCGAAGCTGAAGCGGCCGTAGGTTTTTGGGTGTTTGCGCTTCATGTAAGGCAGCGTCGGCTGCCTGTAGCGCACAAAGTCCTTCCACAGCTCGGCGCAGTCGTGGAAGGGCAGACGGTCGTACTCGAGGCACGCCCTCCTGATAAAGGTAGCCAGGGGCGAACCCAGCGACAGCAGCACTTCGTCCTCGCGCACGGGCTGCCCGTAGGCTTCCATCTCCCTCTTCTCTTCCTTGGTCTTGTCCAGCAGATCGGCCAGGCACTCAATGAAGCTGCTCAGCTGGTTGAGCGAGTCGATGCTCCATATCTTGGCGAGGAAGCTGTCCCACAGCTTTCGGCCCGGCTTGGCCATGAGAAAGGGATAGGTTCCCATGAGCTTCTCAAAGTCCTTGATGGATATGACCATGCCGACTACGCGCTCGGCCTTGGCCCACTGCGATGTCGCCGTCTTCTTGGGCTGGTGGTCAATGACATGGGTGGCGAGGAAGGAGAGAACAGGCAGGATGGCCTCGCTCTCCAGAGGCCCCTCGACATAGAGCTCGAGCAGGGCCAGCAGGCATATCTTGGCCGGGTTCAAGTAACGAGGCATGTTTGCTACAGATGGGGTCAGGAATCTACATCAAGTAGGGTTCAGCATGGCCGCCACGCGGCGGTGATTAAGATGGCAGCGTCCCCGTTTACACTGAGTTTCCCTCCAAAGTGGCTCAGAGTGGTGTAAGTGACGTTGGCAGGACGGTGACTTGGTGTCGCGACTGGACTGGGGGGCTGTGGGAATACTTCGGGTATCCGGTAAAGGCTCGGCTAAGGCCATGGGCGAGACAGCACCCCGTGTGTATGCTGGCTGAGACACTGCCCTGCCACAGTGACGGCATTGCGCATGTGCACTTCCGAAAACATGTCTAGCGTCCGCTCGTGTGCAAATGCACCATCCGCAACCTCAGGCTTTGAGTGGTAAAATTTCGAGCATGACTGGGAGGCGTCTTTGAGGCGCCTTAGAGATGGTTGCAAACCGTAGAGCAGGAGGTGATTGGACAGAAATTGTGGAGAAGACCCAGTTCGCCTCCGCCAGTGAAAGCAATTTCACTGCAATTTTAGCAGTTCCAAAACACACAGGTCCGGCCCCGGCTCATGGATGTGACATGCGTTGAGAGGGCGGCTCAAATTGCAGTGAAAGGCGGCGACTCAATTGGCTAGAGGTTCCCTCCGTATGATTTTGTCGCAGACAGCCGCTGTATTGCGCGGCGCGGTTGATGTGCTATGAGAGTGCTAAAATTGCATTCGATGATGTAAGCCTCAGTCGTCTTCACAAGTCGACCCTTTGTGATGTTGATAGATGCTATTGAGTGGCTCGTCTAATCGACTTGCCCAACCTGTCTTGAGTGACCTGATCCCTTCGTCGTCGTTTGTCGGGCGTCCGGTCGCTCCTTTCGGCGCTGTGCTTCGTGATACCTTTGCAATGTTCAACACTCGCATAAAAGGATAGGGTAAAGGTGGTTTAAACATGATATCCGCAATTCATCCGGCTGTTCATTTTCTAAACATTTGTCTACTTTCATTTGTTACTTCGTTGCGTCGCATCATAAAAAGAAGAACCCGAGCACATGTGAAGCCTGTGTTGTTAGTTTTGCGGACTAGAAGGAAAGTACAAAACGCCTGAAATGCGCGCTCCATGTTTGATCTAACCTTTCAATTATATCAATCACCCTCTGCACTGGTCAGGAAGAATGATTGAGTAGACACGAGGACGCCACACGATACTACAACCGACACGACTTGTGGAGGAATACTGAACTGTACATGCTTTTGTTTAAATACTCAAGTCAACATGGAATGTAAACGTTGGAACCGATCTGAGCGAGGTTTCTGTAAATGAACAATGGTCAACCATTCCTGGGGCTTGGGCGCCAGGATACTCGAAAGCATGCAGGAGCACGCCAGGAATTAGGATGCATCTTGCACTTGACAATGAACACGTGTAAATTTACTGAGCCTGCTTGCAGACCCTTAATAAGTAGCGAGCTGTAAGCTCCCAGCCCATTAGATAACGCCTCAGTTGTCCATAAAGAATAGCAATAGACAGAAACAAGAGGTCAACGTCGCCGTGAGTGGCAAGGAACAGTGTATTGGTAGAGCCATATCTTCCGGCCACAGTGCCTAGAAGAAAAAGAAAAGCTCTAACGCGTGGGTAAAAAGAGACAGAGAGAGGACAGAGAACAATGGCAAAGACCTTGCCCAACCGCAGCCACGCAGGTCAACATGGATCAGTAAACAGAGACGAAGAGTACCCAACCCCCCCACGCTCACCTGTTAAATCCAATATCTCAAGCAGCGATGTTACAATCATTGACAGTGGAACAGCTAGTCGAGCTCGTTATTGCTCCTTCACAAAATTCTCTTGGCTGCGAATGGAATGATTTCGGCGGCAATACGGGACTTGACAACGAATTGCATGGAATTCTTATATGACGGGCAATATCAGAACAGCACCCCCCTTTCGAATCACAAATATATTGCATGACCTTGGAGAATATCCTCCTGTTGCTGTGTTGAATCTGTATTGGTGTCTCCTGTTGCTCAAATGTGCGCATAAACTCGTCTTCGATTCCGCCAATGGCACGACCCGTGAACTAGAACGGCACTGCTAGTATTCCGAGAGAACGGTCTACATCATCAAAGCTAGTGACATTCCAATCCTCCCTAACTAAAAGGTTGCTCGCACGAAAGTCAGTAAGTCAAAGTAGACACGGGCGGTTGCTGTCGAGCTCTCTTTTGGTGGGGACGATACGGCAACTCGGAGCAATGTGTTTTAACTGTCGTCTGGCTACGGCGGTCTTGCGAATTTTCAGAAGCGTTTGTTTGCCTGATGAAGCAACTATGTTGAGATATGAGCGTTGGTCAAGCCCAACATGTTATTTCTTTTTATTGTCCAAGTCACGCCATCGCTTTTCAACATCGTCATCAATCTTCCATTGCTAAACAACTCGAGTCGACCATGCTTGTACGGGCTTCAAGTAAAACCGACAAAAAACATGAAAAATAATGCTAAGTTTCATCATTCTTGTCCTCATTGATATCCCCATCCTCATTCACTTCACTGACACGCTCTGCTTCCTCCAACCTCTCTGCCTCACCCATGTGCTCTGCAACACTCTCTTCAAACCGTCGCATTTCCTCCGCAGTAGCCACATCCCACTGAAGAATGTTCCGATAGGCCCGAATGACTCTAGCACCCTGGTATTTGCAATGAAGGACGTGGTGTGAGCAGTCCGAGTAGTGGTCAAAGTGATGTCCGCACGTGCACGCATAGGGACATGCCAGGTGCCCGCGCGAGATGTGTCTCTTGATGTAGGAAATTTTGGAAAGCCCAAGGTCGCAAAGATTACACACCAGGCTTCTTACCCCGGCATGGTGTGCAATGTGATAGGTGTACGGCTTTTTATGTCTAAACTCGACTTTGCAGAACGGACACTGGAAGAATCAGTCGACAAGCCCCGCGATCCACCAAAAATCCAAACAAGGTTACTACTCACCACATTGACCCTTTTGAGCGGTGGCCTGAGTATCTTGCGCGCAACCTGGACACGGTGATTGTATGCCAAGGCTGGTGAAATGGTTCGAAGGTAGTAGTGGATGGGCCCCCAATTGGCAGTCTCGTCGTAATGGTCCCAGTCCAACACTTCGCTGACATGGTTGAAGTAACTAACCATTCTGTATTAGCATATAAAGCGAAACGGGGGCAGACGAGCATAGGAATTGGTATGGAAGCAAACAGGGGCGTCGAGCGCAGAAGTCGTTATTGCCGGCCAGAGGTGAAGCCGATACTGGCGAGGGACGGTGGCATTCAAATACCAACAGCGGGATAGCTTCTATTGGCTCATCAATCGCGGAATAGGCACGTCCATCGAGATGAGCGGCCCAGTCTCCTCTCCCAGCAAAGAAAAGGAAAAATAGAGACGGACATGGCCCTTTGTTTTCTCATGCCACCCACCTCCAATTCGTACCCCAGCGTTGCGATACCCCGCGCCTGTGTAGGACACCGAAGTTGCAGTGCAGAGCGCGATGTGGACGGTGGTGCGCCGTGCATTGCATTGCATTGCACACCGGTGCGAGTTGGCTGAGCGAGTATGTATTGCTGCCCTCCGAATAATACTTGACGCGTTATACCCGAGACTCTTGCCCTGAGGTATGCATCCTACATCGGCATGGCATTATGCATTGTCGCCACATCCTGACCGGCCACCTTGCCCTGTCAGCTGGCCGTAGTTTGATTCGTTCTAATGGGCCATCCCAAGAACTCGCCCATCGTCGTCCGTCTCACCACATCTGCGAGGATGCTGGAGAGCTCATTGGCTAACATCTTAACCGACGGTGGTGGCCATTTCACCATCCCCAACTTTTTATTTGTCGCTGAAAAAATGTGGGTTAGGTTCCAGTGACAAGGCATTGTATTCCAACCATTGGGCACATATAGGAGTGGCCTAATAGCAGATGCTGGAACTTGACGAGTCGCGTATCCAGATGCGATGCGCGTTCTTTTGCATGTGGTTTTTCCAGTGGTGCACCCGCGCGGAAATCGAGCAAGAGAATTCGGCAGTTGGGGATCCTTAGGGGAATCAGGGCTCCTAGGGTCCTGAAGACCAAGCCTCGGAGATTGTGAGTATTTGGCTAGTTTTGATCAGCAAGCCGCCTTTTCGGGGCCCCATTCATGGATATCAAGGCCGAGCAAGGCAGTTTTTCTCGATTTGTTGTGGAGCCTAAGACTCATGAGGCGATTGACTGATGATGGAGATATGTTGGTGGGAGCAGGACTTTGGCTCGGATGTCCACGTGGCTGGGACACATTCTTGGGGCCTGGTGCCATGTGTATCAGTGCTGGCTTTTGTGAAACTTCTGAAACCTTGTCTACGTTAGTGTATGGCAGTGCAAAATATAGGCACGGGTGGTAGAGATATAGGAAAGGGGGACGTCACTCAGGAGTCGTACGTGAGATGCACACGGATTGCTGATTACCCAAAGGGTGTCTGGCCATGGTGAAGCTTCACAGAAATGATCAAAAGTATGGTGGCAGAGGTGCTATGTTTGAGGTTACAGATGTACCACTTTTTGGCTTGTTGCTACCGTCCGACTTTTCTGCTAGAGGCCCGTTGTGAACAATATCAGGTCATTGGGTTTCATGCGATGCAGCAAGAAATGTTGTGAATAGGCCTGGGAATGGCCTGAAGTGGCCGTGAATTTGACTATGGTCATATTAGCGAGGCTCAGGGATTCTCTTGGGCCACCTTACTTAACTCAGTCGTTTTCTTCAACTCCCAATTCTTTATGGCGTCATGCTCTACAGCTCGTCGGTAAGCGATCGGGAAGGGTGGAATTGGGAAAGCGAGGGATCCCATTTCCGCCCCATTTCAAGCTTGTCGACAATGTGCAAAAAAGCTGGCCATAGCAGGCAGCAATAGTGAAAATGGGGAATCTCCATCGCCGAGTATGGGGTTCAGGTTCGTGGACACAGCGGCAGACATGGAGCCAGAGCCAGAGCTGAGGCAGCAGGAGCAGGACCCCGAACCGGAAGCAGAGTTGAGGCCATCTTGGGCCGTCGCTGTGTTGAGATGTTTGGGAGGAACCGTGGCTTTGCATGTGTTTGACTTTGGGAAAAAGTGGAAAAGGGGAAAAGCGCGTGCTGGAGAGGGGAAGGGAACGGAAGACGAGAGTGTCTTGGACTGTGGCCAGGTGTTTGCCGGATCAAAGCGCCTTTTGTGACTACTTCCTCAATAAAGCACACCCAGACCTTGTGAGGAAGGCAATAACCTGAGTGTCAAGCGCAAGGGAACATTTTCAGGCTGCAGCACCACATCCGCCACGATTGCTGGTCAACAGGCTACACTGCCCTGCCATCTCCGACAGCCTCACAGAACCGAACGGAGATACCCCTGTGGACAAAACCTTGAATATGAAGACGGATATAAAATGCCTGCCTTTCCCACCAAAAACAGCCTGGATTCTTTCCCTCATTATCGTCGGTCTTGGGATTATTTCCCTCACCATTAGCCCTCTTGAACAAGCAAGCACCTCATCTCACCATGTTTTGGGTATCGTGACCTCGAAAATGGCATTCAGCCCAGCCTCTTTTTCTCACCATCATCAACACCCTTGCACATTCACCACTGCCACTCTCGCGTCCCTGCCAAGCCGCATTAGGAAGACCGGATACTCACACACCAATACACACACACACACACACATACACACACACATACACACACACGCACGCACACACATACACCGACCCGGCCGCCCTGACGCTATGGCTACAGCCACCGCCTTCTTCCATTTGGAGCGTGCAACGGTTCAAAACCCACACAGCCCATTAGCCCAAGCCTATAGGCTCAATATCCCGGGCAATAACCACAGGATCCGAGTTAGCAGAAGGCTCTATAACTTTGTGCAAGAACGGCTAGGCCATTTGCCGCCTCATACAACAACAGGATCTAATCATTTACAAGATCAAGACTTTGTTAATCTTGCTATAATGGGATGCCGGGTTTTATTGCAATTCAGAAGGCAATTGCAACTAAATGCTCCAATGGTCCGGTTCATTCGACAAGAGCAACGCAGCCTTATGGATCCCCAGGTAGCTATGTAACATGGCAACCAGCTGACAGCGCGGGAAATTGCCTTTTACAAAGGGTGATCCAGGCCTATTGATCACAATTTCGCGATCTCGAGCGTGGCGTACAGCCCACTATTGGGCCGCAAAACTTTATTCAAGACGGCCTGAATAGATTGTCGCCTTTTGCAATGCGCGGTCCCTTTCTTAGGGATCTAGATCTTGTCGACCTTGCAATCCTAGGATGCAAGCTTCTCTTGCAGTCCGAGTTGTCCAATCCGTCAGCCAACTTCGTCCAAGACGAACATGCAGCCCTTTGGATGAAGATCTTATTGATCTTGTTCTTCTAGGATGCGAGGCTCTTTTGCAAGTTGAGCTATCCAATCAAACAATCCTCTTCGTCAAGACGAGCGTGCAGCCCTGATAGTACTCGAAGGGAAGCTGCCTAGAGGCCTAAACCCCACACATCAAGAGAATGAATTCCTCTCAGGCATGCGAAGCAGCGATCCGCAGCATAACTCAACGCTGTGGATCCACCGGCTCCTCGCCATAAAGAGGTCGATCGAGGCCGGCTCTTGGTCGACAATGAGGCGTTGCAAGAGTGGAGGTCGAGGGAAGACCAAGATCTTATTGATCTTGATGTTCTTGATCAAATTTTAAAGTTCCTAATTCCGTAGGAACAACTCAACACGGTTCTCGGCACTATCAACTTTAAACCTATGCAAGATGAAAACTTTGAGAGAAGAATACTTACGATCAAATATGGCATTCTAGCCAATTCCAGGGCGTGCATCTTAGCCTACAATACCGCAAAAGACGAAATGATATTTGCAAGGTACATCATCTTGGACAACGCGATGCTCAATGACGACAAAAACAAGAGCAGTCGAAAAATACGTCAACAGGTGCTTTATGGGGTCTTTAGTCATATCTATCAAGAAGATCGACAAGTACTTAGACAAGAACATACAATTTGCAGCTCAAATTGCATGGCGGAAAAATACTATAAAAATGGATCTCAAAACCAAGCTTCGACTGGTCCTATTGAGATCTGAATTTTGCAATAAATGCCAAATCATCAACAGAAGCTAATGCAAAGATGGTTAAAGAGGCAAGAAGAACCTTGATGTTTTTGGATGCAAGGCTCTGGTGGAGATGGCACGACTTTGGACTAAATCATGCAATGGTCCCATTCAATCGCAGAGAACCACAGACTCTTGACAAGAGGAAGGATGAGAGACTGTTTTGAAAGACTAGGCAATGTATTTGGCATAGATTGGCGTGAAGGTGAAGACCAAAAAGTCTAGATATCCCGAGGTTTGGTTCACCTCATTTGCATCACACAATTGGACAAGGTAAAATGGCTGTTTGAAAGGATCGGGATCATCCTTAACGGTATTGGAAGGATGTGAGAGAAGAAGAAGGGGATTGGGAATATGGGGGAAGAAAGGAGACTTGGGAGATGCATGAGGGAAATCGAGGCGAAGAGCGGCTTACCCTCAGTAGACCGTGACAACAAGGCTACTCTGGCGAGTTTGTAATTGATGGCGATAAGCTTTTTGGAGCTAAAAAGAAAATTGAGCGGCTTCACAATCATGGTTTCAGAGATAGGGAGGAGAAGCATGAACTATTTGGAAGAGGAGACAAAAGCTCATTGGAAGACTTCTCTCGCCACCACGACCTTCGTGTTGCCATTTTTTTTTTTTTTGAAGAGACAAGATTTTCGCTCCAAAGACGGTTTCGCTCGACAAACTCGGCTGAAGATTTAGGATGGAATAAGAGGTGAAGAGTGGCGTCTTTAAGTCACTTGGGACTGCTGGGACGGCCAGGAACCGGCATGGTTGGAGGGAATTCTGGGGAAAAGGCATCAGTGGCTGCTTGGTATAATGTTGGAGGGATGAAGAAGGAAAAAGGAGACTCAACCGCTGTAAGAAAGAGGGCGAGGCATTCCGTGAGCTAGAAATGAATAGAATGCAACCACACTGTGCTCGGAAGATGATGCGTGTGCAATGTTAACAATTTTGCTATGGAGGCGTTGGGAATCAGGGAAGATTCTCACCAGCCACTGCACTGCATGGACCTTTGAGTCGTCCGACCCCAGCCACTTCTCACACCACTTTGGCGTCTCGTCATTCACATTGGCGACTTATCGTCGAGGCACAAGAGCCCAAGGGTTGTCTGTTTTAATTGCGTCCTTATCCATAGCTAGTTCCAGGCAGTCCCCATAGTAGCCAATCCCCCCAAAAAACCCCGCCAAAAAACATGCGAATTTCGCGAATCCGTTTCCCTTCCCCGCCTAGACATCCCTGTCGTCACTTTCTAAGGGAAAAGCTGCATCATCGAGTTGTCAGTCGGATTCATTCGCCAATTCGAGGACAAGGCAGACGAGAACGTACCGGTGCTGAAGGATCGCTTCTTTGCGCCACCTGTTCTGAAGCATGGCTTCTGTCCGTCACCCCCGTCGGCTTCCCACCGGGCCGCGAAAGAGTGCCAGTTGGCCAGGACGGGAGCCTCGACAATCTTGCCCTCTGCCCTGAGAGAGCGGACCCTGGCATCCCCCCAGCGCACGGCCAAGAAGCAGAGCCTCCTGGCCATGGGCGCAGGGACCCAGGGCAGAAGATCTAGGCATACGGCGACTGACATTAGGTCAATGTAGTCGATTAGACCTGGCAAAGACTCTGCTTGGCTGAGATCGAGTGTAGAGCCTGATTTGAACCGCTTCGCAAAATCCGCGAGCAGGTCAGGAGCCGCCGACGCCAACTCTCCGACGGCGTCGACGTAGTCCCAAAAGTCGTCTACCTCCGGGGCGTTCTGCACCCTCAACCAGATCTTGCTCATGTCCTCGACTGGTGGTTGGGTTAGTAATCATTGACACTTTTTGAAGCTAGGGGGGAGAGAAAAGGCAATGACCGCGACGGCGCTGGAAAGGGACAACTTACGAACATCTGTTGGTTCGTCGTGGAAGCCTGCGGAAATGGTTGTCAGTTGGCACTTGTCCGGAAACTGCCGCCTTGGGCTGGAGATTTCACTTACTGGCAAGGTAACGTGCCAAGATGTCCTTGATGCGGCGTCTCTGTCTTGGTTCGCGCGCAGAAGCCGACATGGGGGCAGAAGCCGACATGGAGAATCGGTTCTCTTCCAACACCTCGGCCCTGATGAGATGGCGGTACCCGTTCAAGTGGTGGTGGCTCAAGATGGAGGCTACGTCGTCGTCGGATTCGCCGCCGGAGCAAATGTCATCCTCCGAGTCATCACTTGGAGATGGCACGAGGTCGTAACCTGCTTCTGACTGCGAGCTGGAATCCAAGTCCATGAGATGGGGATATCCGGGGGCGTCGTCGAATGAAGACGACGTCAGCGGGGGAGACAATGGAGACAAGGGTGAGATTTCAGGAGACGAGGACGAGATGTAGGATGAAGACATTTTAGGTGCGAGCGGTGTTTAATGGAGTGATAATGGCAAATAGGGCAGTGGTAGTGGTGGGAGAGTGGGGTGACAGGTGGTGATTGGCAGTGCAGGTGGTGGCAAGAGTGGTTGGGAACGGTGGAAGTGGTAAGGGCAGCAGAGAGTCTATGTGGCGGTTTGCAATGGAGAGAAGGGTTGGAGACGAGGGCTGCAGACGGGGTTGGCAAGGATGCTTTATAGATGATGGAGGAGAGATTCCCCTCTGCTGAGTGATGCCGGCCCCGCGCTGTCTGCCTGGTCCTGTAGCACGCGCATGCGAAACAAGGCCCTTCTCGCGAATGCTACCAGCGCGCGCACTACTGCCGTCGCCCGTCGCCGGCAATGCGCTGTCGCAAGGGCACTCGCCGAGGCCTCCACACCTCCTTCGGCTCCTGCTAGCTCCCGTTGCACCCGCCTGCAGCCGGCCGCTCCAGCTCCGCTCGCATCCCGTATCGCATGCCCGTAGCCGCCTCCGAGGGCTCCGTCGACGCAACCACACCTCACTGCCCCCGACACTTGGGCATCCTGCTCTAAGCCTTGGGCACCGACGCCCCAATCCTGCGGAACAAGGCACAAGTCAGTCAAGTCGGCATCGGAAAGATGAACGGGGATGCCTGCCAGATAGAGATGGACTTGGTTTCGGAATACTCCTCGAGCCCATTTTTGCCCAGCTCCCGGCCCCATCCGCTTTGCTTGACGCCGCCAAAGGGAACAGCCGTGGCGGGCATGGGTCCGCTGTTGATGCTTACGGATCCAGACTTGACGAGGTTGGCCACGCGCATTGCTCGAGTGATGTCCTGAGTAAAGACAGCGGCTGTACAAATGATCCGTATTAGCCATGGAATTCACCGACAAACCAAGGTTTGCTGGAGTCCACTCACCGGCCAGGCCATACTCGGTGTCATTGGCCCAGCGAACCACTTGATCCTCGCTGTCGAATAGTTTGACAACGAGAACAGGACCAAAAATCTCCTCCCTGTACACTGCGGCGTCACCCTCGGGCTCCAGGAATATCGTAGGCTCAACCCAGAACCCCTTTTGGTCCTTGCTGGTACCGCCGACAAAAAGGTTCGCCTCCTTTTTGCCCGATTCAATATATTGCAAAACCCGTGTAAACTGAGCGCTGGTTGCGATGGGGGAGAGATTGGGAGGCGACCCTTCTGTTCCCAGCGCCTCGCCCGCCTGCTCGTAAATGGCCTTGAGCTTTGCCAGAAATTGGTCGGCAATGTCCCTGTGGAGATAGAGTCGGCTGGTGGATGCGCAAATTTGTCCACCGTTGATCAGCCCAGGCGCAGAGCACCTGGAAACAGTATTAGACTCGCTATTCTTTCTACTCAAAGACGTAACCTGCACTTACCAGTGGAGGGCTTGATCAAGGTCCGCGTCGGAGAAGACGATGGCAGGGGACTTGCCGCCCAGTTCAAGCGTGACGCGCTTCAGGTTGCTCTTGGCGGCTGCTTCAACAATCTTGCGACCGACTCCCGCAGACCCCGTGAAGCTTATTTTCCGAATGTCTTTGTGGAGGGCCAGAAGATTTCCAGTTCCTCCAGCACCGCTGATGAATTGCACGACTCCGGGAGGGAAACCCGCCTGGACGACCAGCTTGCCGAGCTCCAGATAGGACAGGGGAGACGTCTCGGAGGACTTGAGGATGATGGTATTTCCCATGGCAAGAGCTGGCGCGGCTTTCCACGCAAAGAACATGAGCGAGGCGTTCCATGCGCACACCGCTGCGCAGACGCCCAGAGGTTCGTGCTGGACGATGCGCATGTAGCCATCCTCGGTCGGAAAGCTCTCGCCAGCCATCTTGCCGACCCATCCGGCATAATCTGCTCGCCTGTATTAGTATTGGACAGAAATGGCTTCATGTGACCTACTTACACCGGAACACCTCAGCAGCATTGGAAACGTCCATGGCCTGAATCATTGGGACCGAGTTTCCCATCGCCATAGATTCAAGGTGAGCGAGGCTGGCTCCATTCTCTTCAATTAAATCAGCAAGCTTTGAAAGAAGCCTACTCCTCTCGGAAGATTTCATGTCGGCCCACGGCGCCGAGGTGAAGGCCTGCTCAGCCGCGGCGACAGCTCTGTCGACGTCTTCCGGGCCGGCGACGTGGACATTTTCTGTAACGATTTGCTGATTCCTTGGGTTGACAATAGTGATTTTTTCCGGCGATTTGGCGTCAACAAACTATTGTAGGCATTAGATTATGGATTTAGAGTGCATGATACTAGGGTTGGCTTCTTGGCTGACCTCGTTGTTGATGAAGAGTTGCGTCTCAAATGGTGCCATGATTGCAATCGGGGGCTGCAGACAAATAAAATAGAAAATAGTGTAGTGTAAAATGGGAATGCCCAAGAGCAGCTGTTTGCTTTTTGTAAATGGAATGCGCGAGGATAATTGTGTGTTTTTCGTTTGTAGGTGTCAGTTTGTTCTCGCTTTTATAAAAGCAATGATAATTTAGTTGAGAGAATCCCAACCTTCGTATACTCTAATCATCTTCATTTTGGGGAAGCATAAACGGCAAAGATCCAAACCGATTCGGGTAGCGATGGCGCGCCGTTTGATTGGCTGTACTTACACCCGGTCCAAGAGAGGCTGACGCGATCGAAAGCATCTTTCAACCCTGGGGACGGATTAAAACACACTAATCCTCAATGGGATAAACTGGCGTGGCAAGTGATTGGTTCGTCATGTGGATACGAGAGGCAGGGGATAAATCATGTTTATTTTGAGTTTAAAACGCTAATCGATCAAGTCAATTCATCATGGCCTTGACGCCAAGGCCCTCCAAGAGGTCGATCCATGTTATCGACTAGCCTTGATCCACGCAACCCCAACAAGCCTCTAACAAGGTTGACGCAGCCCTCAAAGTTGGGAGGCGTACTTTCTCGGTCAGGACCTGCATGACCTGTCGGATAAATTGTCTATCTTTGGCGTCTTGCGCGCCCTGGCAGGCGGTAAACATGGGTATAGCCGCAACGTGCCATAGGCTGCTTGACATTGGCACAGACCGGAGATTTTGCATGACGCGCGCAGTCATCGTTTCCATCGACATTGCGGAGTCGTAGTTTTGGAAAGTGGACTCGTCCCGAAACTCCGCGGACATGATTAGGTTGCTATTGCTTGATTGGTAAGATCTCGTCGCTTGAAGGTTCGGAAAGTAGTGGCAAAGGAGAATCATGGTGGAGAGTCGGTGAGACTCTGCCATATGTTTCATATGTGTGAAGTTCGGGGCACCGGTATCTTCGTACTCGGACTCACGGTTGTCCGTCGATATACGCCCCGTTGACGTCAAGGCCAAACCGGCGAGAAAGTTCCAGTGCGCTAGCGCCGAGCGCAACAACTCTTCATCATGGATGCCGTGACGCATTGCCCTTCTGACCAAGAGCCCAACCGATCGCATGCACTGGAACAGCGATCCCCATGTACCCAACAAAGGGTCTACGGTGATACCTGTTTGACGGGGCGGTGACGGTGGAGCGGCATGAAGTTCGGCCTCTGGTACATCCCCTTGATCAAAGACGAAATTAGCCTGGACTTCCATCCATAGTATCGCATTTTCCAAGACAGGGGGCACTTGGCGGCCCTCTTTGTGCAGAATGGTGATGAGCTTCTTGGCAGCATCGAGGTGGAAGTGTTGTGGACTATAGAAGTTGAAAGCGGCCTGACAATGTGTCAGTGGTGACCTTGTTGACAAGGCGGTGGGGGTGGACCTACTTCGCTAAAAGCTAAAATGATGACTGCATATAACAGATTAATTCCTAATTGATGTTTGCCTAAATATTCTCGTACTAGGCGACAGGCGTTGGCTCTAAACTCCCAGGCGAGCTGGGGTTCTAGTTGACCACAGAATGATGCTTGCATGGCGCCGACGGATGCAACAGCGAATCGAAGAGGCTCGCTGTGGGCGATGCGATGTGCCAAGACACTCCCGAATGGATTTCTGTCTCCTTGGAAAATGGTCATTGTCGCGGCGACCGAGTTCAGGTAGCGGTCGATACAAGACTCTAGACTTGACTGGGTTTCGGAAACCCGTAGTCGAGCAGCTGGTGAAGGAGTATTGATGTTTGCCTCTGGACCCTTATTACCGCCTTTGCTTGGGGGTTTTGTATAGACCCAACGCGGCGACGTGCTGGCATCGCAAGTCAGACCCCGGTTCTTGCACTGGGTGCACCCGCTAGCTAGCTTGTCGCAACGAAGATGGCGTCTCTGACAGTAGCCGCAGCGCGACCCTAAGGCAGACACGATGTGGAATCAGCACAGAACAAAACGGATAAACAATTCTGGGAGTAGACATACTGCTATCTCGTACTATCCTTGGCGGGAGCTCAAAGCGGGACACCTTGGGCTCAGAGGTGGGCTCAGTTCGGGGACGGAGGGACATGGCGGGGGTGCGGGCTGCCATGGATGCGGCAATGATGGATCTGAAGTGGGCGCCGTGGAATATTGGGGAGGCGTTGGTTGATAAAAGTCCGGAATTTGAGCCTTGTCCAGCTCGGACATGTTTTCCAAGAACCCGGGCCTCCGCCCACCAAACTTTGGAGGACAGACCCAGAGGGCGACTAAGTGGGCCGCCGATTTTGGCCGACTTGGCACTTTCTACGTCGTCTTGTCGAGATGACTGCTTGTCAAGAGTTTGTAGAGGTGGAAAGCAGGATTACGGCTGCGTGTGCTATGATGTCAGTTAGCTCTTATTCAAGTATAAATATCTGGAGGTTCCCTGGGAAGAATGGCCATCATCTCACTCACTCACTCCAGTTTCACCCATCTCATCCATAAGTCACAATACCTCATACAAACTGCTGGCATGGTTCCGCGCCCGCTCTCTTACTTAACTACTCTTTCCGTATTTACTTTCTTCTCAATGGCGAACACGGCGGCCAAGAGCAGCGAAGGACGCTCATGGGACTTTGACACCAACAGCCTCGTTTCTGGGCCGTCAACTGCGGCAGTCAAGACAGACTCCCACCAGACATATGACGGCCACTACGATGTGATTGTCATTGGAGCTGGCTTCACTGGCCTCATCGCCGCCCGCGATCTTGAAAAGCAAGGCCGCAAGGTCCTGGTTCTCGAAGCCCGCGACCGCATCGGCGGACGTGCTTGGGCGGCCCGAGGCAAGCACCACGAATACGAAATGGGAGGCGGTTGGATTCACTACCTCCAGCCACACGTATGGGCCGAGCTGACGCGATATGGGCTGACAAATGTCAGCGCCAGCTTGCCGCTGAACAACGACACCGTCATAAGCATACAAGGACAGGTGCAAAACACGGCGGGATCGGACATCGATGTCAACAGGCTTGCAGCAGCATTCTTCAACGTGGATGGGCAGGGAGGCCGAGCCGTTATTCCCAACTCCTATCAGCCGCTCGACAAGAGCGACGATGTGGCTAAATGGGACATTAGCTGCAAGGAACGAATCCAACAGCTGAAGCTGTCCGAGGTGGAGACGCAGCTGCTCACTTACATCTTTTCGACATTCGGCCTGACGGACGTGGGCGAGACGGGGTTCCTGAGCATCCCCCGTCTCTACCTCCTCAGTGCCAACAACCTCGACCAGCTGTTCGAGATCAACGGCAAGTTTAAGATGCCCGGCGGCACCACTGGTCTGGCCAATGCCGTGTACAACGAGTTCCGAGGCACGTCGCTCTTCAACCGTAAGGTCAAGTCGATTACCTCGGACGCCAATGGCGCGAGCGTCGTGACGGACAAGGGTGAGTCGTTCACAGCCAATTATGTGGTCAACACGATCCCCGTCAACTGCCTGGCCGACGTTGAAATGAATGCAACGACCAGTGTTCCATTGGGCTCGGTCAAGCACGTCAACCTCGGCGGCAAGCTTCATGTGCACGCCGCAAAAGCGGGCGTCACGTGGCTTGGAGTGGCCAGCATACAATCCATGGCAAACTTTGGCATCGCAGAGTCACGGTCCGAGGCCAACGGCACCAACTACGTCATGTTCTTGTCGAGCAAGGCACCCCTCTCCAAGGGCATCGAAGCGGACCCTCGCCGAGTGCTCAACGGAACGCTCTCGGGCCTGATCCCTCAGAGCATGGATATTGGGCGAGTTGACGGGATTTACTGGCACGATTGGCGATCCGACGAACTGGCCAAGGGCGCGTGGGCCGTGTATGGACCGGGGGGTCTATCTGGCGGTTTGGGGACGCTCATGAAGCAGAGGACGATTGGCGGGCGCATCATGCTGGCCAACTCGGACTTGGCGAATGGCTGGGTCGGGTACATGGACGGGGCCATTGAGGAAGGTCGGCGCGTGGCTTTCCAGATAGCCAACAAAGACAAGGTCTGAGGTTGAGGGGCGGTTTGGTCGGTTGTCAATAGCCTTTCTGTGGTGTAGCCTGCACAAATGTTAATAGATGGTCGAAATAATGGTGTTACTAGAGGCGATCCCGCCGAGCCGATCAAACTCCCATACTCTCATAAGAGACCTGCAGAGAGTAAAGCCCAAGACGAAACGACGATTGTATTGAGAAGCAAGCACTTCTCTCGCGTATGTTGCAAGGTCAATTCATTCTGCCGAGGCCTTGTCCGCCTACGGGTTGCTTTTCAGCTCCCCAGCCACGAGGATGTGCGACCAACGATATCTGCAGTCTTCCTTCGACGGTGCTTTGTGCGTGGCATCACTGTTGACAAAACCGATGTCCATGCTTTGTTTGCCTGTAGAGCCACGCAGTGGTGTTTTGGGCTGCACCAATAGCTTGCGTCGATATGCCGGGATCACATTGCAGCCGCTTGCAAATGCTTCCAGCTTCGGGATCGTGTCACCAAACCAAGCCAGAATGTCACTTGCTTTAGCGTCCTTCAGCCAACCGCTCCATCCTTCGCTGCCGAAAAGAGGGTTGTCGCCTTTTGTGCAGCTGCGGAAGACGGTGGTTGCTGTTACGTTAATATTTGGAACCGTAGCAAAGAAGGCTTCGTAGAAATTAGGCAGACCGACATAGAGACGACCCAGTTCCAACTTAAGGACCTGGTCCACGTCCTGACGGAGTTTTGACGAGTTTACGAGGCCGCGCGTGTTCTGACTCCACGGCGTTTGGTTCGACGAGGTTTCCGATCGAGGAGGCGAGGTAGGTTCAACGGCGGCCGTGGACAACATCTGCCATATTAAAGCATCCCGAGGGTTGTCCGCGAGTGCTTCCTTGAGGAGAGGTTTTATGCGGTCAAAGTCGAAGTCCTCAGACACAACATCAGAAATGAGCTTCAAGACCTCGTCTTCAAGGCTGCCGTGGCCCGTGTTGGATGGCACTCAGCCGGAAGCCGGGAGATTTTGCAGCGCAACCAGAAGATTGAGGGAAAGCCGTTGGAGGTCTGCATCAGTCAGATGGTCCCGCCGACGTGATCATTTCGCCTTACCTTTACCGCTGAGTTGATCAACTGTGCCGTAATTGGAATTGGAAAAGGCACGAAAAGCATCGAGTTCATTCCCAATAGGGTTGTCTGTAATAAGGCGCGACTGGTCTGTCATGACAACCTCTCTCCGCGGTTGTGTTGCAACATGGCAGAAAGTCGCGTCGCGGATAACGGAGGGGGTCCACAGCCACACAGCCACAAATCTTTTTCTAGCCTCTAGTGAAAAAGAAACCCAAAAAAAAAAACACACAAGAGATAAGTAGGCTCAACCCGGGGTTCCAGGAACCAGGCCATATCGAGGAGCAGAGCGGACCCGACGGCGACGATAGTTCAAGCCCAGATCGCCGCCAGATTCGTCGATGAACTCTCCCAGGTGATGATGAATTAGACTTGCTACACCGCTAAATATTTACTACCGTAGCCATAAATTTAGGGTTAACTGGCCGCTTTGGCGCGATTATTCCGTCCGCTAATTTCGACTCAACGCCTCCCGTCTGACAGTTCGCTCTTGAGGAATCCACAAGAGAGAATTGAAGCCACCCCACCAGTGCAAAGTCAACTCCATGACCAATCCCAAATCGTTTCTGAATTCATGCCTCGTTGCAACAAGTAGACCATTTGTGCAGTGGTAACTGCAGCAGTTTTGCACCCATAGAAATGACTTTGTCGTCATGGTGCTCGTTGATAAACAAAAAGAGAAAGGTAGCGAGACAATTCTCTCAATGGCGTCGACGGACTGATCATTAAACAGAGATCAGCAGGGTACAGTGGTCTTGTAGCGAGTCCCAGCGGGCTGCAGTGGTCTTCCCGCACGCTATTGGGTGCTGAAGAAGGATACTGCCAGGCGCTGTAGAAATTCGCCGGAGGATGTCGCTGAGGGCTTCTGTAAAGTGCTGGAGAATGGTGCTGTAGGTGGTTCTAGAAGATAGCCCACAAGTGGGCTTTTGGTTATTGTAGAGCCGCAGCAGCAAAGCTACAGAGAGTTCTTCTAGCGGCCCATGGTGAGCTTCTTTCCAGATTACACAAGGATCGTCACATTTTCTAGTGGCCTTGATAGGTCTTTAGGCTGGATGATGAGCGCTCAAGTCAAGCGAATTTGCCATTTTACCAATCCATTCCTAGCAGCCCATCTCTAGGTGGAGCTTGCGCTTCGTACCTGTAATTGCGGTGGGGAGAGGCTTTCCCAATTAGATAAGTACCGAATTATTATATTAGGTGGCTGTTGGATCAAATGGCGTCCCGTAAGTCTCAGTATGTAACGGAACGGAGTTTGGTCAATGGGTGTCCAGTTTAAGAAATTAGCTGGAGCATATTTCTGATCTCACTCCTGCTAGGCAGCATTTCCAAGAGGAAAAGCAAGTATCAACGTTTGGACAGGACTGCCATAGTATCCTAAACGGCCAGAATTCAGTGCTTGAATGTTCTCAGTTGAAATTTAGAAAGATATTCACGCTTAGCACGCCTTGCGGGCGCTGTTGGACCACGGCTCAGCTCAAAATCAATCCCAACAGGCAGGAAACCCATCGAGGTATCTGTGCGGTAATTTGTCTAGACCGGGCGGCCCCCGAGTTCCCCGCAATCTGGCCACTGCTCGCCCAGGCCGATACAAGACCATGTCATGTAATTGCGGGCTCAGATCTACGGCACGGATTGCTGAGTCAATGTCTGGCCGTGGTAGCCCAGGCCACGCGGGCCAACCCTTTTTTTAGTGAATTTAGACGAGACATAGCAGGACCAACACTTCCAGTTCCATTCCGTCTTGCTCGCTGACGCAAAACCTCTCCCTTTTTCTATAAAAGTTCCACTCTAATCGTGCGTAGATCGCACATGTGCGGGGCCAGAGATTGGCAACCAAGCCATACTTTTGCATTGGCATTGCAGGGAACCACTCCCGACCGGCCAATGTCCTAGAAATGGATTGGTGAGTACGCCTCAAGAAAAGGACATATCAAAGAGGAAATCCAATCTCCTTGCAAATATGTCACCAAAAAAGGGGGAAGAGAAAAGTATTTAAAGTAGCAGTTCTTGAATGGCCGGGTAGGTGACGCAATTATCACGCTGTCGCCGCCCCTTGGGATATTCGCGAGCACCATGAAGTTCAGTAAAACAGCCTATCTAATGGCAACAGCACTGCTGTATGCTGGTGCAGATGCTTCCGGGATGTGCTACACAGCAAGAAGCGATGTCCCAGATGGCAGGCTGACGACCACCGACACAGCCAGTGCGGCCACGACAACAGCAACAGCAACAACAGGTCTTACATGGCAGCAATCATGCAGGGGTTCAAAACCCTGCCGCGATGGGGCCTCCACATGCGCCTTGATTGCGATTGCACATAGACCTAGCAGCATGGACGCTGATAAGTGCTACACCAGCTGTAGGTACTTGGGCGCCAGGTGCGCGTCGTTTCAACTTGCAGAATCAGGCTGTATTCTGTACGAGAACAGCGGAGATGGATCGAGCTCTGCGTTCCCAGAAGGCGTTTGGTACGAGATGACATGTATTTCATCTGTGTTGTCCGCTGGCTCAGCAACATCAACATCGACAGCACCAAGCGCAGCGTCAAGTTCAACGTCTGCTGCAGAGCCCCCGACATGGCCGCAAAGATGCAAACGAAGCGGATACTGCTTCAGCTCCCCCGGCGACTGCATCGATGCGCTGACCATCCTCGTGCAGCCAGCTAGCCTGACCGAATGCTACACCCAGTGCCAGTACTACGGCCCGGACTGCTTGACCTTTGCAGTCATAGAGGATGATGGTACTTGCGCTCTGTTCAAGCCGTCAGAGTCGGGTCTCCGCTTCGGCGCAGATGAAGACCCATTGGACTGGTACGACATGTCCTGTATCAACAATCCAGAAGGAGTGCCGGCACAAGCACAGCCCGCGGGGTCAGTTACGTCGGCAACTTCAGAGGCAGATGCGGAGACAGGAGTTGCGGAGGCAAAGGCAGAAAAACGCTCAGAAGCCATGCCAGCGGCACAGGCTGCTACAGTTACCGCAACGCCGGCGCGGCAGAAAGCCAAGGGAGCCGCAGACTTGGCGTCTCGGGAGGCTTCTAAGGCTACAAACGCAGCTCGAAGCGCCATAAACCACGCAGTCGCTGCTTTTTTAATGCGACCTCCGAATATGAAGCTGAAGTAGGGCTGGATGCGGTCCAGGCTGTGCGGACGCCCCTCAGAAAGCGAGCTCAGTGGCATGGACAGCCAGAGACGAAGCGGCGCACAGGACGCGACGAAAGAAGCTCAGCCTCAGGCCCAAACAGTCAGCCAAGCAGTGAGAACACGATCAAAGATGCAATGACCGCAAGAGCACAAGACGCAGACAGGGTACTGAGATGCAAAAAGTAAGGGGTGCGGTGGATGGGGCCGGTGACAGGTGGCAGCGGCAGCTGAGTTGATCCCGAGGATTTTGACACAGAAACAGACGGTTGTGCCTGTCGTGCCGCTGTGGTATTGGGCTTGCCCACTGCATGGTGGTGTAAGGATGCCAACTTCAACATGAAAAAGAAGCGCAACAGATAAAAAAAGAACATTCTTGTATTGATATTATAATAAACTTTCATCATATAACATAATCCTGATTTTCATTGTTGTGTGAGGACAGTTGAGTGAGGTCAAATGGGCGAGCGGCAGCGGTATCAGAGCTTTGTCCATCATTGTGAAAACAACAAGCCGGTGCGACGGTTGTTGACTTGTCACCACCGTGGTGGTGGATGATTGCAGCGGCAAGGAACTTAGCAGACACCTAGTCGAAAAGCAAAAAAAGTGGTAGAGTTAAGTGCTAATGATACAATTGAAGCATGCGTAAAAAACTGACCCCCTCAAATTCCATACTTGTCCTCAAACATGGTCAGCGCATTTGTGATCCAGGGATCACTTTGCAGGTCTCGAAAATCCATCCAACCTTGACGCGCGCCCATGTCTCTAACTTTGACTCGCTGCTCCCCCCCGTTGGTGAGCTGGACGTCCAGAATCTCGTCAATTTCCAACACGTCTACCTCACCATTGTCGCCTTGGTCCGAATCATGAATTCCCAACTCGTCCAGGCCAGCAAGGTGGGCTTCTTCTGCACTACCGATTTCGTCGTCTTCCAAAATAACAACTTCGGATGCCCCCTTGACAGCTTCAATGACTTCCCCCTTGCAATACGGGCACATGACAGGCTGGTCCGGAATACGCTTCAGAAAACGCGGCCCCGCTTCATGCAGATTCAGCCAGTGCAAGCAGACGGTGCACATGCAGTGGCCGACGAGGGTCTTGGACACATTATTGTCACAGACCATGAAGACTATGGTGCGGTTCTCGTTAAAGCAGAGTTGACAATCCATGTCCCAGTCGTACTGGCGGACCATCAACTTGTCTTCGTTGCTTGGGCTCCCCCCGCATGAGTCACAGAGAAGCTGTGGGCTTCATGAGTGAGAGTAAACAGTGCGCAAGTTTTGGGGAAGGCATACAAACCCCGAGTCGAAGCAACGCAGCTTTGGGCCCGGGCTAAGTTGCTCGAGACAAGTGCCACATCGCTTCAGCAGCTGATCTCTGGTGCGAGACATGTTAGCGGACCCAGTATTCTTGAGCAAAGAAAAGGAAGAAGAGGCACAAGAGGCAGGCTTGCTAGAGCAGAGTGTTCGGCTAAGGAGCAGGAGGAGGGGAACGTCAGATGAGCCGTCGTCTTTATTCTTTTCGTTTCGCTTCCTTGCTTTTTTTCGAGTGAGATGGTGGTGACACACAAACTCGGCTACCAATCAAACATCAGTGTATACTGAGGGGGCGGCATTTCTTTTTGGCCGCCTTTACTGTCATGAAATTCATTTAAGGAATCACAAGCAAAGCAATGTTGCTCGGTCCTCCGGGTCTAGAATGCAGAGAGGCTTGGGTGCTGACAGACGGCAGAGCGAGGTGGTCAGCACCATCCACCCTGAAGGCAGAGAGAGGGCAGTCATATTTGGAGTCGCGGTAAATCCGATGCATTGTCTCCGTTCTTATTCACCCGCCGGACTACACACAGAGACAGGCACGGAGTGGAGATTCTAGGGAGCGCAGAGCCGCAATCCACGCTAGAAACAACATCGCTCACCCCGAAGCCACCTAATTTAGGCCCCCCGAGTGAGGCTCCAGGTGGGAACTCGCGGGGGAACCCCCACAATTAGGCCGGCATGGGATGGTGGACAGGCGGCGCTAGCTCACACCCAGCTGAGTCTATCGGATTGGATCCGTATGCACGCTAACATTCAGCTATCGTCGCCCCGTCCGTCTTCAGCTCAACATTCAGCGCCCGTATGCAGATCATGTATGCAGCGAGTGTCAGCCCATCTCAACCTAAAACGAAACTTCTCATTATTAATCAAATCTCACTCTACTACTTGCTGGAAATCATCCAATCACGCTACCAAAGGGCGGCCACCTGACTTCTCCGGTAGCAAACTTGATATTTAGACTACATGAAGTGAGTGGCAAAACGTTGTCTCGACTCATCGGCGCGCCTTCATGCTACATTGACACCCAAAGGTTATATATCAAATACCAAAAAAAAAAAGGAAAAAAAGAAAAAGCCTATTTTTAATGGTTGAAAAAAAATAAAATAAAATCAACGGTGGAAGGGTAAAGATACAGAAAATACTACCCAACTACCCTATACCAATACATAGCCACTTGATTGGGACTTGTCTACCCCGCCACCAATCAATCCTACAATGACATTGAATGCGATGTAAATCCCTTCGCACGCGTTAAATTATTTTGTTGAAAACTAGAGGACGATATCTCGATGCTCCCAATTATGTCATGTGCCTAGAGCAATGTTTGACGCTGGAAGACCATGGCACTGGCTGGCGAGTGGCTCTTCATAGACACGAAGCGACACGATGTCCAACACGACAGCCAAGAAGGGCAAAGCCAACGATTTACTCCTCCCCCCGCGGTCGATCGATGAGAAAATATGTCCTGACATGGCGGCCGAGACGCCAAGGAGCAGGATAGTGATAGTTGAGGGCGACAGCGTGAATAAGCCCAATCCGCGGCCTGGCGCTTCCTCGTCTACCAGCGGTCGTGGCATCGCCATTCTATCATTACCGTCTGAATTCCCAGCTTCGTTTTCATTGGGGACGAATGAAAGTTTATTGCTAGCACCTAAGAGGACAAGAAGACGGCGCGCAGCCCCCTTCCGTGCTGCTCTGCAGCCTCGTTACCAACTTCACATCCGTACTCGGGATACCTAGTGGCTATGTGCAGGTACAAGTCCAGATCGACCCGTACCTTGAATTACAGGCAACATATCGACCAACTTGTTACTGTTCTTTCATGCTGTCCTATTTTAATTATAGTCTCATTTGTACTGGTAATAGGTTCAAAGCGGCTTTTGCAATGCATCCACCTCCGTGTCTGAAAAACTGGCCACGACTTCGATTGTGGCTTGACACCATTTAATTTGGTCCATATGTTGGATATCCATGGTTTGGGCAACATCCTGGATGATATTCTTGCCCCAATTCTTCATATACCAGGACTTCACCCCGCACAACCCCAATATAACAGCATAGTGCGCGAGAAGTGTCAAAGCCGTGGGATGCCGACCGCGGATCAAAGCAATGAGGTCATCCGACACGCAGATGGGCCAAGTCACCGAGACCCTCACCTCCGGCTCTTGAGCATTCAACAGGGCATCTTGTATCCACTTGATGGTTGATGAAATTGATTGACGACATGCATCAGCATCGGCCCCATCGCCGCCCTCCGGTATTGTGATATGGTTGAGCTGGTTTACCATCTCGTCTAGCAGTGGTGATGATACTTGCCGTCTCCTCACGAGGAAGAATTGGCTCAGCGAGCCCGACTTCAAGAGGTCTTCGTAAGAACGCAGAACACTTTTCACACCGCGGAGAAGAAGCATAACCTCTAGAAAATCATCAATGGGAGGTTGGCCGCGGGCTTCCTGTTGGCCAGTGTAAGCGGCGAATGCACACAACGAGACCAAAGATGAGCCGATGAAGAGTGCATCGCAAGTGTCCTTGGAATTATCAGCCAATGCAGTGCGCAATCCGCTAATAGCCTCGCTTTGATACTGCGATGCTGTGATGAAGTAATTTCGACAATCCTCTCGGTCTAAAAAAGCCAGATGAAAAGCCGAAAGAGCAAGAACTTGGTGGAGGAGGAAAGGGTAAGTGAAGGCCATATTCGGAACTTTCACCTGCCACATATTTTGCAGCTCCCTCCCTCTTGGCAAGGTGAAACAGGTAGAGGAGGTATAATGATGAATAAGTTTTAGCTCTGTGGTGTATACGTCATTGATTACGGGTGGCGATGGCTCGGTCATCATGTCCTCGGAAAAGTAAAGAGATGAGTTGGGGGTCGAGACTAGAGAAGGCTGGTCTCCAGCAGGGGCAGGAATAGTATCAGCAGAAAGCAAGGTGCCAGGTGTAAAAGATGACGCATAACTACTTGGCTCCGCGTCCATGCTATTCAGCTGGTCCAGTCGTACCTGTGCCGGACACTTAGCAAAATCCTCACCAGGCGACCAATATGGGGAGCGATGTGACTGACATTTCTGTACGTCTGGTCTGGTAAACCTTTTCCACTTTCTGAAACTTGTTGAGCAAAAGTAAGGCTGCAGTCTACTCCATGCCGAAGGCAAGCTGAACATGGCGTCTTTTCGTCACACTGTGTAATGGGTGAGGCGGTTGGCACAGCAGGTCATGATGGAGGCGCGGTACCTTGACTCGACGCTTTCTGCATAGCAGACACCCTTTACGGGACTTTTTGAAACCCAGCCGGGGCGGCATGTCACGAAGCGGTGTAGGAAAGGGGAATGAATACCCCTCGAGCTATTTCTAGCGACCTCGACAAGATTAAAGGTCGATAGGCCACAAGTCCGTGGGGTGACGCTGTAGAGAGCTTACCGAGATGGGTTGAAGGAGTATGTTTTAGGGATGAACCGGCCTAGTCTAATCAGGCCTGATTTTGTCCGAGGAACTGCCACTTCTTCTAGGCGTGTTCTCAGGTGTGTGGTGCTGCTCCCAGGACCTGGAGGGTTCTCGCCTCTAGCCGTACCCTGTAAGCACTCCGTAATCACTGAATCAGCCAGTATGTTCCACATGTATGCGATTAGCTGGTGGGCGGCAATTGGTTTGTCCTCCAGGTGCTGCCACGGTGATGAATACAAGTAAGAGAGATGGGGTTGGCGGTCCTTGCTGGTGTTGTGCGGAGAGAACTTTCACAAGCCGTGCGAATTCTCTCATGGGTGAGGATAGGACTACGTCACTAAGAAACTACACAACAAATCATGCTGTAGAGGACCCAACAACTTATCTACGATGCAGATATGAGCTAGCACAGCCTTGGTGGGTCGAGGCTCAGGGCACGAGTAACCAAGGTGGACCAAACTGGGCCCGGCGTAAAGACGAATAAGGTTTCATGGCCTAATCGATCTTTGATGCTGCACGTGCAGACGTCTGTGATGGAATCGTTGCCAAATAAGCAAGACCATGCATAGTATATCAGACTCCCAAAACCTAGCGCGCGCTGTATGACGCACCCTGCTCGGGCCTTGAGCGCCATGAGTTCTCAGGCACAGTACATCAATGTCCAGCAGCAGGAATAAAAAGAAACACGGCGATGAGGCGAGCGGATATAATATACTAGTACTAGAGTGATTTGCTTATCGTCCAATCCTAGTGGCACTAATTTTGGCTGGCCCATGATTACATACACAAGAGCTTGATAATCAACGCTTTTTCCCACACGGCAATAATCGGGGAAATCGGCCCTTGGCGTTGCTCTCGCTCTCGCTCTCGGCAGTATTCCGGTGGGGGAGATTTCCATACGGACCCGAGAAAAGAAAGAAAAAACTATCTGATTGGATATTCGGATTCCAATCGGACCGGGACCAAAGCTCTCCACCATGGCTTCGTGGGGAATTGAGGTTGGCGCTTCCCTTACTTAGAGTTTCATTGTGATGATCTTTGGTACACACGGGGTTGCTGAAGCGTTATAATAGTTTGAATGCGATAGTTTTCTCGCTGAGCCGAGATGAATTGTAAAAAGTTTCCTGTGCGTCTTCTCAATCTAAAACGCCATTAAATTTATTAGACTAGCCTCACACAATATTTGCGTTGCGTAGGCTAGCAAGCGCAGAGCGCTTCGCAATGCTGATTTAGAAATTCCGTCGTATTGACGGCATGAGGGATACGCGTATACGAAATGCTATGACTGGGATGACGCCGAACAATGCGCTCGGGCGCTTGTGCAGTCTGAGCTCTACAGAATTACCGATTGTAGTCCGACCAGATCGACATGCGTGCCGATTTTGCCAGTCATTTGTCTCCACCTCTGATATTTTTCATTTCCTTGGATAGGGCTATCTTAAAGCCGCGAACCGGTCGAGGTGATGGATATGAGAAATGCGAGTCCAATCTTTCACTCCTGATTCAGTGACCAGACAGCAATTGGGGAGGTTCAGGCAGTTTTGGACCTGCATCCATCTTTTTGTCCTGACCTTTCTGCCTCATGTTGGTTGGGCGAGATAGCACTCGTCGGCTTGTAATTCAGATGGATAATCCTCTGCGCGGTGGTGTCTTATGTGGGGAGGCACCGTATAGCCACCCTTCGCCTCACGCTATAGGTATTTGCGGATGGAGGCATGGCCAAAGCACCGAGAGCGAGAGCGATCTTGCCGACATGGAGAGGGTGCCGTTGTTCCGTTGAGTACGGATTGGCCTTAGGTTAGATCATCGGGATGTACATGAGGTTTCAAGTGGAAATAGATCGCGTCTGAGCTTCATCAGCCTCAGCATGTACTCGAATGCTTAAAGGACTCATTCTCATAAATACTTCTGTTCATCCACCTCTAAAATATCATCTCCATACCTCATCTCTCCATTAAAACGTCAACCGCACCAACTACGATGCTTCAGTCTACGGCCCTCAAACTCCTAGCCATACCTGGCATAGGATCAGTTGCAGCTGCTTCATCTCTGCAAGAGAACCTCCTGCAACCGATGGTTAGTCTACAAACCGGTGCAGACTGTGCTTGTACGAAGCTGGCTTCTCGCTATGATGGCAATTCACTTCTCTTCGCCAACTCGACGAATTACACTACCGAGACCACCAATTACTGGGATAAACGAGCAGTTTTGGACCCGAGGTGCATTTTCATTCCCAAGACGGCAGATGAAGTTAGCTTCGCCATGGCTGCCTTCTCTTCGTGTGGTACGCAGTTTGCAATCCGAGGCGGAGGACACATGAACGTAGGTTTACAGACTGTGCATTTCAGCAGGAAGCTTGGTGTTAACGACCAGAACAGAACCCAGGAGCCAACAACATTGAGGGCGGCGTTTTGATGGCGTTCAACGAAATGGCGAGCATCAATGTTGCGTCGGACAACAAGACTGTCCATGTTGGCCCAGGGGCCAGGTGGGTCGACGTTTACTCGGCGCTGCAACCGTACGACCTGTACTGCATCGGCGGACGGCTGAAGACTATTGGTGTTGCTGGTCTGGAGCTCATCGGAGGATTCCACTACTTCAACAACAAGTACGGCATGGCCATGGACAACGTGGTCAGCTATGACGTCGTTCTCGGCAATGGCACCCAAGTCACCGCCAGCGCGACATCTCACCGCGATCTGTTCTGGGCTCTAAAAGGCGGCGCGAATAACTTTGGCGTTGTCACAAACTTTGAAATGAAAGCCTTGCCGATCCCGAAAATCAGCACGACGACGCAGCTGTTCAACGAATCAGCAGTCCGGGACTTCATCGAGGCGACGGTGGACCTGGTTTTGAATGACGGACCCAAGACTGCGGCTGGAAGCGTCATTACGATTGGGTATAATACTACGACCAAGGTTGTGTCATGCACACTCCTCGGTGTCCAAGAGGGGACCGAGTCGCCGCCGTCGCGCTTCGCCAAGTTTTCTGCCATCCCAGCAACCACGAGGCAAAACAGCGTCGTCAAGCCAATCGACTGGCATGCTAACCTGGATTCTCCATTTCAAATGTCTCGGTGAGTGAAGGTGTTCTTGGTGTTCCAGATATCGCAGAGAGAGAGAGAGAGAGAGAGAGCTTGTACAGCGAAAGAAGTGATGGCTGACCATTTCCCAGAGTTCAGTTTGGCCACGCAACCATCAAGCCAGATGCTGCCCAAATTTATCGCATTTACCAGTCTTGGAAAGCCTCACTCGATGGCCTTTCCGACGTCGAAGGGCTGAACCCCACTCTCGCATTGAACCTCCTCCCCAAGAGCGCCTTGTCCATCGCGAAGCACAATGGCGTCGGCAATACTTGGGGCATGGACGACAATCAGAGCTACATCTGTAAGACAATACCTTATCCTTGAATCCGGGTTATTGGCTCGTGCGACAAACTAACATGATGCGCAAAGTGTGGCAATTGGCAACCAACTGGGGCAACGCCGTCGACGACCTGCGCATTTCCAACTGGGCTCGCACATTTATTGACCATTGGCATACTGACAGCATGGCGAGGGGCCTGGGCCACCAATTCATCTATGCCGGCGACGCTGCCGAGTTTCAGGACGTATTCGCAAGCTACCCTCTCCAAAACGTCAAAAGAATGAAGAGCATTCGCTCCAAGTATGACCCTGAAGACGTATTTACCCGTCTGAACTGGGGTGGCTTCAAGCTTGGCAGTGCTTGATTGAGCTTGCCCATTGAGCCTTGTGGCAATCGAATTTCGAGGTCGCGATTGATAGTGCGGTAGTAATAGGGGCAGACTTGATAAGCAAGCCTTAGGAGAAGGCGCCATGCCCAACCTGCGATTGGCGTCAAAGGTTCAACAGTGATGCTGGATCAAGGTTGATTGCCGGATTTACTCCCCGGCATTACTACCTACTAACTTTGGATTCCTCCTTGGGTCGATACCCTTCATTTGAAGAGATATCAAAGACCAAGAACCCAATGCTTCGATGGGTTAGGAATTCTAAATTTGCCATGGGGAAGCTGATGACGAGAGGTTGTACGGAAGAGGAGTTGGATTGGGATGAAAAGGATGGATTGAGTAGAGCCCCTCCGGAACCATCTATCGATTGGCGAAAATGCAAGGAAGGAACTTGTTGCCACGGACCAAAATAGCGGAGCGTCACGTATGGACAGGTAGTTGATGCTTTGATGTCGGGTTGATAGGAATGCTATCCTACCATTCACGGGCATTGCGCCTTTTCTTCTCCAGATGAAACGAATTGAATCGACCCCAGACATTGATTCTGCCTCTATGTATGCTCCTCGCCCAATTGGCTTTGCAAATAGTCAGTGTAGAAGTCTGCACCTCTCATCCCGGGCTTGCGGTCTGCGCGTGGAAGGCAGATGAGGGCCTGGCGGCCGAAGGAGAGACACGCGAGGGGATGGGCCAAGTGCCAGACTCACTCTGCTGGGCTCTGCCAGACTACCTGTTTCCGACTGCCTGTCTCGAGCTGCCTCTGTCTGTCTGTGCCAGGGCTTGTACGCACGCGGCTTGTTTGCTGTTCACAACACAACAGTCGCCCTCCGGTCGCAACACCAAAGTCTCCTGCAGCTTGGCTGCCCGCCTCAACTCTACACGCCATGTCACACTTCTCCCGCCGCCGCCACGAGGCAGTCTGATTCACACCTTCGGCCATGAGATGGCGGTATTACAGACCCCGCTCCACCCCGTCGTATATTTCCTCGGCCAAGGCAACGTGTGCAACCGGGCCGCCGTGTTTCTCCCGTCCGTCTCTCCGCCATGACGAAACTCGCCCACGAGAGGACCCATAGCCAGGCAGCCTTGGTATGAGCTGGCCGTATCGCAAGCCACGCTTTCAGAGGCATGATGCATACCCGTCAATATTCTCGTCAGGATAGACTAGACGGCCCTTCTTTTCCCTCCCGCGTCTCAGTTGGCGGCACCACAACTCCACCCTCAAAGGCATAACGCATTCCCGTCGGGCTGACAGGAGCACCATCCTAAGGACGGGTCGGGCAGCCTTGCTTTGCTTCCCTCCCGAGCGTGAGTTGGCGGTATCGCAAACTCCGCTCTCGACGGCACCACGCATTCCCGTCGGGTCGGCGTCAATTTTCTTGTACACGTAGGATTCAATGCGCACTGTTATTCACAACTCATCTAGCAAGTTCTGTATGGAATCGTGTAGTGCAATTCCCCTGCCACAGTCACGTCGTAGTGTAAACGGGGCTGACAGTCCCGGCCGTGAGGCGAAGCCATATGCATGGACTCGTCCACAACTATGCTTCGTGAAGGGGATGCCCGACACCTTGGTGACGGCTATTCTATGCTATCCGTGGGGCGCTTCCTCTCTAACGTGACGTTGCAGTGCCATGTGTGCAACTGTCTATTCACAAAGTCATGCTCCGCACGGCTTCATACGCTATCATCGTACCTTTGAGACGGCTACCTTGTCGCATCTATGGGGTTATCTCCTCGGAATGTGGAGTTGCATCATCATCAAAGCTTACAAAGGCATGCCACGTATGCCATCGATGACTTACTTTGAGACGGCGAGGTTATCGTATCTATGGGGCTTTACCCCTTACTAGAGTGTGACGACCCGCTGCCAACAGTCAGAGACGTCGTGCAAAGGTCGCACAAGTATCTCAGCTCCGCTGGGATGGCTACATGCCCAGCCGTCTCTTCGGACAAATATACCGGCAACTCGCGTTTGTTTGCTATCAACTCCGTCGAAGTGCAACGTCGGCAACGTCGTGTAACATAGCACTAGGGCTGTCCTCGCCCCGTTCTCTCTCCCAACACCGGAAAGGCGACAATTGCCCAACCTTTTCCCTCCTTTCACGTGGCAAATCCTTGGGCCCGAATATCTCCTGGAATTCTATATAATACTGTCTGGCCCCTCCTGTCAAATCTTCCTTTTCCTCATCACTCGCCATCACTCACCACTCCTCACCCATCACTGTCCCCAACATCTCACTGCGCCTGACTTCACTTGAAGATGATGCCCACCGATACCCACTGGTTTGCCCTCTCTTCTCCCACAATGAACTTTGCTGATTCTTCCTCACAGGAGCCCACTGGCTGATTGGCTCTTTGCCTTTTGCAACATTGCCCGCCATCGTCTACTGGTTAGTCCCTTTCCTTTCTTCATTCTGACTCTCACTGACACTCAACAGGCGCCCTTCGCTCGAATCACTCGATCCATCTGCTTTCACGTCTTCCTCTGTCTTCTGCTCTTCGGCGCCAATTGGTAAGTACCTCTCCTGAATTGGACTGATGACTAGCTCTGACCTTTCTCATGAGGCACTCCCTGGTCCAATGGCTCGATACTCTTGGTCTTCCCTCTGCACTCCAGGTGCAACTGTACTCTGCGGTTTTTGTTGCTGCCCACCGGTAAGTATCCTCCCTGATCTCCACTAATCGCTGTTGCTAACCCTTTTGAGCTGTATGCTGGTTCAATTGCTCTACGCCTTTGCTACCACTTTCACATCCACGGCTGCCTTTTCTCGCTGCTTTTCGCTGGCACCCACTGGTTCGTACCCTTGACACATTTGAGATACACTGTTGCTAACCCCTTCTAGGCACCCGATTCCGCTCTCCACAAGAAGAGAGCCTACGCACCTCATGCCGAAGCCATATCTGCCTTGATACAGATGAGCTCCCTCACGGCTTTTAACTTGCGCCCAAAGGCTAGTACTCACTTGACCGTTGATGTTCGCAACCGCTAACTCTTTTCTTCAGGCGCTCAATCACCCTCTGAACAAGTAGAGAGTGTACGCACCTCATTCTGGAGCCATGTCCACCGAGAAGTTCATGGGATCTGATGAGGTGATGCGTTTTGGGGAGACGCAAATATTCCCCAGCCTCCAAAATTGAAGAGGCTATATATATCGACATCGACACAGCAGCCACAGTATCGAACGCTGCCGGCGATTTGCTCTGACTCCGGTTTGGGCTTGACTGTTCAGGATGCAGGACCCTAGAACCATCCTCACAAGCGTGAGGGTATAGCGGGTCCTCGTCATGGTTCCTTCTCGAGCGCTCGCATTTGAATGAGCCAGCTCACTCGGCACGCCCTCGAGCACTTACTCTTGGCTTGGCAACCAAACGGCTTTAGCACTGAGCTCGCACACCTACACTCATCAACCGAAACTTGAATTGGTTGGTGAGGTCGAGTTCTGGCTATTTGGCTTGGGGACGGATGTTTGGAGCCAGTTTAAATTCAGATGGCTCAACTTACACCGATGCGACTGCCACAAGATGAGGGCACTCCGATATCCCCACAGAAAGCCACGGCGAATTCTCTTCGCCTTTCGCTGCTTGGTCGATCTACCTGAAGTACCGCTGAACGGGTCCACCGATCCATTCGCTCGTGTTCATCGTGCTTTATATATACGGCAAGCCGAGGACCCAGGGGTATGCATCTCTCCGATTGATGCCCTCCCTGAGAGAGTGATGAGGGAATGTGCATGGTCAAGCCCATATGCATCCCGCCTTTGACACCTTTTACGATTGGCGTCAAGGTCCTGAGAATGCTTGGGCGGAAGGAAGCTGGAGTGGCAATATGTTCTCGAGGACGATATGTTCTCGACGCTGCTCCAATAGTCCATGCCCAGCTCTACTGCGGCACTGTGGAGAGTCACCTTCTATCTGCGCCAGATGGGCCCATCGGATTTTGGCTTTCGCGCTAGCCAGGAGAAGAGAAAGACGAGGCGAACCGAATAAGATTGGCTGCGTTGGCTTTCATGTCACTATAGACATTGACCAAGCCAACTTCACCAACTAGTCAGCAACCGACTGTGCTCAGGTATAGAGCACAGATGAGCTGCTACTTCAAGATAGCGCTCGAGTTGGTTTGCCAGGAAGACTATGCTGTTGACGGTTTGGCCAAGCTCTGGGCTGGGAAAGACGCTGCGAAATCGATGAGACGCAGGTGAGCTTCTCCAATAGCTTCAATAAGAGCTTTAACGACAGCTTCAACGAATCTGGTCTTGACTATCTTCTCTGGCCGAGCCCACCAGCTATTCGGTGGCCATCTTTGCGCTCTTCATCGGGGGTCTTTTTGCCGAAAGGAATCAAGAGCGGAATGGCTCTTCGACCACGCTGGAATCGGAGGCTTACCTGATCTGACATATCGATGCGTCCAGCAGGAACAGATGATATTGCAGCACTCCTAGGCCAAGCTGTCTTGCAAGTGGGTAGATCAGAGCGCTGAAATTTCAGCAAATCAGCACTTGGGATGAGTCTGTTTGACGTCGACAGACTCGACACTACGAATTGTCTAATTGACCGCTGCTTCTCGCGAGCACTTGTGGCGGAGCTGAACAGGCGAAACTTGCGGATTAAATTCTGTCTGCTCGTTTTCGGTCACGACAATGCATCCTCTCCATCATGGAAGATGCATATGGTTGGCACAGCCATACTACTACCACCGCCTACTGCTACCACCACATCCGCCATCATAAGATGGATATGCTATATACACAGAGGTGTTTTCACTTTCCCACCAGGATAGACCCACCGCCCTCAAGAAGCCCAGGTAATCCCTGCCTGCGTGCATCATTTCTGGCTTGCTCAAATTGAGCTCAATATGGCCATGCTTCCCGGAGCCTGGTCCTCCTAACGAATCCAGGGAGTGGGGGGAGATGAGCATTAGGTCTGGATCAGCAACTTGGTCGATCCTGGAGCTTGGGTTCGCACAATAGGAAAGCAACCTTGAATCTGCTCCGACAGCCTCACCGCCAGAAAAAATGGTGTCATACTCCCCATTTGCGGTTCTGGCAGTTCCCCCGCGTTGTCTACTGGTTTCGACATCAAACACCATGTCGATACAAGGCTCGCCTGCGTGGGACATGATCATTGACGACTTGCCCTTCCTTGTGGCAACTACGATTCCATCTTGTCTAGCTTGAGTCGGGCACACTGTAATACGCATCAGTTCAGCATTGTTCTAATGGTGGCGTATACCGACAAAAATTATGTCGGGTGGCTTTCCGAAGTCCATTGCATCTTCGACAGGTATTCTTGTCCTGGTCGAATAAGGTGTATACCAACAAAAAATATTTTTCCGGGGCGACTGGAGACATGCGTGACAGCGCAGGGGTTGGCTAAAGGCGAGCTCGATCACAACCAGTTAGTTGCGGTTTTACCGCTCCTCACCATGGTCGGCCGAATTGTCTTCCTGTTCTCTCCAGCGTCGTGCCTATTCACTTGTGCGCCAGGGCGGCCGCGTCGGATCACCAAGGGTTCGTCATGCCCACCAGCTAGCGGCCAAAGCCACTGCTGAATTGCCGTCGACGGTGCTCGTGCCCTGGATACAACGCGCTTGGAAGGTCACGATGGAGCTCCTGAACTAGGCATTGCGAAGAGTTTTCGCTACATTCTCCACGAGTGCGAGGTACAGCCCGAGGGCTCTTACCGCACAACTATGCTTTGTGTGCGGCGGCACGGTTGGACTCGAGATATTTGTCCTCTCTATCTTTGTGTGTGGCTTTTGCGGACGTTGACACCCCGTGGTCTGCACTTCATTGTGTCAACGGACGATGCAACCACCATAAAGCATCCTTTTTTTTTGCCTCGGGGCCTGCAGCCGCCAATAATTGGAGCTGCTTGGTCGTCCGAGGAAGATGCATTGCGACTACGACAGTGCCTGAGTATCTTCTGTGTGCTCCCGACCGGGTACGAGCCGTGTCTCTATCGGCCCTTGGTGGCGGCAGCCGAGATCAAAGCAAGGTACACCTGGCATCGAAACACCAACAAAATTATACCTTGGTGCTCCGCCTTGGGCAGGGATCGGAACTGCAGGAGGCTGCTCATCAAGAAATGGGCCATGCATACTCTATTTCTGCGACGGATCGGGGATCCTACGAAACCGCGGATGGCCATGTGCGCATACAGGACATGTTTCTGAATCTCACAAACCGCGTTACTGTTTCGCTCAGATCAGACACGTCTATGTCTGCCTCGAGTATTGTCTTTACGACTAAAGTCGTATTGCCTGCTTCTGCGACCGATTGAGGCATGCCACGAAACGGCAGCAAGCCAGATGAGGAGACGGTCGATGCAACCACTCGCGGTTCGGCTTCGGGCGATTCTCAAGAACGCATTCACACTGCATAAGATTTCCCCCAAATACATGGGCATTTGTGAAAGGAATTCACTCTACATCCAAACTCCTCATCCAGGAGACGACCGATCAGATCTTTCGCCGCATCGAGAGAGAATGTTCGAGATCCGGAAGAGTTACTAGCCCTAGATTTGTCTCGATTTTACTGAGTTCGCTCTGGCTGCCCCAAGCCAGATATGTTTGAGCTTATGGTCACCATGATTACCGTCAAAAATGCGACCATCCATGTCCAACGGACTCTCACTATGGAGCCGCATCAGTGTCCACCTCGCGTCTCCTCGATTGAGAGCAGTCTGTGCAAATTGGCTTCCGCGGAATGCTTGTTCTTTTCAGCAGCTAACGTGAGGATGCTTGAGGAGTCTGGATCACAACAAGAAGTATCATGTTCAGCACAAGCTCTCCCTGAATCTACGGGAGCCTCTTCGGATGCCGAATCAATGGCTCCGAACTACCAAAACCTTTCCTCCATATGAGAGGCTTCCCTCTGTGACGAGTACCATGGGTTTTATTCGTCTCTCACACACACACCTCTTATGAGGTAGGAGAGAAGGCCTGGGACCTTAGTGGGATGATGATTACGAATGCATACTATATATAATGTGCATCGCGGGATAGCATCCTGCAATATGTGGATGGCATCTCGCAACTGAATGGCATCCTGCAATATGCCAGTCGACCTGTTAGAGGTGCACTACCGGATGGATACGAGCTCCCAGCCCATGATTGCTAACGGAGTGTTGTGAGTCTGAACGACTACACGAGTACGCCCACAACGAAGGAGTTGAAACAAGTATAACAACACCTTCCTTCTAGAGGCTGGAGGTCATCTGTCACGGAAGCCATAGACATTGCGGTCTGGTGGTTGCTTCCCAAGCGACCCTAGACTCCCTATGGTTGCCCAACGAGCGGTCCGCCTAGGATGGGATTTGTCAACGCGCTTCTCTCTAGATGACAGACAGACAGGCGGAAATTAGATGATACAGTGATATCCAGTCAGAAGATGTATCAAGACACGGACACAGCAAAAATATGTGAACGACAGACACTGCCTAGGAATCGCACAACATTCAGCCAACTGCATTCGGGTGTACTAGGCTAAGATCAAGGAAATGATGAGCCAAATTGCTTCAACCACATTTCCGGATCCTCAATTTGGCTCGATTACCATCTCGAAAGACTTGCTAGCGGACCTCAACCCCCTGCATACTCAGCATCTTATAAGACCGAGTTCTTTTGATGGCATTTGGTTTCCGCATCTGAGAAAATGAAGACTCTAGATTCAACCCAAATGGTCGATTTCTTCACAAGAACAGATAAGGCAATCCACACGACGAGCAGCAGACATAGAAGCCTCTGGGGCCAGTCTCCTGAATCAAGAGCTATCTTCTGCTCTCTGCTGGCTCACACTACCGGATCCCTTCAATGAAGCCATTTCCACGCCTCCCGACACGTTCCCCCGTTGAGGACGCAGTTGACAATGTATTGTCACAGCCTGGCATCGTGGCCATACCACACTCAACACAACGTGCCACGAGATCTTTGACATCCGAATGAGACCGGCGGAAATCAGCTGCCTCATTGGCTTGTTTCCTGGCGACTACGAACAAACCGACCTATTGATCGCCTCCATTGATCCAGCGCCTTACTCGGCAGCTATGAACGGCGCCTACGAACCAAACGCGCCTGGGGGCTTCGAGTGCTGCAGCACTTCGTCGGATAGCCGACCTCGCTCCCTATATACTTTGAACAACAAACAATTCCACATCGGGCTATCAGCATCTGCTGCTACCAACCCAAGGCTTGCGGCTCGATATCATCGCCATGCCAAATTGCTGGAAGGTGTGCGAGTGCTGCCTCGTTCACCACTCCAACCCCGAGTCCAAAGGCGACATGACGCCGAGCCGAGTGGAAGCTCACTTTGGCATCCAGTGTATGTGTCGAAGCAGAAGTTTGACCATGGCGGTTGCGATGCACGCCCTTCGAAGGCCCTCGATGTTTCTATCGTGCTCAAGAGCCCGGACAGGGGGCCTGCAGTCGGCCATCAAGAACATGTTTTGCGCTAGCACTAACGTGGACGGTTCCCGAGTCTGGTCAACGTCGGCCTTGTGCCCAGGTAGGTCGAACACCACACGATCTAGAGAGGGCCAGGGCCGCATCCAGCTCTCGCGCCTGGTATGCCAAGGCCTTGTGCAAGGGGAGATGGATCCCATTGAGGAGGGTCGCTATAGAAATGCCCCGATTGAGATTGAAGACTCTTAGACGGGTGGGAGAAGACAGGCAATCAAAGTTCGCTGCCATCCTACGCCTCGGATCCAGTATGGATTCCCAGCATGGCTGGTTTTGTTGCAACAAAATGCGACAGCCACTAGTGGCCAGGTATGTCAACGCCAAGAGGAACCCAGCACAAGCATCTCACATCAACTGATCCCGTCACAGTACTGTTTAGGAAGTTCCTACAGCCAAGCGCTTCCGCCCCGGGGCTTTGCAAATCAGTTGCGTCTAAAAAGTCAATACGCAACACCCAGCCCAAACATCTTCCTGCTTGGCGATCCATCGACACACCAAATTTGGATGCAACAACTATTGCGGGCAGATGACGGTCCATCCACTATTGGAGCATATCCAATCGTCCGACTGAGATCGAAGACTCTTAGATCAATGGGGGCCGCCAGCGTTTCTAAGCCAGTAAGTATTTCCATCTCCGACCTTTAAACCTCAGTCACGACTCGACACTGACGCGCATGGCAGCTGCTGTTTCATTGGAACTCATAGAACCGCCCCGGCTGATATTGTGGACTATTACTCATCCGACGAGCTTCTCCAAAAACCCAAGCTGTGGTCAACGACCCTTCCATCAATGGAATCTATCGCCTATCCTCGAGCAACAAGCATTGCCCACATCTATACTTTGAAGACGATGCAACAAACATCGTCGGGCGAGATCGAGAGGCATCTGTCGCGAATACATTGCCTCTCTTTGCGGGTTTGCCAACACTGCAGCAAAGAAACGAAAAAAAAGAGGTCGAGCGCGCTGGGTCCCTTCCACTTCAACGGTTGGAGAAAGGTTCTCTCCATACAATAGCGCACAACGCAATGGGCAGCCTCGCGAACCTCGGGACAGGCATATGGCCTCTTGGAGCTCCACGAGAGATTGGTGAATATCTTTCGCGCCAGAAGAACTCAAGGCCGACATAAGCGCCCCTCTGGCCTGCCGACGACAGGCAATACACCTTATATCACGACCTGCTTTACCGGGGGACACGTTGTCGAAGAAATCAGAGTTCCTCGCATTTCTTCACAACATGTCCCTCCCATCTTATGCGAGGAGACGAAGCTGGACTACCTCGCATATCTCTTAAGACTTTCTTCCGGTTCCAGCTCCGAATCTATCCAAGCACATCACAACCATCATCATCATCACACACTTACCGCAAGAAGCACAATCTATCTTTTTTCGAAAGTATCTTCTGCCAGGATCAACCTGCCCTATCCTTCATCCGGACGCCTTCCTGGGTCATTGCTGTGAAATATCCACCAATGTCCTCCGATTCGCCCAAGAAGGATGCATGTGATGCACCAGAAATCGGGTTCGACATCAGGAATTTCGGGATGCGCTGGCGAAGAGCTATGATCGGTACTATTCTTCTCTTTGGCATGGAGTGTTGGCATGGAGCCTCGGAAAGGTCAATGGCATTGATTGTCCGCCGCCTTTGCGAGAGCCATGAGGCAATCGAAGAACGAAAACAAAACATCCGTGCTCTTCACACAATAATGTTTCGGCATCTGGTAGACAGGGGTGGCACTCTTGCATGGGTTCCTCCCGGAGCAGTCTACAAAAATGTTGCATTAGCTGATTTATCGACAACTATCACCACGGTTCTACGGTGCGCCAAAGACAGGTTCACCTCGTATCTTGTCTTTGTGCGAGCCGGGAGTGACATGACGGCGGTGTTTCGGCCGGGGGGGAGCTCAGGAGCGGTTGCTTGAGCAATATTGCCTCCTCGTGCTCCCCTGGCGGTCCGCAACATGTTGCACAAGCTGATTTATTGTCAACCATTGCCACGACTCGACGATTCTAGTCGAAAAATTACCGTGTCTGTATTTCCTTGCCCAACCCAAGGAAATCATTGCGGTATTGCGGTCGGACAGCTCCAGAGCGGTTGCTTGAGCAATATTTTGCCTTGCTCCAGCGACCAGCAAAATGATGATGCACGAGCTGATTCATGTCGACCAACACCGCGATTCGGCGGCTGCGCCCTCAACAAACACCGACTATATATATCTTTCGGCAACACGAAGGCAGAGAGGCCATCGCAGAGCTCCAGAGCGGTTGCTTGAGCAATATTGCCTCTTGCTCTGCCAGCCATCTCATGTTGCATCAGCTGATTTATCTTCAAACACTATGACGACCCACAGTTCAGTCTCGACACTTGGTTTGCACGCGCCTACACCGGCATATAAGCAGCCAAAGCGCAGTGGCATGCGGCCGCAGAGCTCCGGAGCGGTTGCTTGAGCAATATTGGCTCTTGCTCCAGCAATCGTGCGCAAAAGACGCACGAGCTGGCTTACCGCGACACGGGGCTTAGCGGAAACCACTTCAAGTGCCGAGGACCCTTGGTCTCCCAGATGCATTTTCCCAGTCATTCTGGGCATGGCCGTCCATCAGAGGGAAGACACAGCCATATGCGCTGTTCACAGGTCGACCCTCCGCGGATTGGTGGGTGGCTCGTGAGAGAATAAAAGGCATGAATAAGCTGGCATGTTGCACTAGCTGATTTATGGGGGTCTCTGAACATCCAAGTCGGCGAAGAAGAATGCCCTTTCCGAAACGGCTTCGCAGCTAGGAATCGGCAACCTCGATGCTGCGCCATTAGACCTTGTCCAGCATTCCAAATGTTGCACCAGCTGATTTACGACCAAGAACAACGACCCGGGGACCCTTTTCATCGGGCTGCTCCTGTGGCAGGGAAAAGATTTACGCTCTAGCCGCTGGCATCACGATTTCGAGACACATATATGACAGACAGATTTGAATCCAGACCCTCAGCGCAGAGGAAATGGATCGAGTGGATCAAGAGGTCAAGGCACCTCATGATGTATCCTGGCCAGCCATCCAAGTCCCCGATGCTTTTCTCGGAACAAAGAGAAGAAGATGTTATCACGAGATTTTTGGGCTCATCCTCAAAAATCCCAAAATTATTCTTTTGGGAAGGAGAAGCCGTTCAATTGCACCCGCTGCGTCTTGTCCCTAACAAACAAAATCGACAAGGACAAGGAGATGCCATGTGACGGCACCATTGTGAGGCCTCCCTTAAGAGGCACAGAAAAACTTCACCAACCAGTGTTTGCGACATACCTCAGAGCAACACCAGCAGGAATAGATCTCGTCGAAACACGCAAATAGATTTAATCCATTGGTCTCTGACGCTTTCTCGACAAGTATTCCACTTACTCGGCGACAAGTACAAGGAAACCTCATACAGCAAAATACACCTTGCATGAGAATGGCACTGTAGAGGCCGTCTCTCATGAGATGGAAAAGCTAAATCAACCAGTCTTAATTTGTTTTAAAAAGCACGGCAACAGTGGATCTCGCCGAACGCCGCCAGGCTGGCTTATCCAACGTCCTTGGTATCAGCAACAGGCATATAGATCTTCACAAAGACGTAAAACACGCAAGTTTCGATTCTTCTCAGCAAACGCCAGAGATCTTATCCACCCCTGCCAGCTGTGTCTTCAGCCAATTTGCTTCCTCGGCAAGATTCGCTGGGCTTCCACCACCGAGATCTCCTTTCAAGACGGACATCTCGGCAATTCAGAGCCGGTAATACTGCTGCGTCTTTAACGGACCCCGCCCCGTTCATTTGTTCCAGAATGAGCAATGAGATCATCACGGCCATACCGATGTCCTTTCAAGATGGACCAATATCAAGAGCCCGCCACGCCCTGGAGGTTTATGTCAAGGAGACTGAATTGGGGATGCAAGATGCGAGCCGAAATTACTGTTCCGTCGAGTCGGATGAAACTGACGGACATGCCAAGGTGATCCGCCGGTCCAATACAGACCACCCGAACGAAAAGGCGGTGGCGTTGAATCGAGCAGCGACTGAACCACGACCTGGATGTGCTTGAGATACGAACCGAAACATCAAGTTCAACAATATTCGCCCTGCCTCTGCTGACGTCAACAGTCTCAGAGATGGGTGTACGAGCATCACCATCCCGATGTCCTTTCAAGACGACCAGAGCGACGTGGTCCTACAAGATAAACACCACAATACCAGTCTCTATTGACACTTGGAAAACGACTTGATTCAATAGCATTTGTCGCATCTTTGCCATGCGCCACCACTACCACAATCTCCTTTCGAGATGAACAGGGGGATTCATTACAGCATTCACTACGTCTTCGTGCAGCCTTGTCTGCACCGATGTCCTTTCATGATGGACATCTCGACGAGCAAGTAAAAGGTTTAACCTCTGCGCATTCACTGCACGCCGCAATACATGGTCCCCAACAAGAAGGGAAGCAAAAGATTTTCGACTTTCACCAAGCCACCCAGTATTGTCTCCGTTGAGATTGTGCTTCAATATTTCTCTGCGCTTCTCGTCAAGCAAGCAACAACCTTGACCGATCTGAGGATCCTACTGCACCAGCTCAGCCACAGGCACAAAAGTGGTGTTCACTCACACTTGATCTTCTCGGGTATCATTTTCTTCTTTTATCGACAAGCACTAGACCGGTCATCAACAAGTCAGCTTTGCATGAAAGTGCACAGTGGTGGGGTGCCGCAGATGTGCGGCCAGCTGCCCCATCTCTCGCTTGCGGCACGCACCAACTCTCGCCGCCATATTCTCTGGCTCCCAAGTTGACTGGGTATCTGGACGTGTGAGATGCAAAGCCCCCATGTCGCTTGTGTGAAGGCGGGATTGGAAATACTTTGGAGCGTTGCGCGTCCTGGCATAGCGCGGGGAGGAAGGAAAGACGAGAAACATTCGGTTGGGATAAATGTGGATGGATATAAAGGACAAGGACGACATTTGGCCTGTAAGGGCGGACGTGGAGGCCAGCAGTGCAGACCTGGTATCTCCCACCAAGTCCGACGAGGAAGAGCTCACTATTCCTACGGCACCTCGAGGACAAAAAGACACCAAGAGAGTCCCAGGTGATGTGTGTTTGAGCGCAGGCCAAGGACAAGAACAAGAAGAAGGTCCAGAAAAGGAAGGCAAATAACTTTGGGCGGGATCTTGGTTGAAATAAACTTTTGACACGGCTCAAAAACAGATATTCTTGTCTTGGGGGCTTCTCAGGCGGAGGATGAGAAGAAATATGGTGGAATTCTTGATCGAGATCAACTTTAAGACGAGGCAGAACAAAAGAGGAAAGAAAGATACTTGGGAGAAGGAAGACAAAAAGTCTATGGCTGGAATTTTGGTTGAGATACTTACTACGTATAAAAAAACACTTTTTTTTTCATACGTCTTTTCAACAAATGAGAATGCAGGGCATTGAGTCAGGAAATGCGGCGCAGACGATAAAGATATACAATAAACTTTGGTTCATCCTTTGCTTTGCAATCCGCATCTACTTGAAGGAAATAAAAATGGTCAAGATGGTGTTGGCAAAAAGCATTTTATTGGTCCGTTTGGACAGCTCAAACTGTGACAACCTCAGGAGGGGCGAAAAAGAAAATACCCGGAATTTACCAAGCATACGATGCAAGCTTGGAATCATGTGAATTTTCAGTACAGTACATACAAAGATCTTTCTGTTCACATAGTTCATGCTATAGATAGATATAATATATTTTCGCCTTGGTTATTGTATTTCAAGGTCAACAATTCGACAAAAAAAGAAGACATACAACAGCGAGGATTCCCCGGTCGTCACCGACCCGAGTACTAATTCACCGCTTCTCAGCTTGACTATGGGAGAGCGGACGGGATCCCGTATTTTCTAAGAGCTATGGTCGTATGTGCTTGGAGTACTGCAGATTCCGAACATAGCACCTCACTTTTCGGCGATTTTTCTGTCATCCTACTTTTACTTGATGTATCTAGATCGCATAGTCATTGGACTTTTTCCAAAACACAACCAGGCGGAATGAATCTTTGTGGGGCAAAGTAGCGTCTTTTCTCACCTGGTCGGGTGTTTTAATTTTTGGCGACAAAAAAAGTAAGCGTTGGGGTGGCCACGGCCAAACCATTTCAGCAAATCTCGATTGGTTCAGTTCTATGGCGGCTCTCTCTCACGCAGTTACCGCCAAGATGGGAAAGCTAGGGCTAGGGACTTGGATAAAAAGAATAATAAAACGGTGCGGCGCTGGAATTTGGCTTCTCCAGGAAACTGTGCTTGCGCGACGAGTGGGACTGGTGGCAATGTGAGGACTCGGGAGGCTGGGGTTGATTCTCATCGTTTGCAAGCCCTCTCTGTTGGCGGCAGCTGTTGCTTTCGCACTGGTTTCCAAACAAAACGGCCAACTAAAACATATGTCGCCCAGCCGCCAAATTTGAAGCATGGGTCTGATTCGTGAAGTTCTTTGGAGAATCAGAAAGACTGTATCGAGGGACCACCCAACCCATACGTTCTCATATGTCGTATAAACACGGCCGTTTCCATACTTCCCAACATGTTTTTTTGTCTAGTCCTTCACGTACGACATAACCCGGTCCCAAACAAACATACACGGTTCTGTGGTTAAAATGCCGGCTGAGTGGGAAGGCGCAGGTTCCAAAGGAGTTGCAGCGGGCGGCCATAAGACCGTCAACCTTGTGGGTGCGCATGGCATCAAACTCGACGCGCTGGGCGTCGCAGCATGTGCTCTGATTTCATTGGTCCGGTCGAAGACGATGGTCTCTCCTTGAATGGTATGTTTACAGGCGCGTGATCACATCCTCACTCTAAGTAAATGCTGGCGGCACTCCTCTCATGCAAACCGTCTTCGCAAACTCATCGTTGTTAGTGCTCGAGGACAGTGGTAGATGCTGCATGCTATGGCTGCATACCATTCAGTTCTCCTTTTTAACAGATTCAGGACATAGTGGGCGCATTTTCAGAAGAGTTCCAGCTGTCTCAATCTCCTGTTGAATGAACCATGGGCCCGATGACAAGCCGCGATAAAATAACAGACCAAAATAAACCCCGACACTAGACGAAGGATATGGAATGTCGTTTGTTTGACTGGCTAAATGAGTGGGAACGAAACAGAAAGTGTGAGTGCGGCAGGACAGGCGGGTGTTAGCACACCAAGCCGCGCGTTTGATCACAGAGTCTGCAGTCTGCACGGGCTGCACCTGCACACCATCCACCTCAAAGACAAATGGGTTGACGATTTTGGAACTCACATATTGTCATGCTCTACAGGATTTGGTCGATCAATTTTAGGCGTAACACATAATAAATCCCGATGGTTTTTTTTTTCTCTCCCCCTCGCACATATATCTAGTAACATGTGTAAAAAAGAAGTCGAGCCGTGATGTAGCCAGGTGCTGTTGGCTGACAAGAATTGTCTCTTGCTGCCATGAATCAACTGAAAATACTCAACGAGGGTTTCCGCGGAAGAAAAATCAAGCCCAAGGCTCTCGCTACATACCTCCACCACTTTTCTTGTAATCATCCATTACATCATCTCTTGAGCTCCCAGCATCATGCAACAGAAAAAACCACGCAGGGGAGTGTTCGCTACCCTATACTAGACGTCAGCAAATCTGGACCTGTATCACTCACAAGCTACCTAGCGCTACTCCTCAAAATACCTCGAAAAGAAGAAGAAATTACCAATAATCACCGATGATAAATTTAACTGCTGTTTAATACCCCACCCTACAATCCGTATAATCTTGTTATTTGGCAGGCATTGCTGGTTGTGATTTTACCAAAGTGGGGTTAGGGATGTAAGAAAGCAGTAAAGCAGAACCAGCAGCGTGGCAAAGCTAAAAGATGAAGAAACGCACCACGAAAATGACAAAATGAACAAGAAAGGAGGAGAACGCAAAAAAAGAAAAGTGTGTCACCGACAGAGGAGCACAGGAATCTTTAGGGCCCACATCTTACTTTCTGGAATGTCTTGGTTCAGGCGCGCCCCTCGCGTGCTCAACGAGACGCAGCCCTCTCACGAGTGCATGAGCTGACCGACTGCACTGTCGGCGTTCAGGGTCGTTTTCTTTCTGCTAGTACTCGAGGCCAGATGGAAATGGACTAATCTTTTTTTCCCCCTTTGCAACTGGGAGTTCGGTGCCTCCGTGTCATTGGTCAACACTCGGCTATATGCTGCAGCACAGCGTCTTAAGCGCCTGCAACATTTTGGTGTAATCGTCGTGAACTGCCTCATGCACACTCTGTTTTCAACAAAAATATTATTCCACCAACCAAGAAATGGCCAATCAAAGTATTGAGACAGTGACCCACCAAAACCCAGGGCGGTACATAGAGCGGCAGAGTCACTTCTCGATCGATAGTACCTCGTAACTGAGACGTCGGCCCAAGGGGAGCCCATGTATCTTTTGTGCCTCTTGGACATGCTCGTTATGCAGCTCCTGCTCGAGCATTTGCAACCCCTCCCGCTGAGAGAGGAGAAGCTTTCCAAGCTTAATCCCTCAAACCTCGGACTACCGGATCATCGAGAGAGAAAGAAAAAACGACCTGTTCATTATGTGTAATGAATACGTGATCACCACCATGTGGACAGGCGGAGGCTGCCAAATCGGTCATTGCGACAAGGTCGAGCACAAGCCTGACCCCTGCGGCGAGAAACCTACCTTGGGCATTCATCATTGCCCCCGTTATCGACTGGTCCATTCTGGCTCTAGCCGCAAGAGAGGTCCTCGCCCCGGACACAGTCACAAGAAGAATGCGTAATAGCAGGTACGTTCTAGCGCCCTCACATCATAATTCAAATTCTTAACAGTTTCTATATAGCGCTCTTTTTCCATGGCCCATGATAAAATCCTGTTGAGGATGCAGTTGGGGAGGAAAAGCAACAGGGAGAAGTGGTCGGGTGGGTGTTGGCATCTCAGAGATGGGCCAGAAGTTGTTCCGCTGAAGCGTATTGGCCCTTCCAGCAACCCATAATGGCATGTCCCATAAGCAGATCTTGAACGGGAGGGAAAATCTGCCTTGTAAAATTGGATTCAATGATACCATCTTCCTCTTTCTCGTACGGCCGCAGATTAGTCACTAGCTCATATAATGAAGACCCCAGAGCGAAGAGGTCCGACTCTACGGTGCTGTCTGCATTGAAATCGCGAGGAAGACAGTGAGAGGCAGATTCGATGCTAGTGGCTTTGGTCCAATCCAAGCCCAGATCAGGTTGTCGGTCGAATCCGGATCCATTGAAGTCGGTGAGGTGCGGTTGCAGGTCTTCGCCTAATAGCCACTGATCTAGCCGTAGATCTGCGTGCCGAACGCCCTTTGAATGGATATATGCTACACTCTCCACGAGCTGGCGGGCCCATCGTTTAAGCTGTGCATCCGATATGCCGGGTCGGTTGGAATGGACGTAATGGCGTAGCGTCCCCTTGGCGTAAAACTCCAGGTCAACATAGCTCCCGTCGGGACCAATGCAATGGCAATGAGCAATCAGCGGATGCTTGCCAAGAATCCTGTATACATTCGCCTCGTTCTTTGCCGCCTCAATATTCGCCTTTGTTATGTCTGGATCTGCATCAGTGCGGTGAAATTTCCGGACAATATGGCCCATTCTCCTCGTCTCCGACGTGTTTCCAACCATGAGTAGGTCGGATGGTAGGGATGCGACTCTTGTCGACGGGGGGGCCGGGGATGGGGCGCATTCGCTAGTCTCGTCCTGCTGCTGAAATGCATCACATCAGCGCGAGTCCTGCGCGATGGCATGATATGGGGACCACAAACCAGTGGTGGGCATGCTGTGCTACCATAATCCCGCGGCAGTACGAGGCGGATTATCTGAGTGAAATAAGACCGTATCAGAGTGCATGGGTTGGCGATGCCGCGCAATGGCACCTTTATTCCTCTTGCTGCGGGGAGGCGATTGACTACCGGTGGCATTTTGCTGCCTCGTGCATCGTGTTGTCATACAAAGTATGTTGGTCTTGCACGTAAAAAGTCCATACAAGGGTCGGTGTCACAGTAGGGTGTCTGATGGGTGTCGAGAAGGGCCTGCATATGCAAGCATCAACATCTCCAAACCAGCTCCCAAGTTCAAGGCAGATACCAACCGATATTCTACAATTTTTTGCCGGATCTCGGCAAAACCTCAAGCCGTCTCAGTGTCGCCAAGTCGTGCACTTGGATCATGGGGGTATTTGGTCACGAAAACCGCCCCATCGTAGGGCGGCGATTAGCATGACTTGGGGCGTCCAGAGTAGTCTCAGCAGTCCGTAAGCGGTGCCCACTGTGGAAGGATGATGCGAGTTGATATGAGAGATGCATGTCTCCAACTCCCTGCATAACAACAGCCAACGCGGGCTAGAGGCAGGTCGGTCACCGATGTCTCCAACGGAGGCGGGCGCTAGACTAGCCCTTCGAAGAGATGGACACAATTGACCGGCGATTAGCGATCAGTGTTGTAAAGGGTGTGGTAGGGATTTGTAGTTAGTATAGAAATAATCGAGCCAAATGCACCGACAGTCTTGCTTTTTGTGATGTGATGAGATATGGGCGAGCACGAAGTGGGGTGAGTCAAGTTAATCCTAAAGTGTCAAAAGCAATTTTCTGACTTGCTTGCTGGGACGCTCTGTAGTTAAACTGGGAGGTTTTCGAGGTGAGAACCGGGAATTTAGCTAAAGAGCAGGAGGTTTATGTTTCAAAAAATGAGGCCAAGTGTAGTCGAATAGGTAGTCCAATTATACGGGTTTTAGTGCATAGACCGAGAAGCGCATAGCATGTAAGTTTTATTTATTGCCAAAGTTTATGCTATCATAATGAGGATATTGGTTTTTTAGGGCAAAATAAGGACAATTTCACTTCCATATAGAAACCCCAGTCGCGTTGCTGTAGTGAGCTACGGCGTTGGACAATTCGATGATTTTGGGCGTAGAGTCGATGGATGGCCTCAATGGTAGTGCCCAATCATGCCGCCATCTATTCCAAGATAGATATGGACTATGCGCTGTAATTTCATGTCCACCTCAACTTAGCGTAAATTCACTACGAGAAAGTAACAACCGTGTCGTGGAAGGCGACCGCGGTTCAGGAGAACAAGAGGGCTGGCTAGTGGGTTGCTGCATATTGCTTATTTGCACTTTTCGGTATTCATAACCAACCGCGGCTCGCCGCGACCAGGCTACACAAATTTACGCAACACCAACAACGCAGCCTCGCCACCATGGCCTCCCGCGCGCGCAACAACAATCCAACAACGCGCAAAGCGAATACTGGCAAAGGGAAGAAACGCGCCGTCAACGCACTCTATGATGATGCTCCTCAGCCCCCCGTTCGAAGGCCACCGCAGCCCGCCCCGGCTCCCGCGCCAGCTGGTGGCCCAGCTGCCGCTCGTGCTCCAGTCCCAGCTCCCGTACCCGCCCCCAAGAAGCCAAACGTGTATCGTAGGCGGCCCGAAGGTACGGTGCATCGTCTCGCCAATTCCGTCAGGCTACCCATTCCCCGCAAAATGGACAAGCACTTGAGAAAAAACGAAGACTATTGGCGAAAGAAGAAGAGGACGCCGTATAAAGACGAGCGCTTCAGGCGGTTGCTCATGTACAGAGGAGTCTACATGGAAAAGTACGGCTGGGACCTCGTCCCTGAAGACGAAGAGTTTTGCAAAAGGATTCTCGAACCGACAAGGCCTGCTCCCACGGACACGAGCTTTTGCGAAGCAAAGTTTGACATCATGCGCAAAGGCTTGGGTTTCTTACCCGACGCTGAACTCATCGAGGACGTAAGTCCAGCCATTGTCCCCTCAGCTTTCGGCACCCACAGGTGGAGAAATATCGCTGAGCATCTTTACGTGGATTGGGAAACCATGATTCCGCTCCTTGAGCGCTCTCCGCGGCCCGATTATTCGGTGGGACTCAACCGCCAGACATTCTCCGACGAACAGCACGCCAAGATCATGTCGTACCTCAGGACCCAGGATCGTAAATTCTTCATTGTCGAGAACACCATGTACTTCCCCTTCCTGACGTTTGAGGCCGAGTGCGGGTTCCGGTCGCTGGAAATGCAAGAGCTCCAGAACAGCTACAGCGCTGCCGTCGCCGCCCGCGCAGTCACCTGCCTCTTCCGCCTCGCGGGTCGCCAGGACGAGGTGAACCAGCGGCTCCTGGCCTTTTCCATCTCACTAAACAGCCGCTCGGTGAGCATTCACGGCCACTATCCGGTGATTGACGGCGACGAGACCCGCTTCTACCGCCATCACATCATGTCTGCCGAGTACGTGGCTGATGATGGCAAGGATAGGTGGAATGCGTATCACGTCGTCATGAACATTTACGACATGTGGCTGCCCGGCCACATTAACAGGATCAAATCAGCTCTCGATGACATTGAAGTCCTCCAACCACGACCTCTTGAGCATCGCCGACCCAATTTCGCTTATATGATTTATCAGGACTACCTCAACACATGATTCTCGCCCAGGAAAAGTTCAGCTGGGGGGCGATGCTTAGTCGGGTCTTGGGACTGGCCTGTCTGGTGGGCTGGGTCAACGCGGACATGTTATTTTCCAATAGCTCAGCTGCAACGGTAGTGTAGGGGATTCCACGTGCAGAACTCCTGGCTGTCGTGTTCTTGTGCAAAAGCGTGGAACCACCCCTCAGTAGGACAGCATTATACATGATAGCTCCCTCCTTGTCCAACATGACCAAATGCTGCTGTCAAACGATGCTGGTGCGGCCAGCGGCAACTCGCGGCTTGTATCGGATGGATATGGGGTACGTTACCGTGCATAGATTTGAGAGGCGCCAATACACGAAATCTACCAAACTCAAACCAAATCACGGCAGAATCATATGCAGTGCGAAATGGCCATGAGTGCAATGTGCCACCTGGAGATGGGGCACGGGCGCGGTCAGAATAAGCGATAGCTTTGCTAATTTACGGACCAAATCCCAGCGCGGTCCGTCCTCTGAAAGCGGCCTGGTTGAGAGGCGCTGCAGAGGCTGTGGAGGCTGTCGGACGCTGCAGATTATCGTCGTGGAGAGTAAAAGCCCACTGAACCGCGGGAGAGGGCCGCTGTAGCCTTCTAATGTCGCCTCCGCATGTACGCTTTCCCCTTGCACCACTCGACATGTTCACAAGGACAGGTATCAAAATAATGCAATGACCCGAGGCTTTGATGTTTCAAAAATCACAAGCAAGACTTGCCTTATGTTATGTTTTTACAAGTCAAATAAACCCCTGTTCAGACCATTGGATGGATAGAGTGCCATGTCCGCCCAGCACTGTCGGATTTGCGACTTGAAGGTGGCGCCATCCAGGTCGAACTATCCGGCCGGGCCATGGGCCTCCAACCTTCAACACGGCAAACGGCAAGGAGTGGTATACTAAATTTGGTAGCAAACTTTCCCTTTGCTTGGACGCAGGCCACGCACAAGTGCTTTGTCCAGAGGCGTAATCGGTATGCCATCTTTGGATGTCCGGGCTGTTTTTTCTTTTGTGTGCAGCCAGCCCGAATCCGATTTGAGTTGCCAAGGCTCGGCCCTAGGCGATGGGGTTCCAGCTGAAGAGGGCTATTGTGTATGCATTTATTTGATGGATGCACTAGTTGGTCAATAAAAGGTGTAGCTGCATGGCCTACCGCCGGAGACCCTCCAACTCCAACCTTGCTGGTCCGGTGGTGTATGCAGGAGACCGACCATTGCCACATTAATACATTATTATTAATCAAGGGTCACCTGTTTGCCCACATTGCCTACCCTTCTTTCTTTTTACGCGCCCCCAAAAGTACCAAGTGTTTCATCCGGGCAAGGCCCTCGCCCCCCAGGGAAAGGCGGGCTGTGGGTTGCTATCGCTGATAAACAGGCCAAGACGCAATGGCTGGTGGCTGCATGGCGCACGCCAGACGCTGAGGGGGCGTCGCTACATGGTAATCTGCGACCTGGCGCATGGTGTTGGTGGTGGTGTCGGTGGTGGCAAGGGTTTCGGAATGAGACTTTGGGCACACGCAGGCCGTCTTGCGACCCAACGCGGCGTCGAAGCAGGGAATGGCGTACTGTACTGTACTGTGCAAATACAACGCAGGGCTAGTGCTCACTCGTAAACGCGCTCCGAGGGAGGCAGAGACATGCATACATGTACATGATAGTTGTTGCATTTCTCATGCATCGCCGCCGATTTGGGACCTTCGCTGTGCCGTCGGGGTGGGGCCAGCTGCAATGGCTGGTGTCACCACCGGCGGTCGCAATTCCGGCCTCGCAATTGCTTTTCGCTAGCCGAGTGCTACTATGTCTTTCTCGTTGATAGTGGCAAGTGAAATTTTTATTTATTGTTTGTTCTAGCACGGCCGGTGTGCTACGTTGGCACTCTGGGGTGAGGAAAGAAAACATGCCACCCCAATTACCTAAACTAGGTTGCTGCATATAGCACTTTTTGCACGCGCGCTGCTGCTATTATGCATCCACACACAAGGGCTCGAAACCAAAGATATAGAGCCCGGCATGTGTGATTTGTCACAGTTATCGCAAATTCACATGGCCTGTAAGAGACCGCAGAGGTGATCCTTGTTCACTATGCTTGGGATTCTTGGACAAGCTATCTCTTATGCATGCTGGCAACAAAAGTGCACCCCAGCCTTGAAATGCCCTCAACACAGACTCCATCGCATGACGCCACATATAGGGCCTGTGTTGACGTAATGTATCTGGCGCTCTGCGAGATGCGTGATGCGCGCCCGTCGATTCGCGCGTAAACACAAGAGGCCAAAGTAGAAAGCGGGTCAAGTGTGGTCCAACAGTCCCGACAGAAGCAGTCCAACACCTCGGACTGAGCTAGTCAAATAAACCAAACAGATGAAATCCGACAGAGTAGAGGTTTCGGCGCACTGGTCCATCCTCATGTTTCAAACACTGGACCTCAATTCGCCCCTACATCAATCGCTTCTCTTTGGTTGCAACACCATGCATCAACTTCAAGTGCCTGGTGAGACGGTCCCTCCTTGTGAGTTTCGACGTGCAGTTAGGAACCGTGCATTCAAACGATTCTGGCACAAGTCCTCTGACTTTGGCCTCCCCGGGGTGGCGACTGACTATGTGGCGGTCGAGATCGCGTCTCCAAGCGGAACGATGAGTGCACTCTGGGCAGTGCAAAGGCTTGTTGATCTTCTTCATCTCGCGACTGCTATGCATTAGTAAAGTCTTCTGTGGGAAACATGGGAAACATACTTGACATCGCACTGGCGGCGCCCGTCCTTGCGTTTTACTCTGGTATTGCGTTGTCTAGTAGTAGTCTTGCGTTGTCCAGAAGTCTTGCGCTTTTCCGTAGCCATTGTATCGGTTTTCTGTTATGGACAAGCCTTCATTTCTGAAATCGAACTTGAGTCTGGTGAGTTGAGATGGAGAGAAAGACAGCTGCTCAGAGATGTGGTCAAGATATGTGGTTCAGGGAGGTGGAGGGCCTCCGGCGGATTGAGGGAGGTGAAATTGGAAATACATGGGCCCTGCAAGGCTCGCCTTTTGTAAATCACATGGTTTAACCGACTGAGAGCATACTCTCCGGGGCCGGCTGAAAGGGACTCGTTGAATCGGAATTTTCCCTTCTCTTTCCTTCCTGTTACTCTTTTCCCTTTTCCTTTCATTTTAGAAAGGCAAATAAAGCAGAGGGGTCAATGATATTGATGGAAAAACATATTGCGGCTGCCTACGAATGGGTAATAGTTCGCATTTAAGAGTTTCTACATATTAGCCAAAGGCGTCTGAGGCGAACCAAAAACAAAACCGGCAAGAGAAGCAGTGTTTTGTCACCACTGTACTGACACCAAGAATCCTGCCTGGGTTGGCTACAGAAAAAAAACATTGATTTGCCAAGAACGTACCCTTTGCTCAGATCCTGGCCGCCCAAGCATCCGGCAATGCTGACACAGCTGCCGGGCCACGCATACATCAGACGCCAGAGTCAGCTGTGCCATTCCATTGACCGACCAGAGGCCCCCCAAATCTGTTCGAATTTAGAGACGCCTTTTAATTCAAGGCAGCCAGACAGTTTTGCTTTCGGAGATACAAGACTCAAGCGCATATGTTGTGTTGTGACAAGTACACATTGTTTGTGAGCGTGGATTGGGGGGTTGCTTTTTGTCGAAAATAAGCGGCAATATGCGCAAAGAGTTATTTCGGATCAGACAGTTATGGATAGTCTTCATGTTTGCCACCCATGTCCTCATACTCTGCCCCCACGGGATTGTCGCATCGACGGGCAGTGACATTGACGGCAGAAGAGTTTGGACGACTTGTAGGCCAAACTCGGCATCATTTCGAACGCGAATAGATACGAGGGCTATATTCACCACAGGAAATGGAGTGCTGAATTGTATTCTTTGCTGGATACATGGTCACAAACACACAGCCGCAGTGTTGTAGGTATGAGTTTGTCAAACCAGCGCCCCGGCAACGGAGTCATTTTCTCGACCACTGAAATAGCTGGCCAGACGTTCCTTTTCAATTGAAGGCGTTTTGAAGTTCTGCACCCTGTCGTGACGGACAGACGGCTACCCTGCTGATACTTGCTCACTCACATCTGCATTATGGAATTCCGCTGATTTCCTACTTTGACTACCCGACCTGAGGCCGACAGGCGCCACAAATACTCTGGAAACTCACCATGCGCCATGCAAAGCTTGAGCTGCAACTTTCTTTTGAAGCTTAGATTTTGAGAGGTTTCCGTAAGGAAGTGCAGAAATCCAATGCTCATTGGGCCGAGCCGCGCAAGCTCGTTCTGAGTGGCACGCGTAAGATGCGTCGTGTTTTCCATGCTGCCATTGCAGATGGTTGTGGATTGCAGTGCCTCTTCCCCTGCAGTTTAGGTCGAATGCAGTCGAAAATTTCGTATACGAGCTTGAATGAATGCGCTGAAATATCCTTTGAGGCCCCCAAGTACACACCTCAGCCGATGTATTTGTTGTTCGGCTCAGCACCGACCCACGTCCTTGGCTTGCGCGGTACCCTCCCCACAGTCAAGCCCTCGCTTGTGAACCAGGAACAAGCAAGGGCTTTGGGAAAACCTACACAAATTTGTAACAGGGCGATTCGGGAGAAGCAGAAGGGATGGCTCTCGTGTCATGTCAACTAGCAGCTGGTTTCACGATTGAGTCGGAGCAAGGAAGACAGCCGGTTCAGAAGGTTGGCTGAGGAGGACCATGGGCCGAAGAAAGAGAGGCCCGTAAAACTGTCATATGCGTAGCGTGCATACCCAAATACATGTAAAGCTTCTGAGGCAACCGAACCGGGTTGCGGTGTAGGAACGGGGCAAAGCGGGAGGGTGGCAAATTCGGGCAGCCTCAACGTGTCCTTGACCGCTTAAAGTACGTGGGCTGAGCTCAGGACCTGAGCTTATTGGTAACGGGTCACATGATTATGAACTGTGTTTGAACATATCACATTTGATGACCAGTATGGGTTCATCGCGTGAGCTTCCTGTTCAGAGCGAGCCAAGGAGTGGCCTTTGTCAGGCATGTCAAGCATGGAAAATATTGCCAGAGGCAAATTGGGCTCGTATTAGCCTTGCTGTTGTTTTAAAAGATGGGATGCATGCGTTGTAAAGAATGGATCCTTCCTACCGCCAACTCTCATGCCCCAGACCAGCTTCCATCTTCGCAGCACAACCTCGTAAGCCTTCGTCGCTCAACCTCGTCGCTCAACCGTGTCCCTGCCCGCAAGTTCATCCGAGTTTGGGTAGAAGGAGTCCGAATGCGACAAGAAACTCTCGTAGCACCGGGCAACATTTTTGCTGCTTCATTTCGTAGAGAAACGTATTCTCCGCCGATGTTAGGGATACCCCGAGCCGTCGCTTCTGGACTATCTGCAGGGCCCGTCGTCTTTGGTCGAGCAGAAACTTTCGGTCTTGTTTTGAGTATCGAATCAGCATTTTGACTTGTCAAGAAACCGAGCTTGTTGCGGCTTTTTGGTGTTGTTTTTAGTGACGACGGTAGCGATATTGCAGCGTTGTAGTGTCCTTTGTTCGGAGCCGGTCACGAAATAATGTCTGCGTGTCCAGAACCTCAAATGCAAAAGAAATGATGAGGCACGGGGGGAGGCAGGTTTGGAAGTATGTTGAGACCTTTTCTAGTTTCAATCTTGATCTAAACTGGCTGAGAGCCGTCTTTTTATGCTTGAAGTTTGGTACGATGTTAGGTGTATTGGAGCCGTAGGCGAGCTCATGTTACTTTGTTGCTTTCCTGGTAGCCTGGCTTATCAAGAAGTTAATTGCGAAGTAACAGTCACTTTAATCCCATTTGGCTCACAAACATCCCCATAAAACATTTGTTGTGATGGCATACCTTGGTCGGTATCGCCCGCGAGGCATTCCCAGTTCGCTTTCCAGGTAAAAACGGTGTGTAGTGCGACAAGGAGGGGAAACTCATACATTACAAAAGCTAAGCTTCAAAATTTCCGTGTGCTCTTGAGCGTAAATCGCGTTTGATTGAGGGGATAGGGTATCAGCCTGCAATTCTGACGCGGGTTAGCTGGCAAATTTGGTGCTAGGATCTTGTCGCGAGCGAGCAAGAGCAGTAAAATGGACAGGGAGTATGTATTACAGAAAATACACTCAACTTCCGTGTATCTGAGGTCCTCCAGACTGCAAGAAACAGTTGCTACGAGCCTGAGATTGTGTGCAAGATGAGATGGCGCAAACCGTGTTTGCGCAGCGATGACGATGCCTAGTGACAGCACCACAAATACCCTGGATGAGGGAAGGATTACCCGCGCGCAAAGGCACACCAAAGATGAACTGAGTGGTTTATACTGTCTCGCATATACCCTTGAGGTATGTGCATTTACCTCTCGCTCGGGTCCGCTGTCTGTGGTTGCGTGCAGTTCCAGATAAACCGCGCAGAGATTTTGATGGCCCCGACAAATGCTTGTACTCCGAGGGATAGACTAGTTCTCGATCCAAATGACGGGAAATATCCCCATCAACACGGCGGGGCAGTGCGTCAGTCTTGGATGCCGTATTTTCTGAGGTTTGCGACCCAACAACTATGTGTCGCGCAACATGATATAAGTGATCATTTTGGGCCGCGAGCTGAGAGTGGCGTCTGCGTTGTGACGCTCAGCCGCCTCGTGATCTCTGCCATGGCACAAAGGAACCTCGGGGGGGCATTCTGAGGGGCTGACGATTGTGTCAGTCTCGTGTTGCAGTAGTTGTTCTTGAGTACAATAGGTGATGAGTCATCAGTGTAATCGCAAGAAAGGTGTGGCCAGCTGACAACAATGCTGTGTGCACGACGATTCTCTTTTTCAGTCATTTGGAGCTTTTCTATTTGCGAACCTGTCGTCATGGGATACTAAATTAGGTCTATTGGCGAATGAGCGTTGAATAGATCGATGCAAGAAGATGGGCTGATGATATTGAGCATCGTGGTGGTTGTGGCTTATTTGGATAGAGCGGCTCAGTCATGAAACATCAATTGAGCCCACCAGGTTGGCAGATTTCTTTTCTCTCAGGGCAAAAAGAAAGGCTCAGAAAACCTTAAAAAATTGCCCAGAATGCGTCGGGCCGAGCCAGTGGATGATCAAGCACTTTAGTAAGTTGCCCAAGGCGCACTCATCTGAGCTGCACTCAGGGCAACTCGGCTTTGAGCACAAAATGCGGTAATCCGCTGAGGATCGGCAGTGAAAAAAGAGAAGGCTAAGCGATTATCAGGATAGTGTGTTATCTTTTAATAGATTGTGATTAAATTATATTATGTGATGTTTTCGAGTCCGTTACGAAAACGATGTAGCGGTGAAGCTGACGGCCTCAAGAAAGTTGGGCCAAGCAAGACGCCCCCCAGTGGTAACAAAAAAAATTCATTCACATTTCAAATTCCAACGCTTAGTCATTCCTTCGTGTAGTTTTGCCAAGCAAGTTTTCAGATCCCATTCTCTGGGGCTCAGTAGCTCGACGACAGCGCCATAGTGACGGCTCTTTTCAACTTCTGCAGACCACTCGGCAACCACGATGGTGCCATGGACCCGAATGTTGGGGTTCTCGCGTAGATCGGAGCTAAGCAGCAGCTTAATGTTGTAGCCGAGTTGGCCGACTTGGGAGACGAGAGATCTCCAGTGTCTCTTGTGCGCCAGGCGTTGCTGGCCAAAGGTGGCCAGCACATTAAACTGCGCCGCCTCGTGTGCTATTACCCATCATCAAACTTGAGCAGCTATTTCCCCGGGCTCAGGCCTGGTCACGACTCACGCGTTTGTGCTTGGGAAGCAACACTGACAAAGTTGTGCTTGGTTAGGATGGCGACGCACGACAAGAGCGCGCGGCAAGGCTTGTCCGACGACGACTCTTCCAGCCTGCGCTGGTGATGGGGGCAGGGGCCGCCCGTCAAAAGTGACCTCCCGTGTCGCACAGTTGATTTCGCAATGGAGCTGGAACCCATCGTAGGTTGGGGATGGGCGCTTGGGGGATGTCAGCGCCGCCGCTTGAGCGCACCGTGTAGAGCAGAGAACGGTTTGGAGCGAGAGACGGCCGCCATCTTATACAAAGGGAAAAGCAGGGGCGCTGAGACACTGCGGCGTGGTGGTTGGTGGCGGAGTACACAGTGACGAGTGAGGTGGTGGCCAAGCTGGGTCAAAAAGCAAAGCAAAGACACGACGTCAGCCCTGTCTCCCACCGCGATGCAATGGCCCAAGGCGCGCTATTGGCAGCCGGCGACCCCAGCACCAGCTGCGAGGAAACCGGCGCACTGCCATTGGACCCTCTTGGCCCTGCAAAAACGTGCCCCGACTGACTAAACGGCCACGCCTTCACCGACGGGAGCTATGGGCGTCTTGCAACGGGACGCCAGCAACGGCTTCCGTAGCCCAGGTACGCGAGCGACGAGGAAACGCTTCCACGTCGCCTGGAGCCATGCAACAGAAGCGACGGCCCAGAAGGCCCCTGCCAACGGGTCGCTTAGTACGAACCGGAGCCATTAGGTTGCAAAGGCAGACAGCAACGTTTTGCCAGATCATTCATGGCTGTGGGATTTTTTTGGGAATTTTTTTTTTTTTTTTTTTGGGTGCGGAACCGAGGCATGCATGCGCTGTGTTTTTTTCCCTGTTGCCGGTGTGCCTGTGAACCATGGGCGACGAGCCACCAAACGAACCAGGAGATCGGCCAAGTCAATTCCCTACCCACACACCACAAAAATCAGTAAAAATTAAATAAACAAACAAACTCTCATCTTCCAACCCTGATCGCCAAAGCCCTGACGGAGATGGCTGGACCCTGAAGCATTTATACGCTGCCGTCCCACGCCGCCGCCAAGATCCAAGTTGAAACAAGACAGTCCAAGACAGGAAACCAAACCAACACACCCACGCCCAGGAATGTCTAGCCAGCAACCCACCCTCCTTTGCCTTTCCCCTCCCTTGGGCTTGGTTCGCCAGGCCAATCGAGCTTGCTGCAAGTGCGCACACCCTCACCGCGATGGGGCAGTCTCAGATATGCTTGACTAGGGCCGCACATCTTATCGAAGGCCAGTCAGTGGCTGCTGCTCATTCGCTTCTCCCCACCGCGATGCTTAAACATTGGCCCATGGCAAAGCTTCAATCCAGCACTGTGCTACACACCTCAGAACCCCTCGCCCGGCCAAGCGGCGTCATCGATAAGACAGGCTGCCCCGCTGTGCTCCTCGCGACATTGTTGCAGTGGGTGAACCCCGCGGCACGATGCATCGTCATCCGAACCAATGCATGGCAAGGCCGACATTACTTGGCGTTTCTGGTAAGATGCATCAGAACACTTGTGAAAGACAACTTTATTGACATAACCAACAGGTTTATACCTGTGCCTGGGTTTTTTCCCTCGTCGATTCGCAACAGTGGAGCCTCCTTTGGATGAGAGCAACCCCATTGGATTGTCAATTGAACGGGCTGCCATTCGGCCTCTCCACTCCTACACATTCGCTCCCATGAATGACAGTCAAGCCAGACCAGTGGTTCTGTGTCAAGGGTATCTCGAAGCGCAGCGCCAGCGAGAAACCCCTTGAGAGCCGGGACTTTTGGCCTCGCCACAAGGTTACAACGTGAACCACATCGCCATGCCCGAGTGGCACGTGTATGGGTTGCCGAGTATCCCCAAACCCACCATCCCAGAACAACCAGTTGTATGCTTGGGTTCCATCACCTTCCCTAGTCGCCCAAGTTTCACACCTCCCAAGCCATACTTTCCATAGACAAGAAGTGTGCTTGGTACTGTGTCAAAACTTTTACCATTAGGTTCTCTCAGTGTCCTTACCCCGGGACTCCAAAATGGTCACAAAACGACTTAATGAGCCACGATATTTGCCGTGGTCCATTCATCATTAAAAGAGCACGAAACGACTTGACGCGCCATGAAAACCGCGTCTTTGGTCAAGACAAACATGAATCTTGTTAATGCACTGGATCCCGCAGCGCAGGACTCCGATTGCCCTCTTTTCAGCATCGTGTCTTAACTGACTCAATTATCCATCTGGCTCGAAGTCCGTCAGTGGCGAATCCCATGCGCTGTTTCCAGCTGAAGAATGGAGATCAGTATCACTTATCCTCATTTGAATACGACCACTGAGTACCATGGTAAATGGCAAATTTGTCCCGGCAGACCCGACCAGCTTTCTTCCGGGGGCTCCCAGCACTGTCTTCTCTTCACCATCTGCCATGTCGGTATCGTAGGTGAGCGACGCTGACCAAGACGCGACTGTGATGAAAATCATCGAAGGGGCTGTCGAACTTTGGTACCGGCCTGAGCCAGCGTTAAAATTTTTCATTCTGCATTGTGAAAAAAAAAAGCCCTCAAAGGCCGGACACCAAGGTAGAAAACCAAGTTTCATGAAATCTTAAACCAACGGAGCCAGAAATGAGTCTACACCTTGCTGGGTACAGGGCGATGATAAAAAGGCTGGACGCCCGCAAAAATGGAAGGACCTCAAACCAACAAAAAACACACTCATCACAACATGCTCTGAAGAAACCCAAGCACCACAACCACGCACAGTAAGTACAGCTCCCAAGTGCAATCAATGACCAGTGACTAACAGCAAGCACAGATGAACGGCTGTAATGAAACTTAGACCCACCAGATCCTGAGGATCTACTTCAATAAGTGCGAGGACCTCAAGGAGCGGGCTAAACCATTGCAACAACCATCACTCCCCGTGCAGGGATACCCACGGGGCATCAGCACACAAAGAACCCTGACGATTCCACTGAGGCAAACATTAATCATTTGTCCCCTAAATCAGATCGGCTTCTTTTTGTGCGGTCTGTCGCAGATCAACCTGATATGGATTATTTCCTTATTGGACAGGATCCACGACCGCAGAGTGAGTTGAGGATCCCCGGAGCCCTCTTACAAAAAAAATAAAAATAAAATAATAATAAAAAAAATCAAAAAAAAAAGAAGAAAAAAAACATCTTCGTGAGAACTTCAATCGGAGATGACTGTACATCCTTCTGGGCACAAGAAGACGATAAAAGACCGTCCGACCTGCGCAAAGATGGAGGCACCTTTCACAAACCACCATTGTGACCACTTGCTTTCAAACAACAATAGCAACAAAACGCACAGTGAGTACAGCTCGCAAGAACCTCAACAAATGACTAGCGGCTAACCGCAAACACAGATGAAGGGATGCAATTAGTCCTCTACCCAAGAGGCTATGAGGCGCCTACTCAAGCACTGCCGCGACAAGAAGAAGAAGGCAGCAATTATTTCAGCCCTGGAAGAGGCTGGTAACGCAATTAGCCAGGCCAATCACAAGTTCACCAAGCCGGCGAGAAAAATCGCAAAGGAGGCTGCTAAGGCCTATGGGACTGGACCATCGCAATTGTGAAGGATGCACAGTTGTTGGGGGGGCACAATGGAGGGCAGTTTATGCTCGTGCCAGGGAGCGGCCGAACTGGTATTAAAGCGATGAAACACGCCTTTGGCCAATATCATGTTGGACCAATACAAACCGTGGTTCCAGGAGATTCTTTATGCATCAGCTTCCTCTTGCAATTGCCGTACCTGCGCGACGGCTAAGAGCAGATGGGATGTTTGATCTACCAGGCTTTCTTTCATTGAGAGACCTTTCTCGATGCCCGTTCAGCTAAGGCTGATATTCTTTGGGTGTGGTTTAATTCTGGATACCAATCCAGATGATATCCGTTGGATTTTTTCCCGAGAGCAACAATGCCACGTCGATCGTCTCATAAACAAGTACGAGCAAAATACCATTGACCCCGGAGGAAATTGCAATTGACGTACGGCAAAGATTATCACTGGAACACAGGGGCAAGTCCTAACCTACGCCCCGAAATAGATCGAGTGGTTGCGAGGGCCCAACCATAGGGCAGAGTCGTGTCAAAGCCACTCGAGCGTGTTTGGAAGAGAGAAAACGGGCCCGGCTGCAACACACGCTTCTAGTCCGATCACATCAAACCCCAGGCCCTTAGTAATGGCGGCCACTCGAGCCAGGAAACTCCATTGAGACTCTACAACAATTTCGCCAACATATCATACTCCGCCATGATCTACAATTGTTTCACGAAACTGTGCGTCCGGGTCAGGAACCGCTTGTCCAACATTTTCTTAATGTTGGCGTCCACGGCCACCTGAGCCAACTGCACCACCATCAACATTTGTGAAAGTCAGATCATTGCGCCAACCGTAATGATGATGGTGAAGATGAATTTTCTTTTATTGTCGATTTCGAACACGACCGCCGCGTCAAGATGATCTCATCGAGTATTGCGGGGGCTTTTTGCCCGTTGACAGATACTACTCTTGGGCGGCAACGCCCAGAAACTCTTCGTATATGATGAGTTTTGTTTTTCTTTCTTTTTCTTTTAATTGGAGACACAGCGGTCTCTCCATAAAATCGCCTCGGAAAATGCGACGTTATTCGTACGCCTGAGCCAGACTAGAAAAATGGCCCGCCAAGGCTCTCCCGGTACAACAACCACATGTACCACGGGGTGCTTGGGCCTTGGCCAAAGGGGCAAACAAAGAAAATTTTGCCCTGGGTCATGGAAAACTTACACCAATATATTTACATCTATAAATTTAGTCTCTTTTGTCTCTCCTGCAGTCGTACTGCTGCAACCAAACCCGACCCCGATCAGATGGAGTTGACCTGGGGGAGCAAATACCAAGGAAATGGCTTGGGCGGCAACCAGCTCTCTCAACCCTGTATTACAGAGAAATCAGCGCGGAGATAGAGATTAAAAATCCCAACAACAAACTTACGGCGGGGTGAAATCCCAAAGTCACAAAGGCATCAAGGATATTGACTTTGGTCAAATAACAGCCACCACCACATCAAGATTCGGTCGAGGTCGTTGAAGTATCTCATCCACAATAGCATAGCTTTCTGCCCCGAAAATCGAGCAGAAAGGCTTTATTGACGAACAAGGCGAGAGCTTCCAAGGGATGATATCGAGGCCATCCCTTCTTGCCACACAGAGGAGCGACTCGCAGAGAAACTCAACGTTGTGGATCGACCAGCTTTTGGTAGTGAAGAGGGCGATTCGAAGCCAACTCCTGGTGGCAGGATCGGCGTTGGCATCGCCAATATTGGGAGGGTTGCAGTGGCAAGAGACGGAAGAAGAGATTGGGCGGATGAAGGAGAAAACGAGACAATGTTGTAAAATTGAAGGACGTTAAAAGGGTTGGAAATATTGGGCGGCAGTGAAGGCTTTATTGTTTTGTGGCTTAGATTGGCGTCAATGTTATTCCCAAAAAAAATATACCGCGATTTTCTTGTTTCCACATATTGGCACCACACAGTTGAGGAGAGCTCGAAATAAAACCCGAAAGTGTAGGGAGACACGCAATGAGTGGGTTCAAGGCCCAAGTAAAGCGATCTTGGGCGAATAAGCTGGGTAAATGAATGGGCCATACGCAGCTACTGTTGTACAGTAATTGTGTGCAATTGATTATCTAGGTGGGTTTGCAATAAGTTAAATTCCATGCTCAAAAGCTCAGAAGCCGTGTAGACGATGCATCGAAAAGCGGACCGAAGAAAGACAGTGCTGTATTGCTGTGCTGAGTCAGCCACTAAAAATACCGGAATGGACAGCGGGGCAGCGAGAGCTACCCCTCCACGGAGGTGACAGAAAAAACGGCTGGTACCGTCACCAAAATTGTACGCAAGGGCAAGCCTTCTTTTTTGTCCACTACATATTTTACTCATTCACATTGTGATAGAGTCAATTGACTGTAAGCCCGATCATAATATTATGCTTTTACAGAGTAATAATTGAAAGAATTTTCATCATCATTAAATATTGTCTACTTCTCTCCATGGTCTGTACCGCGCCGTATCATAACAGGCAAGCAGGCTTAAAAAAGGACTAACCAAGCATGGCAAGAGGCTGATTTGGACGAGGGTGATAGGCAGAAGTCAGCAATGGATGCACATTTACTAAGCCATAAAATGAAATAATCCAATTGGTTACTGTTGCTTACGAGATAAAATGATGCCTGTTGCAATATCTCTTCAGCCGCACAAGGCTGGCGGCTCTGACGCTCGATAGCTTTGCTGAAGCTTCATTTTGGCGCCTGCTTCTGCCCTTCGACCTTAATATATCAGGATATTGTCAACATTGACTACAAAGTAGTTTGACAACAACAATCCAACCAAACCTTCCTTGGTATTTATTCGATACTTCAAGATGAGTGAGATGCCTGCTCAGGGCACGACCACCGGTCATATTGTCATTACGGGTAACTCTGTCTCTGGGGGGACCGTCAATAATAATTACAACCTACCACCCGGTGTGTTTCGATAGTTTTAATTCCCTTCTCTTTCACTAACACATGAATTGTTGGTCCATGACAGCACGACCAGATACACCTCCGAACCCATCGTCAACAAGCATTCCTTTCAGACGTGATCCAAACTTTGTCCCGCGCGGAAATATCCTCGATATAATTCATGAGATATGCTCCAAGCCTGCGGGGCGGGCAGCACTTGTCGGCCTTGGCGGAATCGGGTAAGTCTTGAAGATTGATAACGAGAAATATTTGCTGATGTCAGTGTAGAAAATCACAACTTGCAATTGAGTATGCTCATCAGTTGAGGGCTCAAAATGATACTGGAGAACATCAAACATGGATATTTTGGGTCCATGCCAGTACTATTGCGCGAATCGAAGAGTCGTTTAAGGCTATTGCGGAGGCAGCAAAGATTCCTGGCCGACACCAGTCAAACGCCAATATAAAGAAACTCGTCTATGACTGGCTCGCTAACGAAACTCGAGGGAAGTGGTGCATAATATTGGACAGCGCTGATGATTATGACGTTCTTTTCGGCCTAGACAAGAATCCCGATGATCCAAGACATTTAGCGTCTTATCTCCCACAAAGTCGGAATGGGTCAATTCTTGTTACGACACGAAATAAGGATTTAGCGCGAGACGTGACTGGGGATTACCGAGCTATAATTGAAGTTGGCCCGATGACAAAAGCCGATGCTGTAAAATTGCTGAGTAGCAAATTGGCGATGATTCCAAACGCAGATGCAGCAGCAGATCTGGTGGAAACACTAGAATTCATCCCTCTTGCCATCAGTCAGGCTGCTGCTTATATACAAGCACGATACCCACGAATTACAGTAAAAGAGTACCTATCCAAGTTTCGGGATAGTGAGAAAAAAAGAATTGGGCTTCTCAGAGATGATCTTAGAGATCTCCGACGTGATGGAGGAGCCTCAAACACAATACTTGCAACATGGCACATATCATTTGTCTACATCCGCTCAAAGAGGCCCTCTGCAATAGACGTGCTATCACTTATGAGCTTTTTTAACCGGCAAGGAATACCAGGGTGGCTCCTTCAGTTGCCCAAGAAAGGAACACATGATGCACAAACAAGTCATGATCAAAGTCGATGCCCAAGCCTTGAGAACGACGATGATGAAAATGACGATTTTGAAGAGGACATAAGGATTCTCACGACCTTCTCCCTAGTCATAGCCATGGAAAAAAACATGTTTGAGATGCATGGACTTGTGCAACTATCGACAAGGAGATGGCTCGAAACCACGCATCTTGAAACATTCAAGGAACAGTATATTGCCTTAATGTCTGAGCACTTTCCGAGTGGCGCATATGAAACTTGGGAACAGTGCAAGATACTATTTCCCCACGTCCAAGAAGCAATCAGCTATCAGCCAAATAGCAATGATGCTATAAAAAACTGGGCAAAGCTTTTACAAAAGGGGGGGTATTATGCATTGTTACAAGGCATGTATAAAACTGCAGAATACATGCTTGATAAAGCGAGAAACATATCAGAAAGGAAGTTTGGAATTAATCGCGAAGAGAGTGTATTAATTACATCCCTTCTTGCATCAACCTATAAGAAGCTGGGCCGGTTGGATGAGGCAGAAAAGCTACAATTACAAGTAATGGAGATGCGCAAGGAGATACTAGGACCTGATCACCCGAATATGCTAACCAGTATGGGGAACCTTGCGTCAATATATAGGAAACAGGGTGAATGGAATAAGGCTAAGAAGCTAGCATTGCAGGTCGTGGAGAAGAGCAAAATTATCCTAGGACTTGGTCATCAGAATACATTGGCCAGTATGGGTAATCTAGCATCAATATATAGAAAACAAGGGCAATGGGATGAGGCTGAGAAACTAGAGTTGCAAGTGTTGGATATAAGTAAGATAACTCTAGGACCTGATCATCCAGATACGCTAATCGGCATGGGTAACCTTGCATCGATATATAGGAAACAAGAGCGATGGGACGAGGCTAAGAAGCTCGAGTGGCAGGTAATGGAGAAAAGCAAGATGACGCTAGGACCTGATCATCCGGATACACTAATTTGTATAGGAAATCTGGCATCAATATACAGGAAACAAGGACAATGGGATGAGGCTAGGACGCTAGAGTTGCAGGTAATGGAGAGAAGCAGGGTAATACTAGGACCTAGCCATCCGGACACACTGGCCAGCATGGGTAATCTTGTCTCAATATATATTGAGCAAAAGCAATGGGAGGAGGCAAAGAAGCTAAATAAGCAAGTATTGGAGGCTTGCATGAGGAAATTAGGGCCTGATCACCTACATACATTGGCCAGTATGGGCGACCTTGCGTTGATATATCAGGAACAGGGGCAAGGGAAAGAGGCAGAGAAGCTAAGTCGGCAAGTTTTGGGGGCTTATAGGAGGGTTCTAGGACCAGATCACCCGCATACACTTACCAGCATGAGTAATATGGCTCACCTTTGGAAATGGCAAGGGCGGCATGGTGATGCCTTGGCACTGATGGAGGCGTGTGCCAACACCAGGCATCGGGTCCTTGGACCTACACACCCCAAGACTATCTCATCCGCATCTACTTTAGAAAATTGGCGAAGTTAGAATGCAATGGATTTAGCAATACTATCTTGTCATTCTGCTGGTATTTACCGCGAAGCAACGGCGATAAGATTTGACTGCCATTCTGTTATGGTTGTGATATCTTGCTGTATTGGGCCAAGAGACAAGAAGGTTTCGCTGCTGATCGCCAAGTCCAGCGTGGTTACAGGGCGTCCATATCTGGGTCTTTGGCGCAGTGGGGTAGGGTTCGTATAGTTTCCCTCCCGCTCACTCCCATTCCGCGAACAGGCAGACTATGCAGCCCCTGGAGTTGGCGTTGCGGCATGACCAAGGCCAATCCGGACAGCGTTTGGTCACCACAAAAGCCGCCAATGGAGTCAAAGGGGGAAAGGAGTTACACAATGACCAGGTCTTCTGCGTCTACCAGGCTTTGTTGACCTATGGCTGCAATCCGACCGCATTCTAGCTCTGGTCATCGAGATGGATCAGAGTCGTGTGTTGAAGCTGTGGACCTGAAGGGTTCATGCACACTACCCCCACATCCTGCTTCAGCCAGCCAATCGCAGCCCGCTCGCTAAACCACCCCATGTCTCTGCTAAGCATCGTAGCTCGAATCATGGTGGGGGCCCGTTGGAATCATCATCTAATGGCCGCGTCTTTTTTTTTCTTCACTCTTCACACTACACATCGGAAGACAGAAACAAAGCATCTACCTCTCCCTCTACCGAGCAATCTCTCTCGCAGCCTCCCTCGCAACCATGGGCTTGCCATCCACTCAGGCGTCCAACGCCATCATCTACGTCACCTATGGCATCTTTCTCATCCTGGGAACGGCCATCGCGTGGACCATGAGAAACCAGAGCAAGCAAGACTTTCTCGCAGGAAACGGAACGCAAACTGGTCAGATCTTTTTTTGCCACAATCGCCCCGCGTGGCCCTACTAACCCTGGCGCAAATTCAGCATTCCCTCTGGCTTTGAACTTCATCGCCTCTGGTGAGTAGAGCATCTAACGGCTCTCCATCCCGCCTCATCGGAGCGGTGGCATTTTTTTTTTAAAAAATGCAGCGATGAAATGACAACGAGCAACCCACCAAAACAACAACTGAACGAGCAGGTTCGTAACCCACAAAACAAGATCCCTGGTCTTCCATTCCCCTTCTCCCCGAGATGCTGTCGATTCTCTCTGCTCTGATGCTACTGACTCTTCCCCTTCTCCCTTTCAAAACAGCCTTCTCCGGGTCTTGACCCGAGATACCCCCGCGCGCACCCCCCCTTTGCTCAGAGAGTCGACATCTCGGGGAGGGGGGGGAGGGAGGATGCGGCTCACTACGGGCGCCAAGCCGCCGCGGCTTTGTGGTTCCCATCCAACCCCGGAAAGAAAGAAGGCAGTCCCGATGCCTTCTCTTCTTTTTGTCCGGGGAGATGGGTCCCGCCGCGGAGGGGCGAAGCTGAGATTGTACCGTGAATACTCGATCAAGTTAATGCTTGCGTGGGAAAAGTGTTGCCGCTCCAATAGTCCCCTTCCTCCCTCCCCTCTGTCCGCCGGGACCTTTTGTAAAGCTGACTCGAATAGCACTCGGATCCGGCATTCTGTTTTCGTACCCGGAGCTCGCCACCATCTCTGGCGTGCAGGGAATGATTGTGTACGCGCTCGCCTCGTCGCTGCCCATTCTCATCTTTGGCTTCCTGGGCCCCATCATCCGCAAGCGATGCCCCGAGGGCTTCGTCTTGACCGAGTGGACAAGGCAGCGCTACGGCACAATCACCATGCTGTACCTCAGCTTCATGACGCTCGTCACCCTGTTTCTCTACATGGTCTCTGAGCTGTCGGCCATTGGGCAGGTCGTCAACGCCCTGACTGGCCTCGACAGCCTCCCCGTCATCATTGTTGAATGCGTAATCACCACCATTTACACCTGTACGTCCGTCCCCGTGCAACCTCACGCTTGCGCCACCAGCACCCAAAAAGGAGCACCCGCTAACATTGTCCTCGCAGCTCTCGGCGGCTTCAAGATTTCTTTCCTGACCGACGTCATCCAGGGAGGCATGGTGATTGGCCTGGTCGTCATCGCCACCATCACGATTGGCGCAAAGACGGAGATCCAGAAGCCCCTGATTGACGAGTCGGGCCTGACAAAGGCCAACCTGCTCGGGTGGCAGCTGCTCTACATCCTGCCGGTGGCCATTGTCACAAACGACTTTTTCCTGTCGAGCTTCTGGCTGCGCACCTTTTCGTCCAAGACGGACAAGGACCTGCGCCTCGGCACGTCCATGGCCACCGTCGTGATCCTGTGCATCATCACCCTCGTCGGCTCCACGGGTCTGATCGCCATCTGGTCTGGCGCCCTGCCGATCGGGGACGCAGCGGCCTCCGGGTCCATTGCCTTCTTCCTCCTGCTCGAGACGCTGCCCAGCTGGGTCATTGGCATCGTGCTGGTCATGGTGGTGACGCTCAGCACGGCCGCCTTTGACAGCCTGCAGTCGGCCATGGTGTCGTCGGCCTCCAACGACCTGTTCCGCAACCGGCTCAACGTGTGGTTCATCCGCGGCATGGTGGTGCTCGTCATCATCCCCGTCGTCGTCCTGGCCCTCAAGGCGCCCTCGATCCTGCAGATCTACCTCATCACCGACCTGGTGTCGGCCGCCACCATCCCCGTCCTGGTCGTCGGCCTCGTCGACAGGTTCTACTGGTGGCGCGGCTTCGAGGTCGTCGTCGGCGGCCTCGGCGGCCTCCTCAGCGTCTTCATCTTCGGCACCATCTACTTTGGCGACGCCAAGCGCGGCGCCGACCTCCTCCTGCTCGAGGAGGGCCTCTACGGCAACGACTGGAGCGCCTTTGGCGCCTTTGTCGCCGCCCCCGTCGGCGGTCTCCTGTGGGGTCTCGGGGCCTTGGTCCTGCGCCTCTCGTTCCAGTGGATCAACGCCAGGGTCCGCGGCCACCGCTTCGACGCCCTCGACGCCCCGGTTGCCCGCACCCCGAGCCGGGACACCGACACGGACGTCCACGCGGAGCTCGTTGTTGCTTCTGCCCCTGGCAAGTTTTTCTAGTTTCGGCACTAGAATCGGGAGACTGATTCCAGCACCTGTACCTAACCCAGCTGCTTCACTCGTTCTCTTGGCCATTGACCCGTTTCGGCATGGGCATTTTTGGAGGGTTGAACCACGTCAACTCCACCAACTCTTTTCTCACCATGGAGGCAGGCAAGGCTTGGTTTTTGGTGGCGGGTTTCTTCATAAACAAGAAAAATACCCAGATTGATTTGGAGAATTATCTGCACTGACATCCATTCGCCGGCCTCCATGCTATTCTATAGTACAGACGTAAAAATCTTGGTACAAATATACACACTCCTTCGCTTTACACTTTTTTGTGCGTGTCCCATCCATGCGTGACCATCGTAGGCAGAGAGAGTAGTTGGTACAGAGGGGAAATGGTGTTTTCCCACGTAATTTCACACAACTCGGGACAACAAACCACCTGTCTAAAAAGAAAGGGCTTTTTCGTTGACGTTACTTTGACTCCCACCCCGCACGCTTGGCCTCCTCCTGCTGAATCCACCGCTTCTCGTTGAGGTAGCCCTCGAGCGTGGTGACGGGGACGGTGCCCCAGATGCGCCAGGGCGTGGCCTGGTACGTCTTGTCGCTGACCTGGCGGGAGATGACGACGTGCTCGATCTTGTCCTGGATCTTTGTGGACCCCGCGATGAGCAGGCCGGTGGCGGCGTTGTGCCTGGAGGCCTTCTGGACCGACGAGATGGCGACGACGGCCTGCTCGGTGAACATTTCCTTGTCGTGGGGGTTGACGTTGTGGATCTGGTGGGCGGCGACGCGCGGGTAGAAGAGCGTCTTGTTGAACTGGACCAGCTCAAACTTGGTCACCTCGGTCCGGCTGCGGCGGTCGATGGCGGCCGACAGCTTCTTGGCAAAGTTGCCCAGGCACAGGTCGTTGATGGCGCGCTTGTCGCCGGCGGCAAAGGCGGCCAGCATGTCCGTGTACATGACCTTGGCCGTGGGCGCAATCTTGCCCCGGTTCGCCTTCCACTGCGGCCGCGTCGTCCAGTTGGGCATCGACTGCAGCTTGAAGTTGAGAATCGACAGCTTCTCGATCCCCCACTGGTAGATGCGGTACCACTGGTATTGGAAGAAGCTGGGGTTGAGGTACTGCGAGAAGGGGAGCGAGACGAAGGTGCCTGCGGGGAGCGCTCTGCGTTAGCTGGTTCGACGGCCGCGTGTTGGGATTATCGCATTGGCTGGGTTGGGCGGCACATCAATTGACTGCGCTCGGCTCGGCAATGGCACTCCATTGGGGGCATATGATATCGCATGACTGGGCTTGGCGGGTCAGACTCACCGGGAAACAGAGGGCCGCCACCCGTCTTAAAGTACTCGTTGTTGGCCTTCTTCTGGATCTGGGACATGGTCTCGACGTCGGTCCTCCGGGACCCGTCGCGGGTCATCTTCTCCATCTCGCGGACCATGCGACCCTTTGAGGGCATCGAGAAGGGCCGCGCGAATTGCAGCCGGGCGGTGCCGGCGACGACACATCGGCCGAGGGCCAGGCCGGCGCCGGGGCGCACCAGACGAGCGGCCGAGGGGCCCATGACTGCGGACAAGAGCATTGAGGGAGGCGTGTATCGTGTTGCGTTCGGGACCGGCGTTACCCGCGGCGCAGCTTCATTCTTCGCGGGACCTTTTTCACACAAGAAAAAAAGCTGGCTGCCGTTTTAGCGGTGCCGCAATTGGTGCCATGGTGGGCAGGCACTTCTGGTTCGATTTGTGTGGGTCAACGTTGTTCCGGGCGACAGGGATTTGGCGGTGGGGGTGAAGTGTGCAGGAGGGGCTCTTCCACCCGTGCGCTAGAAACAGAGATGGGTTCTGTGTATAATCCGAGTCCATATTTTATCTGCCATGCAACGAGTGCAGATCAGGCTCCCGCTGTAGAATATAGAGAGGAACGACCATCTAGCCTGCCTGTAATCTACCCAGCACGCCATGACGCCATGACAGTGGAAAGAAACAAAGAGGCACCCCTTGAGGCCTCGTTTCCATCCAAGTGCGTAGCTTGAGGACACCAGCAACTCTGCCCTTTCCGCGAGTACATGTCATCCACTGCCACCCATGTAAAACAACTCCTGCCTTGGTATTCGCTGCCATGCTTCCACTCTCCCTTGCAAAAGGGAGCATCGTCTCCCGGAATGGCTTGGACACCGTCCAACCTCTCGACTGTTGAGGCATGCATAAAAGCTCAGCATCACGACTGCGATGCTCCAAACACTTCCCGTGGCGATCCGCTCCATCCTGCCGTCCCCCTCTCGAACAATTCGACTTAACTCGGCTCGACCAAGCCCAAACTCGTGCATTCTTCCAGTCATTCCCATCCATTGTTGTCGTCTCGTCGAGGCCCGAGCCTAAGTGTTGCGCCTGTTTCGTTGCGTCCTCTTCTTCATGCGCTTCTTGTCCGGTTCCGCTGGTTCGCCGTGGGCCGCCATGGTCGTCAGGACTGCCCTTTTGATATTCTTCTTGTCGCTCGCCAGCTTGTGCTTGGTCACGGCAACCGCCACGGGCGCCGTAACGAGGAGCAGGCCAAAGCCTATGCCCACGAGGGTGTACGTGACTATGGTGTAGAGCTCCGACATGGCTCGTTTTGGGGACGGTGGAAGCGACGTGGATGGGGATGTTTTTCACAAAGTGGTTGGCAGCGCATTTTCCAACAAGCAGGGGAGAGTTTGTGCTCTGGCCATGGTTTCATCGTGCAGCTCGGTTGCTGGGAGAGGTCAAAGTACAGAAAAAGAAAGGAAATAAATTGAATTCAGTCACAGCTACCTAGATCCCTCGGCACAATTTACCCATTCCGCTCTCTGCTCACTGTACCCAGTCTCACATAATGAATGTATCCATCTCACTTGTCACGCATTGTCATCAACCTTTTGTTCTTCACCTTTGTCCGTCAACATGGCAGGGGTAGGCGTTGCAACACGCCATGGCATGACTACGACCAACAGATCATCGGCTTGGGCCCCTGAGTTTTTTTCTCGACCCATTGAATCACCTCTGTAAACCATGGCAAATACTTGGTGATGACCCATATCCGAAGCAGCTGGAGGCCAGCCACGATCCGGTAGATGCCCAAAATATCTTCAGTGCTGCCCAGTTCAAGATCAAGCCAGACGATCTAGGTCACAACATAGTTAGCAAAAGAAGGAAGAAAGAAAAGAGGGAACCAGTACCGTCTGCCCAGTGCGAGGCATCCCAATCATCAAGTGCCACGTATCGCGCGTGACGAAAATCGCGGGGAGCATCCCGAGTCGAGACAGGCTGGGCGCATCTTCAAGGACTGGCGAGGTAGAGTTGCCATGAATGAGGTAATCAAGAAAGCCAATCTGCGCTCTCAGGCATAGAGCAAGCTTGAAGCATGCATAGTCGACGCATTCGCCCTCCTGCTGGACGCCGATCATGATGGCAACCGGATCACAGCCAAGAGCAGATTGGTCAAACGGGTTGATGGACTGTTCCGGCAGTCGCCTGACCACCTCAGCAATGCATCTCTTGGTTTCGGCCCACCGCTCACCAAGCAGTTGGTGGATGAAAACGCAGTAGTCTGGCTGCACCGTGGAGGTTTTCTCGTCTTGGAAATCACAGAACCGCTTCGAGATGGGGAAGTTGCTGCGCAAAAACAGTGAACCGTCAGCACCAAGTATCACGCAGCCCATCCACGCCCTGTTCTTTGTTGTTTTAAAAGATGGAAAGGTTTTGAGAAAAGGAGAAAAGCAAAAGAAACTCACCAAGGGGTCGCCATGACATTAGGCTCCAGGCAGGTCAAGCCCAGACGCGGGCGAAAAGCCAGATCGAGCAAAGGACCAACAACGTGGACGTTCCACAGTTGTGGGATTCCATACTCGCACCTCAGATGAGCAGCTTTGCACCGAATTGTCAATACCGAGTCTGGCTGTGGGACTGGCCCGATGTCCTTGTTGTCAGTCACCGTGTACATGTCAAACGCATTGTCCATGTTTGCGTGGTGATAGCGTGCCAGGGAATGGCTTTGATGAAACGGCTGCTCGCCGCCTCTGCAGCGCGCAGGAACACTCAATTGCCGCCCCTTCATTCTCGACAGCGACGAGATGATATACTGGAGGGCTTCGATCTTGTACTCCGTGGTCGACAGGTCGACCACTTTGACCACCCGTATGGTGGAATTTTGATTCAGATACTGTGCCGACGACGGACATGTGTTACACTTGTAGTCCAGCGATGATGGGTCAATTGCGTATTCAATAGGAACATTCACATAACAATCATGGACGGAAAATTGCGGAAGGCAACAGCCACAGCCACCGTCTTGGGCCCTGTCAGGCTCGGAAAGCTCCATGGCGGATGGCTCAGAGCCAGGTTGATCAGCGTCAACAGGGTGCTGCGGGTCAATGAGCTCCGGCATGCTCTCGTTGGATTCTTCCTCGCTACCGACGAATGTGTCGACAGAGTCTGCCCTGCGCCCTTGGTCAACCAACGACATGGTGTATCCTTTTTACCTTGAGCAAGAGAGAGAGAGAAAGAGAGGCAGCGATGGTATCCTGATGGAGGATGAGTTGAATCAGAGGAGAAGGAGAGAGTGAGGAGGGTTTTGGAAAACAGGCTGGGTGCGGGGGGGGCTGCCATGTCGTTTTTATATGTGTTACCACCGCCGCCTCCCCCAAACAACCAAGCTGCAAGCTCCCACACGCGAGGGGAGAGGGGTCCAGTTAGATTGGAGCCTCCCATATGAGAAAAAGAAAGGAAACGAAACCCTTGCACTCCGACAGATTCGTGGCCATCTGATTTGCTTGTCGGCGCTGCAGTCAGATCATCACAGGCAGAGTGGTGGCCATGGCACGACAAACGACTGCGTGCGAGCCGCCCTGGCTGGAGTCGAGGCCAGGTGTAGTCGGTCAGTCCACCTGCGAGCGCGCCTCACTCGGTGGAGAGTTTGCGTCGGCGTCAGAAACGTTATGCATGACATAGCAGCCGTAGAACTTAAAATGCATGCCAAAATGAAGTACAGTGAGACGTGCAAACATGACTAGACAGCTACCAAGGCCTTCTTTCCAATGATTCATCCTCCCGTCTCGCCGCACTTTTGATCAGATTGACTCCTATTAGCTCCTCATTCGCACCCGTCCATCACTATGGCCGCGTCCCAGGGCCGTGTCATGCAATGCAATCCCTGAATGTTTGTCGTTCGGCACTTGCATGTCTCCCGAAAAGGGCTACATGCCCTGGCACTTTTAGGCAAAATAAACAAATCCAACGTCCGGCAAGTATTATTTAATTAAAATAAATCATGTTTCCGACTTTTTTCCTATTGCTGGGATGCATCATGTGCCACCGTCACACAGCCAGGCCTCGGTTGCATTGCCCCATCAAATGCGTGCGACATCACCTCCCTACCACCTCATCCTGCCAGGGAACAAGTGATGAAACCCCCAGCTCATCTCCGACACCAAAAAGAACCCAGTCCCATTTCTAAAAGCATTTAGGAATATATGACCAAATCTTTTTTGTCGCAAATCACCAAAACGTACTCTCGCTGTCGCTACCCTATACCCACCCGATAATTTGATACCGCTGGCCATGCGACGGGTGCAATAGCGCACGCAGTTGTGCTGGTGCATTTTGTCCTTTTTCTTTTTTTAGCAAATCCTTGACATTAGATGGGTTGTTATCGATGAGCTTTATGTTATTCTCCGAGTTCGTGAGGCGGTTCGCAATTGTCTGCCTCGCTACTCTTCGTCAAGAAATTCACACCTTCATCGTGCTGTGAAGAGACGACCGCCTGTTCCCACCATTTTGAACCGCCCTCTGTTTGTTATCACTCAATCTCAATAGTACACAATGCCATTCTTTGCTTTGATATGCTATCTTAATGCGCACGTGCTAAGACCTTGGGGTTTATCCTCGCGTTGCACCACCTTGCGCTCATCCACTACCATTTGTTTCCTAAACTCCTTGGCAGATGGCTGAGTGGCATCAGGAAGATCCGGCGACGAATTTCAAAGGCAGGGGCCTAAAACCACCAAGCATCCGTCCATACTGTCGCTGCAGTTGAATGTTGCATGTGCCCTCCCAACGACAACATAACGAGCTACCCATCACTTTCGTCGGTGACTTACAGTGCTTCTGCCTACTCTACCAGAACCTCTTGGGCGATGTTGACGCGGGGCGCGTCGTCACTGGCAATGAATTTGCCGAGCATCTGTTGAGAGCTGTGAAAAAGGTCATGGCCTCCGTTTCTGTTGATTCTGTTGAACAATGCTGTGCATCTCCTAGGGTGTTATTACTAAACGATGGACTAGCACGGTCGGAAAGGTTACTCTGCGCCGCAGTAATAATGGAAACGCTCTACGGGTCTTTGCGTTACTTATTGATGTCGTTTTGACTCTCCATGTAGCCGCTTCTCCCGTGAAGATAAGAGTCTTTCGGTCACGTTCATTGTCGGGAAGTAGCATGAGAGTTCAGCTGCGCTGTACATCGTAGTCATGCTTATGGCGCCAATGCAAAGTAGCTCGCCAATCTTAGTATCGCGACAGTCTATCCGTTGAGTTGGGGTTTCCTTTCTTCGAGTGACCCGTCGTCTCAGTCCAGACGCTTAGGCAATTGAGCGAAAATGCAACGCGACGGATTCAGTTTGTGGGCAAATTGTACATCCTTCAATTGAGATAACCGTTCTTGCGGACAGCTCCAGAAAGTCATTTCTTGGTATAAGAAGCCAAACAGACGAGTCGGCATCAAGGCAAGACTGGCTATTTTGCCTTCCACGAAGATTTCCTTCATATCTGCGCGAATTGCAATGCGAACTGCGGTAATTGGTTCGCTCTCGGCGGAAAAGTGTTGCGCTGGCATGACTTGGACTTGATAACACGCCCGTGAACACCTCAATTCCACGCAGCATGAGGTAGGTTGGTCTTCATATGTTTATAGCCTGAATTCTCAACCTAGCCAAGACGCATGGTTGGAAAATTAAGTCACCTAGTCCATTCTGGCAGTTCCCTGCGCGTTTGGCGAACCATAAACATTGTATATTTCGACCGATCGGTTTCGAGATCTCTTGTTGAGCCTGTAGTGGGAACAATGCCTTAAATTCCCCTTCAATCTGCACGCAAAATCCGTCTTCGTTTCCGATCGCGTTCCGCCGTTTAGAGGAGGCCTTTAAGCTATGGATGACTATGGAGGCATTGGCACCGAGAATAGTTCTCTTGGCCCGAGTCCTTGGCGACAAGTTAGCATATGTGGAGGAGGAAGCTGGTAGAACGATCCCAGTCCGCGCTAGATATCGAGTGTTTGTGATTCGTAAGAGGGTGCTTGAGAATATGTACTTGAAACGGACATGTGTAGGATACGTGCGGATATCGAGGAGGTGGAACTCGCAACTATTTGAGATTGTTAGCCAGATGATTCCAAGAGTAACCTGGAGACCTAAAACGCCAGCCCACCACCTGCTCTATTTATTAGCACGATACCCGGCAATAACTTGGATAAACAGGTATCCAGGCTGCTGATCATATTTTGAGGTCACTCACCTTCCTCTCGCCTCTGGATCATAATACCAAACTTGGCCTTTAGATAAGGACGTAGCCGATAGCTACTGTCCTTTGAGGGACTCGTATATGCGATAATCTTGGCCTGCATGATTTTGAACTGCGGTCGTGCTGTCAAGGAAGTTGCCATGATGGAACGTAGGCACGCGCGTCACAAAAGAACTGACAGTTAGACACTATTATAAAGATTTGTATTCGTTTCGAAATAGTGTCATCGAACAGGTTTAGAGCTCGCTTTGCGGGTACGGAACAGTTGTCGTGAAACTGAAGACATCAAGTTTTGCGGGTCAACACGATTGATCTAGGTTGGGCGGGTCAGCCGAGCCATGTCCTGAGACGGACATAGCTTTTCTTGGCCTTGAAATGCATTGTGAAGCATCTTGCACGAGGTAAGTTGATAGGTACGGCTGGGCGTCTGCTTCAGCGAGGTGAGGGGGGGAACGCCGTCATATGCACTTTTGCGAGGTTGCGTCGAGGTCAAGGCGACCAGCACAGGGGTGCTAAAGCTATATAGAGACCGATGCTGCCCAGAGAAGACGGCGCAGACGTGCTTAGGGCTGGTCTAATTGGACTCTCCCTCGGCGATAGCACGTCCTTCGGATGTCCTTCTCTCTAGCGCTTGGTGACCTGCCGATTCCCAGAACACGCAACGTTTTATCGATGCTGTTCCAGCTTTCCTTGTCTTCCCAGCTGCAGCCAAGACGACACCTCGCAAAAGTAAAGCACAGCGCATGTATAATCGTCACTCGTCGGTCGTGGGGTTCGACGGATGCCGGTGCGGCTACGGCCCCGCGACTGCCCCGCGACAGGGTAAACGGTTCTCCCCACTTGCTGCATCGGGAAGTGACCGCGACCAGGGTTGAGCCGGGAGAATGGGGTTTTTGGTTCGTGTCGGAGCCTCCCTGGACAGGCACCGGCCGGCAATTAGTTCGTGGCGCACGTTGCAGTGGGTATGGCTGGCGGGTACTCGGTCGACGCAGACGTGAAGCTTAAGCTCAGCCCACGGCGATGGATGGGGAGCTTGGGTTTGGAGGGCGGTAGGAGCCGGCAAAATGGCAGCGGGCCAATCAACTTACACCCCGATTGCGCAGCATGGATAAGAAACAGATAAATGGTGGCCTTCCCGCAAGACAGGAGCATGTCACGATCCATCCTGGGTTGAATCACAGTCTGTTCGCAGTCCGTGGTTTCGCTGTTCGTCTGTGCGGTTTTCGGCATCGTGGGGTCCCGCGGGCGGGTGTCCGATAAGCGCGACGGCTGCACGGCTAGGCCCAGTAGCTAGTGCAATATGCCCTGTCCACTTGGTGAACGAATCAACAGCAAGCGGCCAGTTAGCCCAACTGGGACCTTGAAATTGTATGATATGAATCTAACTAAGGAGCGGCTTGGACAATGTCTTGTCTTCAAGGATAGATTCCAAATGAGTTTTGGTTTGCCACGTTTGTGCAGTGTGTGCGTATGTAGGCTCACGTAGCCAATCAGTTCTCAGCACATGAGACATTTCCCACAAACTTTTTTTTTTCTCGCCATGCCATCAGCCTCCTTCTTGTGTTAGGTAGAGCACAGGGTAAAGACACTGATGTCGATGCGAATTTTACATAATTGTCCTACATAAATGATACAAAGAATAGACTTGGTTCCATGATAAAAAGAAAAAATAAGTTGATGCCATTGGAAGCACCGTCCTGTCAGCAAGCTGGGGAAGTGGCTGTTTATGTAAAAGGTGACACCGGGGCCCTGGTTGTAAAAGCATTGGCAGTAAATGAATTGGCAGTATAAGTGCTAGCAGCAAAGCCACCAATGGCAGAAGGATTGGGAGTAAAATCAGCAGCAGCAGAAGCACCGGCAGCATAAGCACTGGCAGAAGCTGTCGCCGCATTCTGGGCCTGCAGAGGGCTGAATGGAGGATGTCGCGGAGCCAATACGGGCTGGATGGCGTAAACGCAGAAGCGGCCAGTTGACAGGGCCTCGGCGGCCGAGGTGGCATGCGGGCTGCTTTCGCCAATGGCTGGCTGGGTGACGGCCTCGGAGCACAGGTAGCCCTCGACGTACGTCTCAGTGATGCCGTGCGTGGCCAGCAGCTGGCGAAGCTGGCGGTTCTCCTCGGCGGCCATCCTGGCGGCGGTGCTGATGTCGTCCTTGGCCGCGATCCCCGCCAGCTCAAAGTGTCGAACCTGCTGCTGGATGCCGGCCATGCGTTCTCTCTGCCGCGCACGGCACCGCCGCTGGTTCCGCCGCATCCGCTCGTTGGCGAGCTGCGGCTACAGAGGGTTTGAGTCATTCGGCTTGGCATTGGACACGTGTGTGTAAACGGAAAGGGCCTCACTTACATCGTACGGGCGTCGAACCATGGCTGTTGTTGGTGTTTGGGGTTTAGCGGTGCACAGGTTTGCGTGGAAGGGCGCGGCAAAACCGTGAGGACAGGGGGATGATGATTTGCAGCCGATGCAGCAGTTGGTGGGCTGGAAAAGGTGCCCTATAAATTCGCTGGCAAACCGCTGGGAGAACTTGGAATTGTAGTTGAGAAAAACAACTGGGGCTGCCAGGTCGCTCAGCCGCATGCGGTAACAGCGCATCATGACGTCGCCTGCGAGGCAACGTTTCTTTGCATCGGCGTTGGCGTAGAGAGGCGGCTCTCATAGCAAGCGATCTACATTTAGTCGGTCATACTCGGCGATCGCCGCTGCACAGTGTAGCAGCCGTCTAGCTTAGCCGAGGGGCAGCTGTCTCACATTGACCGCGGCAGAGCATACACAGTGCAATCAATATCAGGTGTCTTTTGTTTGCCAACCCGTGGATTGCTTTGCATCAGTGGGTGACCGGTCCACAACCCTATCACGCATCCACTATGGCAGGGGCGTTTCTGGCGGTAATTTGCTACGAGTAGTTTCACGAATAAATGAACTCGTATGTCTGAGACTTGCATCAATTGTTGGGTTTTCAAACGTCAATCCCAGTGTCCCTTCGTCCAGAACCCATCGATGGAGGCTTTCATTCTTTTGTTAGAGGAAAGCATCCGTGAATTGCCGTATTGCACATTGTCAAGTGGATATCATTGTCAAGTAACTGTGTGATGAACAGGTTTTATTCATATGGATGGATAGAATCAACGCGGGATCCCAGCTGGATCGAAACCACCCATCCACCTCTGCGCTTGTAACGAGTATCCCCGAGTGACAATTACACTAGAAGGGATATCGCCTTTTTACCACAAGCGGTATACTACAGCTGATACTATGTATACAATTTCCTTCCATGGTCATGGTGGCCACAATCTAGATGCGCGCTCAGGTCTGTTCCCATTCTATAAACTGGGAAAGGTCAAGTTTATTCTCCCCCTCCTTTAGAAGAGCAAGCGCTCGGCTCCGAACTTCCGTTGCATACGCGTGCCCCTTCTTCATTGCCTTGAGAGTATCTGGGTGATCCAGTGGCATGCTCTTATGATGGCTCTTAAGATGTCTAGTGCTGGTCAGCAAGTTGGAGATGACAGGAGAAAGTGCTATTTATTACCTTTTAAGGACATCTGCTCTGGCGAAAGAGATCCTCTTGTTCTTGCAAAAGGGACAACGAAAATCGGGCGGATCATGTAGAAGGGCATGTCTGGCATAATCACCAAGTCGCTTGAAGACAGTTCCAGACTCCTCGAGTGAGCAATTTGGAACTGGGCAATGGTAATCACCTGACGAATGAACCCTCATGTGCGAATCTAGCTCAAATTTTGTATTGAAAGGACCGGTGTTGCAAGTCGAACAAAAAACAGGACCCTTTGTGCGTGGCCGGGCAACAGGGTTGGGGATTTCAACCATGGATACCAAGTTGACTCGGTCCTTCTCAATTCGCCCCCCAACCACTCTTCGGCGCCTTCTCGAGCGACTAGCGCTCGCTGCCTGGGTGGCTCGTTCGGTAGCTTGCTTGGGATAACAAGTCAGGTCTACGACGTCAGGAGCCTGTTGGGGATAACAAGTCAGGTCTACGACGTCGGGGGCAGCCTGTTTTTGTTCAATGTTGAGAAACAGCTCTTCGTCGAGAACAAACTCTTGGTCATCATCGGAAGGGAGGTCTTCTTCGGCGGCTAAACGACATATGTCACTGTCAACGCCACCGTTCATTTGCTTAACAAGGGCAGCGTGTCCGTTTCCTCCCCGGAAAGCACCAGCGGTGACCGGCACAGCGTCTGGAGGCGGACTCGGACTTGCACGGCGAAAAAGAACGGGAGTCAAGTATTCGTTAAAATCATCACCCTCGGCTCCCAGAAAGACATCGCCAAAGCTGGAGTCGACAGCCATGGTTGAGATGGGAAAAGTGAGGATTGCTCGGCGCTCTTGTGTGGAAAGGGCTGCGTGTTTGGTGGGTTTAAGTGCACAGGAGGAGGGGCTTCTGCGGTTGGTATTGGGGGGGCGGCAGAGACTTGGTCAGGTGACAACGACCCCTTGATAACTATTTTCTGTTTGATGGTTTGCTTTTTCACAGCCTTGTGCATATCCGATTGGCGCAGAAATGGTCCAGTCATTGTGATCAGGGAGTGGTGGCCCATTGCTACCCATGGCGTTGAAGTAGGCCATGGGCAGGATGCGTTCGCATGTTAAACTTGACTACAAAATGACTGGTTTCCTTCTCTCTGTTATTAGCCTGTTGAGCACCACCCCCTTATGCCCCGGGCTATGCTGTGGCACCCCCGGTGGGCGAGCAGCCTTCCGGACCCGCCAATGTTTATCTTGCAGGGCCTGTTGTCCCGCTGCTGAAACGGCCGTCACTGGCCGGGAATCTAGCATTGGTGAATCCCTGTGCCGCTAGAGCTTGCGAGCCGTCAACACGCGAAAACCTCTGGGTGCCAGTCCCAAAGTCCAAAGTCGAGAAGCCAAATCAAATGGCGTCGGTGTTAGTCAGACCAATTGCTTGTCCACCTTGGTGTGATCATCCGTGGACCCGACCATTCGGTACTGCCGTTGCATCGCGCCGTATCGGTTACTGAGGTAAGATGGGCCAATTGGGTGGTTGAGTACTTGTATTTGTGCCATTGTCTTGTAGACCGCGTTTGTTGGAATCAGCATTGCGGCGTTGATCATGGCACACCAAGTTGATCACGGCTACAAATTTAGTGCCCAACGTCGGTGCGACCGTAGGGAAGGCCGGCTATTCTAGTTCCGATGATCCGCTGCAGGGGGTTCGTTCTGGGCATTTGCCGGGTTGCGCACTGGTGACGTTCAAAAGAAGTGCCCTGGGTTTCCTGTTCCGAGTAAACAATTTATTAATAACGAGCTTTACAATATTAAATTGCTCATGAAAGACCATTTATTGTATGCTCATTGTGGTGCGCATTCGCTGGCTACCAACGGTGCCTGGATTCCTTGTCTTGTCTTGAACATGCTAAGGGCGGCTAGCGAGCACCTTTTACCACTGACAATTGATAGGAAGACCAGTTGGAATGTTCAATTTCCTATCGGGTCTGCATATATTTCCAATTCCTTTTAGGGATTATTACATGAATGACTTGAATCGGGCTTCCACTGGCGCGCGCTCCTTTGGAGCCGGCTCATCGACCTTGCCACCAAAGACCAACTGCGCGTTCAGCGCCCACGACTCGGGAATTTCCCAAGCCTTTGCAACCTGGTCATCTATGAGGGGGTTGTAGTGCTGGAGGTTACCTCCGATACCCTCGGTAGCAAGCGCGGTCCAGAGCGTAAACTGGAGCATGCCGTCGCTCTGCGTAGCCCAGGTGGGGAACTTGTCGGCGTAGCTGGGGATGTTGTCCTGCAGCTTCTTGACGACGCTCTGGTCCTCGAAAAAGAGAATGGTGCCGGCGGCGCCCTTGAAGTTCTTCATCTTTTCGCCCGTGGGCGCCCACTTGTCTTCGGGGACCTTGGCCCTGAGCGCGTCGGCAGCAATGTCCCACAGCTTCTCGTGCTGAGCGCCATGCAGGACAATGACGCGCGTCGACTGGGAATTGAAGGCCGAGGGCACTTCGTTTAGAGCCGTCTTGACTAGGTCATCAATGCGGCCCGTGGAGACAGGAAGCTCCTTTGTGAGGAGGTAGTGCGATCGCCGGAGCTTGATGGCATCGAAGATGGGCTGGGACGCCGTGGAGCGAGAAAAGGCCAGGCTGGCGGGGCGCTGCGGGCAGAAAACTGACGAGACGAGGCTCGAGGGGGCTGAACGCCGCATGAGCCTGGGCAAAACGGGAGGGAACATGTCTGAAGGGTTACAAACCGTCCAATCGTGAGATGAACAGGCCCAAGATTCCAAGCGCCAAGAGCACAATGTTACGGTTCAAAGCCATGGTGTTTGAAGAGCGGTGACGCCTCTTTAGCTCCCAAGTTGGTTCGGGATTGTGAGGTTGAGCTAGCATCGGAAAATTCCCGAACCAAACCTTCAAGGGTGCCCCGCTATTCCTTATCAGCAATAATTCGCTGGAGTGCAGTCCAAGTATGAAACCACTGCTCTAAATACCTTATTAATTTAGCGTGAACCGTGGTCCATCGACAGTCAAAGCGCCGTCGACCAGGCCATTGAGCTAAAATTCCTGTTTACTTTGGCATCCAAACGAATACTTTAAACTGCTGCCAATAATCAGCAATTATGACTATGGTAATGTACAATAATCGACCCGCGAAAGGCAACATTCGGCTTGCTAAGAGTCGTATCTACTGTAGTATGTTGTTGTTTTGGAAGGGGGGGACCACTTCATCTAGTCGCGGGGTCTTGCAGCCGGTCATTCGAGACCGTTGGTAACTTCTACGATTTGATAGCATTCGTCCATTCCTACGCTTGCTCCCACGGTTACGTCAAGTTCATTTCGGGGTCTGGCTTTGGAGATATTGTCAGTGGGCTCTTTGGCGCGAACAATGTCTGCCCTGGGCAATCAGATTCTGGATAACATGGGATCCCGGACTGGCCGCTTGGTTCGGCTTGTGAGATATTGTATTCATCTATTTATTTCGCCTCCTTAGGGTGTTGGAAACTGTTCTGTCGCTCAAATCGAGAACCTTGAAGAATTGCTTGCGACAAACCTCAAGGCCAGGGAGCAAGAGGAGAAACCAGAACTGCCAACGCCAGAGTCAATAAGCTCCAGGACACCGTCAAAAGCTATGTTGACGGACTGGAGGAGAGTCGTCTTTCCAACTACAACCTGAACATGGAGTTGAAAATGCGAAAGCAGTTGGCCAACGCACAAGCTGACTTGAACAGTAAGGATAACGCCAAGATCAAGGATAGACTCGACAAGATTAAGACTGCGGTTGCCCAGGGCAAACATAGGCTTGACAAGATTGAGACCACACTTGTCAAGCACGGTGCTGCCCCCACCAAGCTGCGTGCGAGAGAGGACCAGTGCGATGCAGCATTAAATGATTGCCAGTTCAGTGCTTTATTATAGCACATAGAGATAATGCAACTGTATATTTCTTAACTGGAGGGGGGACTATTGTTATCAAGTATCATCACAATTTTAATAACTGAGCTCAATATTGTGCAGTAGTCACTGGGGAGACGCAACTTTGTTTCAATTATTATTCAATGATTATGTTGCACAAGCAGAAACGCGACATTGCACATTTTGTGCACCGAACCATGCACTGCTAATGGTAGATGTATACGAGCGGCATGGGGCTTGTTCTTATGCGCCTGTCCGGGGAGGTGGGAGCAGATATCCAAATCCGGAGCGTGACTTGTACCAGGGCTGGTCGGAAGTATACAAGGACAAAACTACAAAGCTACTTGAGACAATCTTTGGAAGCAGGGGTCCAAAGGCTCTCTGGGCCATGACGGCGCTGCTCGTCCCCATCCGAGGAGGGGAAACTGAGCCTGTGGTGACTCAACGCGTTCGTGAGACACGTTTGGACGGGAGCTGCGGCCGTCACTCATGCGGTCTCGGACCATTTTCAACCCTTCAGCGGATACGACTCGCGGAAGTTGCAGTGACAGATACACCGCATGCCCTATTTCTTTTTTCCCCGGGGGAGTGTGCGTACTATTCTCGTACCTGCTTGCAAGGTTCCGCACCCAGCCAAAGTCACATTCACCATGGCAATCCATCATGGCCAAAAGAGAACAAGAGCCGGAACCCCCCTCATGGGCGTGTCAGTCAGTGGTCGGGCCTCTCGGTACGTCACTTGTGACAGGTTCCTTCTCTTCATCAGGGCTGGGGTTCAAATGAGACGAGATTGACGTGGATGGGCAGGGGAGTGACGCTGTACTGGTCGATCTGGTGGTCACCCGAAGACTGAGGGATGAAGGGTGACATTCCATTGTAGGTCGAGGCTGGGCAGTCGGCACATTGATGAGGGGGGCGTCGCCAAGACAGGGCGGTCGAGAGAGAGCGAGAGAGAGCAATGATGGGCTTCGTGTAGAGCACCGCAGCGTGTCGACGGCCAGGAAAGACAATGGCGGAATAATTGCGAAGGTGATTGTGGCTGCATGGGAGAGTGTCATCGACGATGCAGTGCTCGCTCGGTTGCGAAAGGGAAGGGAGACACACGCACGAAAAAAACAAAAAAAAACATGACGGCATGTAAGGCCACCAATAATTGCGACGAGAAAAATGAGCAGATGCAACACGACGAATTCCTTTTGCCCAGGGCGGCGCAGCAATGAGGGCAAGACATGGACGGATTGTGCTGACAAACTTTTTCAGAACTGTCTCAGGTTCGCGTCTGCTGTGCGACTCTGCTGTACTTTGCTCATGTAGATGGTGGTGGTGTTGGTGGTGATGGTGGTAGCATGTGATAGATGATGCATTTGTGGCGTCGTGGTGGATTTTCACGAAATGCCAAAAATGCATCATGGGTAAGCCGCAAGTTGAGTTGAAAGGGAACAATGAAACACATGGCTACGGTCTAGAATTCTTTTTTTCTTATGTTTTTTTTTTCCCCCGGCCGCCAAACAGCGAGCTGGGTGGTAAAAGTGATGGGTCATGTGGCGAAATATGCAGTTGGTTATCGGCCTGCTGTTTTTGTGTTGCGGCTGCTGTTGGTCGGGGGTATCTGAGACACAAGCAGGCATCAATGACATCTCTCTCTCTCTCTCTTTTTTTTTTTTTTTTTTTTTTTTGCGTGTGTGTGTGTGTGTTCCCCTCACTTCGCTACATGCAAAATGGTCAGGTTGCGACCAGCCAGGCCATTTGTAATTTCATGCATCGCGGCCGGACCCAGCTTGTACTACAACGCGAGGCCATACATAACTAGGCCGTGTCAATACTAGATAGCTCTCACCTTTTGTCTGCTCTCGAGTCACCTACTCATCTTGCACTGTATTCTTTTCTTCTGAGACAGAACGGAAGCTTGTCCTAAAAAACTGAAACAGCACCAAGCACTGCCCAACCTCAAAAGATGGCCATTCCTGATCTGTCGGAATGTCTCGAAAGCATGTCGCTCAATGACACAACCCAAGAGGGCGGCACCGTTTACCTCCGGGGCGCGCCGCTCAACTGGGACTTCTGGAAGAACAGGCAAGGCGCTGGTGCGTTCCACGAACTCCTGGGTCTGCTCTCCCGCCTGATGGCCGTGTGGTGGCGCGTCTGCTATGCCCACTGCGGGCCTCTACACGAGAGGGCGAAGCTGCTTGAGCTCTTGGGGCCCCTGGGCTACTGCTACGTGATTGTTGCCGAGATTGAGCAGGCTGCAACCAGCAGCCCGGAATTTGTCCTCCACCGTCTGACTGTCGAATCGCTCGAGCGTCGCATCGAATCGCTCGAGGACCTGTTCCTGCAGCAGCTGCCCATGAAGTTCGACCCCACCGTGGCTCCCGCCGTCGACGATCCCTACAAGGCCGCCGTTCTCTTTAGCGAACGCCTCCACATGAACAGGCCGGTCGAGGAGCTCCCGGCTTCCGAGCCCGGTCTGTTTCTCTTCATGACCTACATATCTTGCCGTCTGGGCTATGTCATGCCCACCTCTGCCGAGCCTGGCCACGAGGCCCGTGTCCTCGACCAGCTCTACACATGCGCTAGTACGACCTGGTCCGAGAAGACTTTGCGAGCCATGTGGTCCTACTAAGGCGACCTGTTGCTTCTTGGAAAATGCGGAATACCTGTGTGACGGTGTGATGTAGTTGAAAATGGTGAAGTTTGTCGCTGATGACTACGAGCGTTCTTGTGCGAGTTGACTGGATCAATTCTGTCTGTGTGGGGTTTTCCTCCTGTCTCCATGGGGGGAGGGGTCGTTTCTTTCCTCCTCAAAATGTGTTTTTCCTCTTCCCTCATAGTGTGTTATCTTCTCTCTTTGATACTCACAATACAAGTTGTTGATTCGCCACACTAGATGCTTCCTTGGTGACGCCACCACAACATATAGTCTACGATAGTATGCTGTCGAGCGGGGGGTTCCCTCGTTTGGGCAACCTGTCGGAACGCAGAGAGGATCGAATCCGGGAGACCAGATCTCGATTCGTGTACCTTGGGGCCATGCGGCTAGTGGTCGCGGAAGTTCCTTTCTTGGTTTTTTAGACATGAAAAAAAAAGGGGCGGGCCCCATTAGTTCCCAATTGAAGTAAAACGAAGACGAGGCTAGTGTCGATTGTTGCATGACTGGCACATGTGCCCCTCTCTTGGGGTTGAACAGCGCGGTCACCACCGGGCGCGAGACGAGTGACATGCCCGTGGGTTGGAGACAGAGGTGGTCTCACTTCCTACCCTGAGGGGGTATCAGACCCATAGAGGTGTCAGACCCGTCCAAGTATTGGAGCACTCCACGTATCGGGCGTATCGAGACATTTAGGCGCGGTTGCGGTGCGGATGCGATTTCGCGCGGCAGGGCGAACTCGGCGCGCCGCAGCATCAGCATCAGCATCGGGGAGTTTGTTCCTTCGCCTGCCGTACCCGCCCTACTGCCACCACCATGTGCCCGTCTCCAACATTCCGCCTTGTGCCTGGTCCGAGGACACACGCTGGGCCTCACAAAATGAATACGCATTTGCATGGCCGTTGGGGCTGGCACTCGCCCCCACAAGATGCGATATTGCCAACGTGCGTGGTTGAGATGTACGAGAATGACTCGTGCAGGTGGCCCCATTCTACAGGGGAAAGAAAAAAAATTCGGTAGTGCTACGCCGAGCAAAGAGTGCCCGCACAATCGGCACCGTCACCGAAATTACACAGCCGAAGAAGAAGGTTGCCAAAGCAATGGGTTGGCGTGGCCCCGCGCCAGCGAGGCGAAAGGGGGGTGGCCCGTCATTAGAAGTTATAAACTAGCATTAGCATACTCTATAAAATGTGTAGGGCTCATCGCCAATGTCGCCCGTCAGCCAGGTAATTTTGTCTGCGCCGTCTTCAAAATTAATAAGAAACGTATCGGGAATATAACACATGAGAAAACGACCACGCCGCGAGGCTTCGTTGAATGGCATCCACCTGTCAAAAGAATTAGCCGCTGTAATGTGTTGATTGTGCTTTGCCACCGGTGCTAGCCAGCTTACCATGTAAATGTATCGGCTTGGTAGTGACGCAAGTGGTAGGTTTCCTCTTGACGTCGATTGAAGACAAGGCTCAGCTCGCCATCTTCAAGCTTGATGATGTTGAGCGTAAAAGGCGTGAGGTTGTGCTGAAATGTCCCGACGTACGACTCAAGTGCGAGCGAGGGCGTGGTCCCTGCAACTTGCCTGCTTTTGAGCTGCCTTCCTATAGATGGCATGTGGTTGAGGACTTCGCGGGCTACGTCCCCTGCGTGTTTTTCGTATTCCTGCTTGTCTGGGGGGTCAAAGATGGCCTCGATAACCATCTGAGAGATCCAGTCGGCAACGTCACCAAGAGGCGACGCGTTGGCTAGGACAGCCACGACGGTTTCCGTCTCGGGTAGCAGGGCAATGTTGGATGTAGATCCCACCGTGAGGCCCGTGTGGTAGAAACACTGGCGCGGGTCGCCGCCTTCCAGGACGTACGGCATACCATCGTCCAGGTAATCGGCATTGGTCCCAATAATGCCCAGCTGTCCGGGAAGCTTGTGATTAACCCAGCCGCAGGCGTACGACTGCTTTGAACGGCGGAAGCCGGGGGATGGCAGCGTGTTGTGAGGCGCCAGGAGCCTGTTGCATTCAACAAAGGGGTTGTTGGGGGTTGAGTTGGTTTGCGACCTGAATTGGTGTCTGATTGCCACCAGATAGCTGTGGTAGAGGCATAGCATGTCGTCGATGGTCGAGATGACCCCTGAGCTCCCTTGAGCAAACACGCCCACGGCAATGGCAGGGTCTGGAACGCGGGTGGGAGATTTATCCTCCAGAGTGGAATATGATACAGCAGTGTTCTCCAGCGGGATCCCATCTTGCATCTTGGTGCGCTTCAGGTCCAGAGGATCAAAGATGCGTTCCTTCAAGAAGACGTCCAGGGGCTGGTCCGACAGGACCTCAATCACCAGCGCCATGATGCCGTAACACCAGTTGTTGTAGCTGAAGTAGAACCGGAACGGCCCCAGCCGCGGCGTAGCATTCCAGAGCTGGACAGTGTCGTTCCTGTCCGGGAGGACAAGGTTGCTTCCCTGCCAGGCCATGCAGCTGAAGCAGTGGTGTCCCGTCCGCATCGAGAGCAGGTCAATAGGAGTGATTGTCTTGTCCAGCGCATCGCTTCCAAAGTCTGGGAGGATCAGGGAGATGGGCGTCTCCCACGAGGCTTTCCCCTCGTGCACCAGCATGGCAAAAGCAGCGGCCGTGATGCCGTTGGTCAGCGCGTTCAAGCTGAATACCGTGTCTGATCGGGCCGGCAGCTCCCTCTCGACATCACGGAGGCCGGCGCTGAACTTCCACAGCTCTGCCCCCTCGTGTACGACGCCGACGGAGCAGCCAGGAGTGCCGGTGATTTCCATCAGCCGCAGTATTCGGGGCTCCAGGTCCCGGAGTCGCTCCAGGACAGAACTCGGATCGGCCATTGGCTCGTGGGTGCCCATGATGAGCGCGAGGGTATACCATAAGAGAGGGTCGAGCTAGCGAGGAAATCGACTGCGATGTTGGCAGGGACCGGGCGGTGGGACTGACGGGCGAAAAAAAAAATACTAAGCCGGGACTTCTGAGAGACCATCTTTTGGACAAATTTTGGCTATCAGAGACAGGCAATGACACAGGCGCTGCCGGCCCCCTCTCCGAACTCCCAGTCTGACGTGGCGATGCCTAATACCAGTCCCCACCCACCGAAGAAGCACATGAACGTGAAGGCTCTTGTGATGCACCCAGCATGCACCCACGAGATGCCGCAGTTGCGCAGCCTTGCTGGCCTCCTTCTCCCTCCCCTCCCTCTCCTCTTCCTCTTTCACCCCATAGAGCTGCTGCTTTTATAGAAAGAGGCCCTCCCTCTGTCTCTCTGCTGGCGGTGGTCACTGCCGGCCTAATCCTCGGCAACTTGCTAGCCGGGGCTCCGCCTGTGTGCTCATCTCATCACTCCCAAGCCCCCGCTTTCCCAACTTCGATACCCTCGTATCTCTGTAGAGCCGCTGTCTGGCCCCGAGCTGTTGCAAACTTGAATTGCAAGTCCAGATTTGGTCTGTCACATCTTCAGCAAATTGTTCACGTCCATGCCGCATTTAATTGCATCACGGATGGTACAACCGCACAATTTTGAATGCGGAACGGCCCGGATTGCGTTCGATTGCAGCAATTCGACTAGTATTTTTCTGTTTCACAAGCTTTCCTGCAACATCTTTGCCGCTAGGCTGACCAGGTTAGCCTTGCCACGGTGGAGACTGCTCCCTCTCAAGCCGTTGCTTACATAGTGCCATCTGATCCTACTCACTTTAGCCCTTGGTTGGCATGCAAATACTTGCACAGTAGCTTTGATCACGTAAGTCCGGTTGCCCTAGCCAAATGGTTAATTAGGTTAAACCCTCTTATAATACATCTTTTTCCCTTGCAAGTCGGAGGTAAAGTTGACCCCCTGAAGACTTGAGACAGCTTACCTCACCAGCATGCGTGGACTCCAACATGTTTCTGCAGTCCAGTCCGGACCACGTTGTAGCCCGAAAAATAAATAAATCATCTGCAAACTCAATACTCATTCCAAAGGCGAACAACGCCAAGTGCAATGAAAGAGACGCATCACAGTCCATTAGAGAACTCATCGTTGGTGTGAGAAAGCTCACTTTATTTTCAATAACTGACAGGACCGTACACATACATATTCAGGCTTTTCCGATGCCCAACCACGTTGCGGTTCCCACCGTCCAATGCCAAAGCCAAGACGTTGATGTCAAAGAGTGCCCGCGTGCCAGGTTGGGCATCCAACCTGCTTCATGTTATCCTTTTCCATGAACCCAAATTCCCGGTCCCTAGATCCTTTCCACCCAAGTTAGAGAAATAACCCTGACAGCCAACTCTGGCATCTACCAAAAGAAGCCATATCCACCTCGGTCAATTCACTTCTTGTGTGTCAATAATCTCAGGGTGGGTGTAATCAGAAAACCAGCTCCCAATTCCATCACATGACATTTTTTGGACATCTCTAGCATTGGGGGCAATGTGGATGTTCCAAGGGGTGGGTTGTGACCCCTAAAGCCGGGAGGAGAATGGTTGCATCTGCCAAACGAAACGAAACGATACAAACAAACAAACTTTTGATACCTGTCCCAATTTTTCATCACATTGGGTTCGAATCTCCGAAATATTTCAGTGCTCGAGTCGTATTAGTGAGACCGAAGGGGTAGAAGAACAAACAAATCATTTAAAACCGTGTCGAAATCAAATGTGACAGCAATGCAGGTAGTGATCCATGAATTCTCTTGGGAGACGATGGAATCGTGCATGCTGAGCTGTCAAAGTCAAGAAAAACCAGGTATTGGTCGGAAAGGGCTTCGAAAGGCAATTCAATGACTACCATCGATGCTCCAGGTGCGAGCCACGTTAATTGGGCTGCTGCGAGCCCTCGTGGTTCTGGGAGTGATTCCCAGGATTACCCGAGAAATGTCCCGTTGGGTTGCCTACGGGCCCAATAGGACCATGGGGGCTCCCAGGAAAAACAGGTTGTTGGGCGTAAAGGTAAGGATTATAGCCATGAGGCATGGGTTGTTGGTGCATGGCTTGCTGTTGCATGGCCTGTTGATGCATGGCCTGCTGTTGCATGGCCTGCTGGTGCATGGCTTGCTGGTGCATTACCTGCTGCTGCATCAATTGTTGTTGCATCCCATACGGCATCATATTGGGCCCCATCATTCCCTGCCCCATGTCGTTTAGCATAGGCATCGTGTTGGCCATCCCATATGCATTGCCTGGACCCATTCTATGAGTGGCAGAGGCCAAGAGCTGAGGGGGGGCATTTTGCGTCATATGAGGTGGGAAAAACCCCGGCATCTGCATTCCATGGCCACCAGCAGGATGAGGGTACTGCTGGACAAATGCAGAATGGGCAGACATGGCTGCGGGAGCAGTTGGAACAGGGACGTTCGGGGCATTTTGAGACACAACCGCCGGTGGGGTAGCAGATGTTCCATTAGCGACGACAATGGCATCAGTTGGGGCTTGTACAGCTCTAGCATGGCCATTGGAATCATCCATGCCACGATTAGAGTTGTCAACCTGATCGTTCCCAGACTTGACCTTGACAGTAACAGCGCGACGTTTGTTTGCATCGCTCTGTGCTATAGCTCTTTCGGCGCGGTTCGCAGCTCGTTCCGCAACGTCAGAGTAAGATCGAGCAGAGCCAGCGTGGCGGACACGGCTGATTGCAGGCATCAACGGAGCATCAGCAGAAGGAAGCTTGGGAGATCCCTGACCCTCAGGCTCGGTGTCAGATCCAGTTGCGGTGAGTTCACCATCGCCACTGCTGCTGGTCGACTCAGCGCCCGGCTGTGCAGCTGTATAATTGGCTGGGAGGTCAGTGTTTGGTTGAGTGGAGGACTCGGTAACGAAACCTGGCACATCTCCTTGGTTGACGCTGAGGTTATTGAATTGTTCAGTAGTGCGCAAGACATCAACGTGGCCGATGTTGGACTGTGCGTTATCCTGACTGGCAACAGGCGTGCCGTTGTTCTCGCTGGCGTGAGCGACGGGGGCAGTGATGCCCTGGCGGTTAGTGTGGCTATCTGATGAATACATATCCATTGAGCCAAGTCCAAACATAACATCTGATCGACTGATGGTAGGGAAGTTAACAGAAGGCTGAGCATTAGGCTGCAGAGAGGGCGGCTGTGGCCCGGCACCACGACCATACCCATTCACAGTATTGATGTACTGGCCGAGGTGTTGATTGATAAGTTGTGGTGGTTGGGTACTGGCCATGGGCCCAGCGTAAATGTGGGTGATGCGACCTGGTTGGAAATTGGCTTGGGTGTTTGGACGTTCAAGACCAGTTTGCATGGCAGCCTGCTGTACTCCAGGTTGAGTGTAGGGGCGTATGTTGCCTCGTGTCTGTCCGCGTCTCGTGCCCGGGTAGGCCTGAGACAGGGGAGCAACACGTCGCTGAACACGCTGAGAGTCCGGAAAGGCCGTATTGGGCTGTCGTCGTGGCTTCCATGGTACCATTGGTTGAGAAGATGCTTCGGAAGCAGTGTCCGAAATATGTCCTCCCCATCGAGAGGGACCGGGTCCCATGGGAGCCTGGATGGGGGCTCGAGCAGATGAAGCCTGCGAGGCAGGGGCAGTAGGCGGTTCAGAGAATGGGTCTGCCGCGGCAGCCGGGATATTGCAATCCGCGTTCGAGTTTGATGTGGATGGTCCCTGGCGGGATGGACCAGCGGGCTCGGAATGGGTAGTGCTGGGAAGCTTCAGCTTCTTCTTTTCCGCTCGAATGTTGTACTGCTCTACCGCCTTGCCGTTCTGCCAGCACTGTCAGATGTATCCTCAAAGTAGCAGAGAACAAACATCGAATACTTACGAAAAACTCAAGAGCTTTGTCTGTCGAGTCTTCATCATTGAATTCGACAAAGGCATACAGAGAGGTGGATCCTAAAGTTTGTTAACAGAAGGAAGCTGACAACTGGATCTGACTTACCGTCTGGCATGAAATTTTGCTTCATCTGGACATCTTTGACAGTTCCAAAGGGGCTGGCTGTGACACGCACAATGTCCTCGGTATACATGCGAGGCAACTGACCAAGATAGATGGAGCGACGATCCTTAGCATATTGTTGGATTATGGCAGTGCTGCCGCGTTCAAGCGCAGCCAGGCGGCAGACCTCTTCATGATCATATGCCTCGACCCGATAGAGGGGGTGGTGGAGAAAGGCCTTCAGAATTTGTCAGTTTCTGTAGGCTCAAAACCAAGGGTTTGTATACTAACACGAACGACGTCGCGACGTTGATCAAACATGTCAAAGGTGACAACCACAGCCTTGGGAATTTTGAGGTATACCCGACAGTGCTCTTCCAAGGTGCAAACACTGGAGATGGGCCCGAAAATAAGAAGAAGATCATGGGCCTCCTTCATGAGAATAGCGCGCCCAGACTTCTTGTAGACAAGAAAGGTCACTGTTCTCGTTAGTATACACCCAATGGATAAATACGCATAAACCACGGACCATTACCCTTGCAACGTTCGGCTCTGCACTTTCGGCCGAGAATGTATCGACCATTTCCATCAATAAGGGCACGCTCGGCATCGACTTGAGTCTGGAGGATCTGTCAGCAGTAGTGAGACCATTATTGGAGCAGTACATACTTCGTATTGGCAAAACGCAAAGGGCATGCCCTTTCCATCTCGCTTGATCTTGATATAGACAGTGCCATATCTGCCGAAAAGGTGCTTGACTGCAGTACTCAGTGTAGTGTCCTCACATCCCTGAGAGAGACTGGGGACTTTGTTAGTGGACGTAGTTGAGGAATGAAGGACACACTTACTTTGCCACAAAGACGCACGCAGTAGGTGAAAATATGTCCTGCGGATCCACGGAACGGGACCCCTGAATCAGGGCCCGTCGATCAACGATTGCTTGTTCAAGCTGGTCTGTATTGGCATCTTCATAACTTGACGAAGGCGTAGCGATGGCCAAAGTAGAATTGTCGTTGAAGGCATCATCTTCCGGCGAAGGGTGGAACCAAACAGGGCTCTCGCTATATGTTGTGAGAGGTGTGTCACAGAGGGATGGTCAAGCCAAAATGAAACATACCTGGTAGTGGCCGAGTTTGAGATAGTTTGGATTTCGGCGCTATTCTATGTCAGAAAGGAACAGGTGCAAGGAAATAGACTAAAACTCACCGATACACAGCCGGCGAGGGGCTTCTAGTATGAAGACCTTGATGATATTAGTATCTGTGAGAACATGAGCCCTCGACGTAGCGAGGGTTCAAACATCAAACATGGCAAACTGCCACCTCGTTGATTCCGCTTTGAAGATGGATCATGACCCAGATTCGAAACCTAATCAAGGCAGCAAGAGGAAAACGTACCTTCAGCATCGAGGTGATCCTCAGAGTGGGTGCTTTGGGTGTCATCTTTGGCAGACTCTGCTTCTGGATTGCCTTCTGACAAGCACAAGGGCTGACGCCCCGCACTAGTCAGGTCCTTTGACGTGTATGGCGCCATTTCAATAAAGGTTTTCTTGAGATACAGCATAAGAATTAGCTTGTGTCATCAAGGGAATTTACACCCTCTACCCAGGGATAGAAGATAGAAAGATGCAGATGAAAGAGAGGAAGGAGGTTTCTTTACCTTGATTGCTATACGCGTTCGTGGACGTGTTGTGGGAGGAGTAGTGTGTTTGGGTATCTGTGATGTTTTCTTCGAAGTTTCTCGGTGCAAGAAACGATTTGGAAAAACCAAATAACAGTCCGAGTAACAAGAGAAACAGCATGAACAGAGGGTAGTAGTGATAGTACACAAGATTCAAAACGTGTTCTCCCGTGCCCTAGGCCAAAGCCCAGATTTCCGGAAGGGGGTGGAGGGAAGGAGGGGTAGTCGCAGCGATGAAAACAAGGAAAAGAAATCAAACTAGAGGAAGGACTCGAGATGCCCCGAGGGACTTGAGCCTGATCGAGGAGTAGAAGCTTGAGAGGTATCTCAATCAATGATCAGAAGCAGTTCGAATCCGAATGAGGTTGCCGTGAAGAGCGGGGAAGTGTAGAAAAGAGTTGGTGGGGGGGAAGAAAGAGGGTGAAGAGAAGAGAAGAGGAGGGAAGGAGGAAGGAGGGAAGGAGAGAGGGGGGCCCTTAAAAAGATCACGAGGGAGGCCCGCCGGCAGCAGCTCAGGAAAACAGCACGCATGCACCCATCCCGGGCAACTCACAGCATGACCTCGACCTGGCAAACACTAGCTGGTCACAAGGCAGATTGTTTTCCTGCAGCTCAATGCAATGCATAAATCAATAGAATAATCAGTATGTTATTGTCTTGAGCCGGTAGAGTGCGGGTATAGGGCTTCAACCGATTATACTGGCTGTGTGCCCATAATTAGCTGAAAGGGCAGAGAGTACTCGGCATTTATAGGGTTCTTCAGGAGCTTCTGCCCCAGAAGGTGTCAATCAGCAGTCAATCTCAATGGCAAGAGGGGCAGCCTGGTCAGATTGCAACGCCGCCGCAGTCGTGAGATGTGATAGACAGAAAACAGAAACCAGGTACATGGAGGTATCTGGAACAAGATGCTCTAATGCAGAACACTCTTCACTCAAATGCAAAGTCCCGGATGGAAAGTCCTCACACCAAGCGTGCACATTTCTTTGCCCGGGGCCAAGGGCTGTTGATACTGGCCCTTGGCATTCCCCCCCGGGGTTCGGTCATAGGGGTCGAATACCACTGGGGTGCCATTGCATATTCAAACAGCCATGCACGAATAAAGCTAGCCTCCTCTGCACAACGTTTTTCTCTCGTCTCGTCAATAGCAAACAAGTTGATGCTTTTCACGTAGCAAGTTTGCAGGGGGGGCTTCCCGATGGCAGCCCGTAGGTAGGTACTTAGGTACACAACAAATGGCAAACTGTGCGTTCTCGGGTGCTATGGTTTGCCGTAGGGATGCCTAGGTACCCATTCACCCAGCCATTTGGTTGATGTACTCCCCGTACCTACAACGCGTAGGAAGATCATCCTTTTCACGAGTTGGATGCAGTCATACGGGAAGCAGCAGAACATTCAACTTCAGACACGGCACATATGCACATACCCGTCATACCACACTCGCACATCAATGGTGACGTGGCATTCTCGAAAATGCAGACCACGGAGACGTCGAGCCGTCACGGAGTCGCCACTTCAAGTCGGGGCAAGGGCTTGGTGTTGAGTAACATTTCCGCGAAGAAGTGAAGCCGTAGGTAAGTCTCACCTGAGCCAGTCAATATCAGGGGGCAAAGGGGCTCGTCTGTTGGTTCTGCGAGATCCTTCTGTCTACGACATCGAGAACGATACCCTTTTGACTGATGGTGGAAATCTTCTCACGATCTAGCCCTGGCCTCAGCACCGCCGTGCAGTCAAGACTCTTGGCTGGGTCGAACACGAGGACTGACGGTCCGAAGACTCGCAGGCACCAGCGGCCGTCATGTTAGGCAAATTCTATCAAGCTGCACGCAGCCGCGGAAGTGGCCTGACTACGGATGTTGCCGATGGAGGCATAGCAAGGTGAGAGGTGATCCAACTTCAAAAATAGCATACTCCTCGTCCAGCTGATGCCTTCACCTTGCACACAGGGTCTCGGGGAAATCAGAAGGAAAACCACAAGGTAGCAGCATGGTGCGGCCGCAAAACTGATGTTGTCACAGAAGCAAACCTCCATCAATCCGGTCAAAGGTGGCGTCTGCAGGTTCCCAAGAAAGGCATCCAAATACGACCTTGGCTTTGTGATCATGAAGGGTTTTGTTGTTGGGAGCGGAGAAAGCAAAGCAAGTTCGAATGTTACGTCCACGTCGAGCTTCCCAAGTCACGGCACTGTTAGAGGGACGTCAGGGAGCCAACTGAGTACTTCCCCAGACAGACAAACCAATGCTAACTGATGTGTTTACCAGAAGTCCATTATACGAAATCGTAACCGAAACGAGCCGATGCGAAAACCTACCCCCCCTACCGATCGATGATCGTCGGCCGATCCCACAACCGATTCCCAATGTACCTACGAAACGCGTCTACCAACATTTCCCTTGGAGACGTCGCAAATGCCTCCAAGGCCCCACACCACCCACACAGCATGTCGATGCGAGATGTGACAAGATGGCGGCGAGGAGGCAGTGGCAGTTGGCGTTTCCGTGCGGGTGGGCAAATCCAATGGGCCGTCCCGGCGTTTGGAAAGAGGAGCCAACACACGAAGCCATGCCCAAAATGACAAGTCATCCGAGATAGCCGCGGGACGAAATACGATGTAATAGTCTGCAGTTAGCCGAAGGCGTAGACCATAAATCAAGTCTCTTGCAACCCAACCTTGGCACGGCTAGCAATCTGCATGGCTGACAGAGACTGGTCATATCCGACAGTGATACAAGCAGGCAGCGAAATTGAGGCGACAACGTTGGTTGGATACGAGCAACACCACTCTTTGTCTCTGTTGGGCCTGCAGCCCTTTCGTCCTCCTGTGGCTGACTAGGAGGGGTCGAGTGCGACTGTGTACGCTGGGCAAGCACTGTAACAGATGTCGATTAAGATCTAGTATCCCTGCTAAACGGTGGAAGCAAGGTAACCGTTTCGATAAGCCTGGGTGGTCAGCCTTTTCTTTTCATTCTTCTTTTTTTCTGTATTTTGTAGGACCAGATCTCGATCCTGCTGGTCTAGCGTTCCAACACCTCACCATGATGGATTCAATCCATATGAGGTCATGGATGTCAATACCAACTGCCAAGGCGCAACCAATAAATGCCAGTGTATGGCGGCCACGTGTGGTGCTCGCTTTTGCGTATGATCCAATTCCAAACAGAAGCGGAAAACAAAAGTATGGCCCGCACGAGGCAAAGCAGTTGGGGTACCACACGGAGCTGTACTTTCGGTGATTCGGGTGTCCACTTAATTCGGTCCCGTCGGAAGATAACAAGTTGGGCGTACAGTTTTAAAAGCCTTCTCTAATGTCATTATTCACGAGGTTTACGTTCGAGACTCTTCCAATGCCCAGCCCTCGTTATCAAGCCACCCAGGTAAAGGGAGGGGAGGCGCCAGTGCTTGTTGACCAGAGAGAGTGGCCCCAGGCCCGTGCAGGTCGCACAAATATGCGCCGTGATGAAGTCTAACCGAAGGACAAAAGTCCCCCCGCCTACTACTCTGATAACTATCACGGCCTTTGGAGTGGTACGCCCCATTTCTAGGGGTAACTAGGTGGTGGTGCAAACGGGCCTTGTACTGCCAAGCTGAAGATGGCGTCCATGACATTGGGATCGCAGGGCGGGCGAGGAGCAAGGGCACACCACCCTTCCGGATTGTTCTCATATCCAGTGTGACGAAAGAGCGCTTGCTATGACTTTCCCCTCGTGTAATTTTTCGCTGTATCAGTATCTAGTGCGTGTTAATGGCCTCCATGGCGAACAAAAGACTAACCCCTGGGGAGAGAGGGGCAGCCACGAGGAACTCAGTTGATGAACTGTGGGCATGCGGAGAGTTGGATAAGGCCGAACAAAGCACGGTGATGCATGCATCCGAGTTTCGAGGAGTCCCACATGGCTCTTGCGAGGGGGGTAGCCCGCAAGCAAACAAGGACTCGCGGAGGCGGGACCGACAAGGGCGGAGAAGGAGGGAAAACGAAAACGCCAACCAGAACCCATGGGCATGTCCTTCTCGCTGCAATCACCCATATTTGTCACGTCATCGGTTTCGGAGAAAGAGTCATTCGGGCTCGTTCGTGAAGTGGGTTGTGGCAACATCGGGGGGTCGTCGGGCTGGCACGAAGTCCTATCTGCAACTACCCGTTCAGCTGCCCGGGAAGAGTCACCAAGCGAGCAAGGGGACAAGGATGAGGCGTAATGAGCAGTCAATTCTTTCGGAGGAATGAGAATGGAAGAATTGCACTGAATCGGCTGAAAACAATCCGTGCGGGGGTTACACAACATTTATGTGGCGGCAGAGTCAAGGATTCCACCCACAACCAAGGCCACTATCCCCCTTGATGGGTTTTGCACCGACGCCGTGCTCCCCATATGCATGCACACTTCAGGTAAATCCTTGAGAGGCTCCGCTTGTAACCACATGTCGCGGGTTGGTGGCACGAGGGCTCGCGACTCTTTCTCCTTCTCCGCTCGATCCGAAGCCCACCGTCACTCTCAGACGAGGGGAAGACGGCGACAACAATAGCAACAAACGTCATATAGGGCCGAGGCGATGGCATGATTTCAAGGCCAGACGTGCTGAACGCCGAATACGTGCATGTCGCTTAGAGCTTGTGCTCCCATCCAGCGCCGAAGATGTGGGAGCACAGATGCCACAGACGGATAGCAAATGTCTTTCACGCCCTAGCCTTCGTCGGTTTCCTTCGGCGCTGGATTCAAGCTTGCCAACTTCAAGCCCCCTCCTACGACGCAGATGGTGCTGTAAGGGTGTGCATGTTCGGCGATCATCCCAGCAGCGACTATCAACGGCATGATAGGCAGGAAGCAAAGCAAGGAGGGCCACAAGCAGGCCAATCGAGATGGGGCGACGGAGATGGAGGAGCCATGGCATCGAGACACAGGAAATACGATACGAGCTGGCACAGTGTATCCGGGAGGGAAAGGTGGACGCCCGTTCGCATGCCGATGGCGGGCATTTGTCGTGTCTCAACGGTCTCGATGAAGCCAACGATGGCGGGCGGACCCAACTGCCGTTGGCTCAGGTCACCGACACGGGAGTGTTTGATCCGTCAGCAACGGGAGTCGACGTTAGTTAGCGGCGGGAAAACAAACTGGCGCGAGCCTCCCATCAAGTTAATTGCGAGCTTCCCTCTCCCGGGGCTAAGAGCAGCCGCATCGGCGCAAGCCTCGTGGGCGCGCCGGCTACGCACAGGGCTAGCCTCCGGGTCACACAAGAGCCGAAGGAAGCTACAAGGCCAACGGGCCCTTGGCAAACTGGGGCAGGAAAGGATCGACACCAGTGCGCGCCCACTGTGGATGATGGGCGGCAGCCACTCATGGGAGAAACTGATAGGGCAGCTCGACCAACCGTCTGGACAACTGCATGCGCTGCCGGCCCTCTGAGTCGTCCCTGTGCGCCCAACAGGGGGGCGAGCATGGGTGAGACATGCGGCATCCACGTGCAATTTTGGACGGCCGGTATCGACCATGTACACGACGTGCGTCCAGCACCATGACGCCGGCTGCGAAATATACCTGGCCGTGGACAAGGAGGAAGGCCAAGGCAGCGGAGGGAGAAGGGGGAAAATCGAATACGAACATGGCCATGAGCGCTGCAGCTAGCCGGGAGTGTGCGTCCAGGCTGGGTCTCTGTGTGGCCGAAGTGGCGCAAACGCAAGCTGCCGTTGAGCTAGTGCGCACCCCGTCCATTATTCCCTTTGGCTTACCCCCGGCTTCATGTAGCTATCCGCGCCAGCACACGACAAACCCAGCGCCGGAGGCGACATCTCGCCGCGCGCATTTTCGTCCGACGGCTACTTGCAGCCATGCGCACGGGAGACAACATGGCTCCCCCGTACGGGCAGCGAAGGACGGAGAGAGAGAGAGCCCCTCGAAAAACAAGATAAATAACAGCCCTTTCTCCCCCTTCTGTCCACGACTTCTTCTCTTGCTCCCCAGAAGCTTCAGCTTTCTTCAGACACGGCACTCTTCGCTTCACTTCCACTTTCACACTTTCGACTTTTTTGGCTCCGGCCCACTTCATTCACACACTCACCAACAACCACTTTTTTCCCTCCTCTACACTTCTTCAGCTCTCAGCTCTCAGCTCGGAAGCCTCCTCCTTGACTAAGTCCGCAGCTTTGCTTCTTCCACCCCTCCCACCTTGACCCCGCTAACCAGCAGCCTCATTCAGCCTTACTCGACAAACCAACACGCTCTTCCACACCCACTTCCCACAGCCTGCTCCGGAGCTCATCAGCAGTAAGTTCCCACTTCTTCTATTTTCTTCTATTCCTCCTCTCCCTCCATCATCTCCCATCTTGCCTCACGCTACCTTCGATACTCCCCCTCTGCATCGCTCCCCCCGGCGTCTCGCGCCATCAACTAATGCAACTTACACAGAGCTTTCCCGCAGCTATCATCACGTCGTTGCGAAACTACCATCAATTGGACAACGTGCGCTCCACTCTTCTTCTCACCCTTGCCCGCAAGCTTCTAACCGGCAGTCCTGTCTAGATACCAGTCCAATTCCCATTCCCACAAAGCGTCAGTACCATCTATCCCCTGCCTTGACCTTTCTTTTCTCCCATTGCTGACATTCCGCACAGGTTTGCATAGAACGCTCTACTTTCACACTTAAATCGACTCAATTTTTTCATCTTATTTCGCAAGTACTATTTCACGTTTGTCCAAATCACTTGACATGCTGACAAGTCTTTCAAAGATAAAAATGCCTTCCCTCATTAACAGCATTTCTCCCTCCCCTTCCTCTTCTTCCTCGGCCGCTGGTTCACTTTACTCCGGCTCGCCGACATCCCCCACACAATTCCTCCAGGGTCGTTTGTTTCACGCAACGGTAAGTACTATTCCGCCCCCTCGCCTTCAACTCCCATTCCTAAATACTGCATCATAGGCCTTCAATATGGACAATTACACCCCACTGCTCATTCCCGCCGATATCCTCGAAGAGTGCAGACGGTACTGGCTCGTAGATGACGACATGCTGTCTGAAGACCAGAGGTTAGCCATGGTAGAGTGCATGATGCGGGCGCTCTATAACCTCAAGGAGCTTCTAGAGGCTGAGGTGGCATACCAACTAAGACTCTCATCTCACGACTCGTGCAAGATCGCCAGTCGAGCGTCCATTTCAAATGGACGTTTCAACATCAACGCCATCTTCAACGTGGTGAAGAATGGAAGCAAGCAGAAGTATAGACTTAGGCTTCCCATCCCCTCGTCCCACAACGAGAGCGGGTGCCCAGGGTCTGTGGAGGAGAAGATCCGGGTTGATGTGGGTACCCAGGTCTGGTGGGAGAAGAACGTTTCTATTCCCACCGCTGAGCTTGTTGGCTTCGCTTTTCCATACACAGGCGCACGGGTAAGTCAGTCTCGAAACCCTTCCAGCATCCAACTAACCACGGTACCGCAGGTCACCCACAAGAGCCACATGCCCGTTGGCGAGATCCGAGAAGCGAGGGGTGCTCAGCTTGAGGCCCCTCACGCCGATGACAGCGAGACTTGGCGCTCCGACTACATCCCTCGCTCTACCAAGAGCTTGATCCCCTTCGCCTACCTCTTGTACAAGGTTGTGGACGATGCAGGCAGCGTCCCTCTGTCCAAGAGCATGGCGACGGTTGAGGACACGGTCACCCAAGATTCGAAAATCATCCGGTCCGTTGCTCGGCTTGCTGTCGAGCTCACAAAGAAGCCGCTCACCCGCATCGGTAGCTTTTGCTACAACGATGACGGGACCGTCACCCTCAGCAACCGACCTCTCTTCTCTGCCATCACCCTGATGGAGTTGAATGGGGCCGACCGACTCACTCCATCCCAGTCAACTTTCGGCACGACGGCCGACTTTGTCAAGTACATGCTTAGCCAACAGAGGTCCCGGTTTGTGCGACAAAGAAACGCCGTCAACGGAGAAGTGGATTGTCGGCGCAAGATGGCCTTGGGCTCCTTCTTGCGGGAGGTAGCCCCCAGGTTCCTGGCTCCTGAGCTCAACCGGGGTCCCTTTTTCGTCCAGATGATGGATCTCGACATAACCCACCTCATGGTGAACGATGAGTGGGACATTACCTCCGTCGTTGACCTTGAGTGGTTGGCGGTTCTGCCGGTGGAGGTGATGCAGGAGCCGGCATGGCTCACGGGCATGCTCGTGGACAGGGAAGAGGCCGTCTTCCTCACTCACGATGAGGGACGACGGATATGGCTCGATATCCTCGAGGAGGAGGAGTTCGAGCTCTGGGATTCTGGTGCAATGACTCCTGCGCGCGCTGAGATCTCCATCTCGGCGCGAATGGAGGAGATGCACCAAACCGGGGGATTCTGGTTTGGCGCCGCATTAATGTCCCACAACGGGATGTACGACGAGATCGAGGACAATCTGGTTGGAAGCCACCCGCTGGAGTGGAGCCGTACACTGTACAACACTCTTTACCGGGACTGGGAGCTCTCTAACCAGTCACTTGCCCACCAGAAGCTCCGGGATATGATGGCGTACATGCGCAGTGTCCGGGACTGGTGCGGGCGGCAGCTGGACGTGACCCCTCTTGATCTCAACGACCAGGATGTTGAGCATGTCGAGTGATTTGGCCGTAGGGGTTGACGAGACTTCTTCCCTCGTCCTTTCCCTCCTCTTCTTCCTCTTTCTCTCCCTCTCTCTCCCCGTCCCCCCCCTCTTCCCGGGTTGCTGGCAGGTCCAGTTTGGTGTTTTACATGGCTGGGTGGATAGATGGAATGGTTGGACATTTTGTGGACTTTTGGGAGGATATTCCGGCGTTGAGGCGTTTGATTTTTGTCTTTTCTGGTTTTTTTCTGGGTCGGACCGTCTCTGCATTCCCACAATCGGCGCTCTTAGGCGCTGGCTTGGTCGGATGTGGGACTGTACAAGACGGGCCATCAGTGTGCAGTTGGCGCGGGCCAACAGTTTGTATTTCACATGGAGCCAGACTGTATTAGCAGTCGCGCCAACCTTGTTTGGCCTTCATTTTGTCTTGTTTGCCCCCTTTGTCGAGAGTTGATATTCTCCCCCAGGGGAGTCGACTGTTTCAGCAGTTGCAACATCTCGGCACGGGTCTTGGAATAGCATTATCCGGTGTTTGGTCGGTTGGGTTTCTTTTCAACTCGCAGGTGGGAAGGGGGGGTGAAAATAATGATTGGCATGTTAGATTTGTCTCTGATGGTTTGGGTTTCAGCTAGACCAATTCACACAAACATTTTGAATGGACAAGAAGAATTCTTGAGTAAGGTTTCCGGTGCACTGTTTGACATTCACTTTGGCTTGCTCTCTTTCGCTCCATGTTTTCTTTTTCCCCTTCCCTTCTTTTCTTCTTTGCGTTATTCTACTTCTTGGCAGGCTCGTCGAAAAAACCTTGTCTCCTTGATCAACATTCAGCTCAAGATGGGATGAGCAGCCACTGTGGAGATGATGGATGACAGTGGCGCCGGAGCTGTGCTGAGCTGGATCAGGCTTTTGGGCCCAATGCCGCCTCTTGACTCTGGCCATTCGCAAAGGGCCGCTGCTCCGCAAATTGCTTTTTCCCGGCTCGCGAATCTTAGCCCGACGACCAAGTGGACTCGGATTCCGCGATGGCACCAATTATGGCAACAAGGAAAGGACAGAGGAACGAACCAGTGTGCGCAGCAGGTGGAGAGGTCTGGCTCGGATGTTGGGTTCCGGTTTCTGGCGCGCGCGCGCTCGCGCAGATGCCGAATCCAGACGATTGTGTTCCCCCCCTCCCTCCCCCATCCCCCGTCAGCAAAGACGACCGGGAAGACGGCGTCCCAGGGTATGGGAAATCTTTTTTTTTTTTCACAGAGCGAACGGGGGCGGGCCGTTCCGCCAGTAAGTAATATGGGCGATGGGCATTCCACGGGAGGGGGGGGCGTCGGTTTCTGTTTGTTTTAGGATTTCACGAGGGGCAAAAATCCTTTGGGGAATGGCCATTTGCTCCCGCATGCGAGCAAGGGGAAGCAAACGGCCCAGCTGGGACAGAGTTCAGGCGGTTTCGATAGCTTGTTCCTGTCGGCTGAAACGTGGCTTCTCGATGAGCATGCAAGTGACAGACCGAACAAGCGAAAAGCTGAGGCCGTGGATGCTGCTCAAGCTCTTGTTCCTTTTTGGCTGGAGACAAGGTCAGCCACCATTTTCCCGCCGGCGCATCGTGACAGCTGCGGGGTGGCCATGGGCATGTGGCAATGAGATCAGTCACATTGCGTGCCGGGTTGAGTCGAGTTGAGTCGAGTTGAGTTGAGCGAGTGAGTGAGCGAAAGAGAAAGAGACGGACATACAGACAGAGGATGCGAGACGACACTTCTGGCGCTTATTGCGCTGTCGTGTCTTGATCGTCGCACCAAGATGGTTGATGGCTGTCACCCACATCCCCACCCACCTACCCACCCACCCATCATCGTCCTCTCCACAACAGACAACAGCCGCCGCAAGCCTGGACACGACATTGGAATGATGGGACAGAAAGTTGTATGTCAAGACTGTCACTCCCGCATTTGCCCTACGGACCCAAAAAAAAAATTACACAAGGATTTAATTCATGTAAAGCAACATGTGTTTGGATCATCAATAAATGTAAGAATCTTGGTTACTTTGTTCGTTTTATTTTACTTAATCATGATGATGGTTTTTTTTGCATCCTTGTTTTTTAGGGAAACATCACCATGCGGTGTCGGCAGACTTCTTTTGTCCGATGACTTTTACACGTACCACACCCGCCAAGAAGGGAAAGAAGAGAAAAAAAGGCGATCCCGAACAAGACCAAGTGAGACCTGGATTACACGGGAAGGGGAAGAGGGGGGAGGCCTGCAAACCAGGGCACACCTCGGCACAAGCGCAACAGCAGCAGCAGCACGACAGCACGACAGCATAACGGTGCGTTTTTTTGTCCGACAGGGATCAGCTGGCCGTGGTGGGCATGACAAGCTGGGCTGTTGCCTGTACGCACCATCTGGGACCTTTTTTTTTATGGTTTTGTTTTTATTTTTATTTTGGTTTTCGCATTGGGCATCGTCAGGTGGAGACCGGGGAGGCCAAGCAAGCAGGTGATGATGAACGCATGGAGAATGGGGAAGGGGAAGCGAAGCGTGGAAATGACGATGACAAGGACAAGCTGGGACCAAGATGGGAGGGGAAACCTTGGCAGAAACAAGCACCAAGAAAAAAAAACAGTCACAAAGCCAAGCTTGGTCTCTCTCCCCCAAGAGAGCTTAGAGCCAGAGGGACAGGCAGAGCTATCCTCCCCGGGACAGCGTCCCCGGGGGAGCGAGCCATCACGATGCGCCTAGCCCCACCCAACAGATCCAGGGACCTGGGCAAATCCCGGGGGCCGCCCTTTGCAAGTTAGCGCCCGAGCCGTCAAAGGTGCGTGTGACGTGATGGACGCGCCGCCGCTCGCCGATGCTTTGCTTTGCGTGCGTGTGTGTGCTTTTTTGGTCTTTGAGTGCTTGGTTGCTGATGCTTGGTTGCTGAATGCCTGATGCTGAGTGCTAGGTGCTTGGTGCCGGTTGCTTTCGTGCTCCTCATCGTCCTGTCACGTCGAGGTAGTGGTAGCAGCTGAGGGTAGCGTGGGAGCTTGGATGCTACCCCTTCATCTTTTTAATTCGCACCCATCTAGGCCAGCTCGAGCAAAGCGCGGCACATGGTGAGAAAATTAAAAAAAGAAGGGTTAAAAAATTTGACACGATGCGATACGGGAGTAGGCAGGGAACCAAAATGGGCCAAAAAAAAAAGATGTACGTAGCTGGGTATGAAAATGAATCACAACCCATCTTGCCTCATCCATCCCCTATCTCCCGCTCATCCGTCCCTCCTCTCCTCATCTACCTCTTCTTCCCGTCCTTTTTTACTTTCTTCTTTTCTTCCCTTTTCTTTTCCATTCCCTCTTTTTTTTCTTTTGCTTGGCCTCCGTCTCTCGTCTTGGCTTGTTTTAGTCTCCGCCCGGTCGCATCAAGCATACAGCAGACAGCATCCAGCAAGCAAGCAGAGACGCCACCATCCACCCATGTGCCAAGCTCCTCGGGTGTCATTCAACCACCATCTTCTACCACCACCACCCTTCTCTTCGCCCACACCATCTGTCCGTCCTCTGATGACTTGACTGCCAGCCGACGCAGCCCGTCAGATCCGACCCGTTGGACCTCCGCCTCGTCCCCTTTATTGTCTTATCTCCTCTTTCCTCTTCTCTCTGCTCTGCACCTCATCCATTGTCTTGTTTTTCCCCACCACACTGTCTCTCCCTGACTGAGTTGTCTACCTGCTTGTCTCTGTTTCTGGACTTCGTTTTTCCTATTTGTCTTTCTCTCGCCGCCGCCCGCCCTTCCCACTCACCCACCGCCATACCCTTGTCCTGCCCGCTTGTTCCAGATCGTCTTGGCCGGCGGGCTATTAAAGATCATCACGCCCATCCACCCAGGAAACCGACCCATGCACCACTACCCCCCGACATTGAATCTGCACAACAGCAATCATGGCAGCTTCAACGTCACGTCCAGCGCCGGCAGCACCAGCAGCCACTCTTGACCAGTCGCCGAGCAGAGATAATGCAAGGTCGATCCACCCGCATCACACGTCTAGCTCTTGTCTGCTATGCAGACCCCTGCCGAGACTGGAACTGACGCTTGGATCCAGGCCCGTGGCCACCGGCGCATCCAGAAGAAGCCTCGGTGCGCTTTCTCAAAGATTCAGGTACAGAGAGATTGACCTCGATCTGACCCCTTCTGTCTTTTTTATTTTAAAACATGCTAATCTCCCCTTCTCCAGCAATAACACATCCTTCACCCGGGATGCGAATCAATCATACCCCGTCGATCTACACCAGGTTTCGGCTCGGCTATTCCAGATTGCCGCCATGGATAGCCCCGAACAGGAAATGACACCGATGCGAGAAAGCAGCCCAGTGCAGAAAAGCAGCGATTACGGTTCCATATCTGACAGCTCTGCAATCCCCAGCCCTAGCTCCTCGGCCGGCACCAGAACGCCCCCAACACGTGAATTGAGGCGTCTGCGCCAGGTTCAGAGCGAGAGGAGGTACTACGCCAAGCTCGTGCACGACGGGTCATGGCCGTGGTATCCCATTCACAGCCTGGAAAACGTTTCCAGGGACCCTGAAGCCTACGATGAGATGCTCGAGTATTGGCAGTTCATCTATCCCCCGGACAAGAATGATGGCGGGTGGATGGTGTACTCGTACCAATGGGCCCGGTGGAAGCGCTTCCGCAAGTGGCAGGCCCAGATGAGAGAGGAGCACAAGGACACGTTCGATGAATACTTTGAGGACGCCGCCAGCCGCCTCGATGGCTACAATTGCACTCTTCACCTGAAGAGGGATCCCAGACAGCAAGACCCGCTTTCAACATACTACGAGTACTGGTGCTTTGAGCTGATCCGGCACGAGGAAAGCTGGTGGTACATGCAACACGAGCAAGAATACAAGGATGCCTGGGACGGCCTCGTAGACACGGGCGCCGTCATGGAGGACGAAGACCCCCTCGATGTTGAAAGCCCCGAAAGCAAGCAGAACCGCGAGGATGAAAGGAAACGCCTGCGAGAAGAGGTGGAGATAGCAAGCTCGGTGCTATTACTGGCCGAGCGTGACAGGCTCGACCCGTCGCTGCGGCGATCCGACGTTTACAACCTCCTGGAGGAAGCCCAAATGCGCCTGGATACCGCCATCAACAGGTTCAATGCACACAAGAGGCGCCTCGAAGAAATAGAACAGTACATGCAGACCACAGCCAGCTACAGGGCGGCCCGAGAGCGGTCCCACAACCAAGGCCTGCTCATGTGCTGGATCGAGAAGGAGATTGATCGCATCAGGCAAGGGCTCGGCGTCTTCCAGATAGGCAGCGGCTTCAGCATGGAGACGGAGCAAAACGAAGAGGAGGACGACGGTGATGATGAGGAGGAAGATGGCGATGACGACGAAGACATGGCCATGAGCCACTCTCCCACCAGCTGCAGCTCCAAGCGCAATCGGTCCGATGATGGGATAGAGCCTCAGTGTCCAAAGCGGATCAGAGGGGACAGCGTGGTCTCGCACCCAAAAGGGCGAGAAATGTATAAATCCTGTTCCAATAATGAAGACGACGAGTCTCTCTCCGATTTATAGGCACTGCCCCGAGGCGGGGGTGGAAAAAAAAAATTAAAAATAGAAAGAGAACAAGATTTTACCCCCCATTTTGTTTTGGGTAAGAATAAAAAAATAAAAATGATTCTGCACGGATAAAAGGCTAGAAAAGGAGAAGAATGAAAATGGAAAATGGAGATGAGGGGAGGGGGAACGACTTTTTTTTTCTTTCTCTCTCTGTTCCCATCTCCCCTGCTTGTCAAAAAATGACCCGATTCGCAGTCTTGCTGACATGCATCAAGCATAAACAGAGATCACATTCTCCGGCTTTTCCGTCCAAGAAGACACCAGAAAGAGAGGGAAAAGAAAACCAAATGTATAAGAACGAAAGAAGAAGATTGGACAAAATCAAATCAAGTACAATCTGAAATGCCTTGACCATCGCAATCAGAGTAAATAAAAAAAAATAAGGTGGGAAAAGACCCAAGGAAAATAGAATACTCAAGGAGAATCCAAAATATACCATTTGTCCGCCAGGGCGCCTGAAATCATCCTCATCGCTACCAAATATCAAATCACTAGCCAAATTCCATATACACATCAAACGCCGGGTCTCGTCGCGTTATTTTTCATATCCCTCCTTGCCCACCCGCCTCATAATTTGGTATAGCCGTCATCTTCACAGCCGCCCTCTTCCAGGCGCCGTCGATTGCCCGCATGGCCCCCAGAATAAATTGTCGTTTCGTCGTCTATATTGTGCTGTTTTGTCCCTGTTTCAAATCTTCCTTTCGGCTCGCTAGCTTAGCTACCCTGTGGTCAAAGATATCAGCTTTACTCCCTCTCCCTCCCCTCCATTCCCCTAACCCAGACAGGGAAGGGGACGCTCAAGCCACAGGTCCCAAGCCACATTGGCAGGCCTCATAAGCCTCAAAACCCTCCCCGCGCCAGCGTGCGTTGTGTGTGTGCGCCCCTCCCCAAGTGACCCGCTGTCCTTTGCTGTGAGGGGTTCCTTCTCCCCCCCCCCACACCCCTGGTTCCCTTGTTCAGGCCCAAGGAATAACTGCCTGTTCGAGCAGTGGACTTTGGGCAAGCTTGCCTCCGCTTACTCTCTCTTTCTCTTTTTTGACGCCATCACCAATATTCGCTTGGACCAGCCCTAGTCTTGGTCTATCCTTGCGGCCCCCCGTCTGCCACGTCCCCCTCTCTCCCCCCCCTTTATTTTTTTTTCCTTCGCTCGTTGGGCTGAAATTTTTTTGGAAGCTATTGATTTTACGAAAGAAGAAAAAAACCCAAGTGGTTTTTTTATTAATTTAATTTGTCGAGGAAGGGGACCAGGTCTTGGAATCCCTCTCTCTGCTCTACTCCCCCCCCCTCTCTCCTCCTCCCGCTCCTCATGGCCTGAAGTGAGCGTGAGATGGCCAATCCTGCCCCCATTCGTCGGGGCTCTTATACAGGCCATCCTCATCCTCCGCAAGCTCCGACTCCGCCGCCCGCCGCCTCGTCGTCGACGACTCACGCGACCACCTCGAGCGCCGTAAACACCAAGGCCACCGCCATCGCCGGTTCCAGCAACCACCACCCGCTCTCGTCGCCGTCGGCGCCACCGCCTGCCGCCTCGTCATCGTCGTCGTCCGAACACGCCGTCCACCCGTCCCTCCTCCAACCTCGCGTCGCCGTCGTCCTCAACGTCCCCCCGCCCTGGCACCCGTGGCTGTTCGCCCTCCGCCTCGTCTCCGTCCTGCCCGCTCTCTGGTGGGGGCTCCCGTCGGCCCTCCAGCTGCTGCTGCGCGTCCTCCCGGGGCCCGAGCTTGTCGTTGTCGTCCCCGGCGCCGGCGGCTCGGCCCTCAGCGTCGACGCCGATGCCCGCTATGCCCTGACTGAGACTGGGCTGGCCACCATCTGGGTGCGTTATAGCTTACAACCTGTCCCCTCCCTTCCCTTTGCTGCCGCATGCCAGCCCATACCGCCTCGTGTCGAGTGGGAAGCTTGCTTGCCTTGTGCACGCGTGGGGGAAGAGGAGGAGGAGGGGCGAAGTCAAGTGTTTGTCAATTATAGAGTGCTGACCACCTTGGGACCTTGTAGTGCTTTGCATCTGGCTATCTTTCATTCTTCTTCACGGATTGCCTAATGTCCCGATGGTATGCCTGAGCTCCTCCTTTAGCATGTGAATGACGGTGACCAGTGCGCTAACCCTCCCTCCCTCCTCCGACACAGGCTCATCAATTACACCCCTCAGGCGACCATGGTCCGCCTCGTCACCATCAACGCAATCAACGCCTATATCACCGCGGGGGTCCTCTCCCTCGCCGGCGGTTTCCAAGACCCTCGCCTGCTCCTCCCGGGCTGGATCGGCATCGCAACCGTCCGTGTCTCCCCACCCTTGATGTTTACATTGCGTCATCGCCCGGACTAACCTTGAGCATTGGCACAGACACTGACAATTCTCTATCACGTCACTCACCAGAAGATCAACATTCGCAAGGAGACGTCGACCTCGATCAACGTCTTCTCCATTGCTAGTTTCATCAGCATGGTCACCCTGTTGGCCCACATGCATGCCCACACACCCGACTATCCTGATATCCCCTTGATTGCCTCCAGCCGCCGTGCTTGGGACGAGGCATCCCGCGTCGTCGTGCAGGTCCGCGGTAGCCCCGAACATGAGGATCTGTAACGGGGCCCTTGTTGATGATGCACTGCGCATTGACACACTCACACACACATGGCCCCTTTTAGAACCGGCATCGGTATTAAATTGTATGCAAAGAGGAGGGTTTACAAGGGGTGCCTATTTCGTGGCGGTTCTTTCTTCTTTTTTTCTTTATTCTGTCTGAAACATCTGATATCCCACTGACCGGGCACCCCGATGCCCTGGTTTATAATTCGGTTCCGCATGATTTCTGTAGCTTGAACGAGTATGGGAGTTTGGGGCGGCGGGGTAGCACTCTTGGATGGTTAGTTACTGCTGCGGGCACTTGGCGTCTCTACAATGTTTTGTTTACTTCACACACATCATTATTTGAACGAATTGGTCTTCGGAATCGACTTGAATTGACTACTGCTGGGCTTGCCCAGAAGCTAAGCTTAAAAGAATGACCGACAAGCCATGCTTTGCCCGTAGCCTAATATATAACGCCACTGCACGAGAGCCCTGGAAAAAACCATGGGCCCGTAGACGCATGCAGTGATGATACTCTTCCAAAAAAGCCACCTAGAGATTGCTCCCACTGGTGGATGCCCGTCGTCCTAAATAAACGGCGCCGAGCCTCGGGTGTCCACGTGGACATGCCCGGATAAGGCACAAGCCAGAGGCTATGCATCCCAAAGTCCTATTCATGTCAACGAGCCCGGGAACGGCAAATGTTGACAGGACGACGGGGCATGCGGAGCTTTAGAAACCGTGGACCTTGATGGTCTTGGCATCTAAATGAAGGCCTTCCTTGTCGATGAGAAATTCTTGGACATCTTTGCGCTGGTCACCCTGGAGCTGGATCACCTCGCCCATCTCGGTGTCGTTGACGATGGTGCCATTGCAGGCTGTGGAAAAGACAGTTAGCTTTTGTTACTGGTGTGGGGCACCGAGCAGGAAGGGGAGCATACCGAACTTCTTCTTGATGACCTTGAGAATCTTCTTCTGGTCAAATTTCTTTGGGAGACCCTGGACAGTGGTCAGAGTCTTACGTCCATTACGCTCTGTGAATTATTTGTATTAGCTTGAGCTCGTGAAACAGGGCGCGGCGCCGATCCGACAGGCCAGAGCAACATGTGCACGTGAGGGGCTCGCGTGCGTGCGTTGCTCGGCCCAACAGATTGGCGCGACGCCTTTTTGGTGTAGGGCAATGCAACTTACGCTGAATGCGTATATGGATGTAATTCTGCGTCTGCTTGGTTTCTCCTGTGTCTTCGTCGGCTTCGGCGAAGGGGTCTATCAACGGTTAGCGCCAGCTCCGCATGTGATCAAGGGGGAAGCTGGTAGGATGTGGACGAGCGGGGTCGTGGTCGCGCAGCTTGCTGGTGATGAATGCAGGTACATGGCCATCCATGTGCGTCGGACTGCAAACAGTGCTATTCCAAGCGCGGCCACGACCCTGCGAGACAACGCAGGGATTGTGACGCACGCGGTGGGCGAGCAGCAACGACGGGTGATTGAAGTAGACCCAAGTCGCGACAGGAGCGCCCATCGGCGTGCGTCACAGTGTAGGGCGAGTAAACGGGTGGGGAGGAGGGATTTTTTGTTTTTCAAGCAAAAGAGCGCGACAGTGACAGTGACATACCGAAGGTCTTGAGATTTTCGATGGACATAAACTCGGAGGGAGCGGGGTGACCTTGGGAAATGGGTATTGTTGACGTGGAGAGTGTTTTTTCAGCGACCGCTAGGTGACGAAGCGCCTCGCTATTTGAGAGTGAAGTGAAGATGGGAAGGGAGCTGTGCGACGGAGCGAGGTGATGGAGCCGGGCGACCGAAAGATGTTTGACGACGGGGGAGGAGTCGAAAAGGAAGATGGGATGCGCGGTGATGACCTGTTGGGAAGGGGGAAAGAAGAGGGAGGGTTAAAAAAGGAGGGGCACATGGGTGCTTGCTTTGGTGCGCGGCTGGGAGGGAGCACAGGAGGCGAGTGTGGGTGCCTCGGATGTGAGGCAGCGACATGGCTTTGGGGCGGCCCCCGTACCACGGTCCATCCATGCGCCATGTGCCATTTTCTGCGAATCGGCCGGCCGTCACCTGGCTGCCACCTGGGTGCGGGCCCCTCTTTTGGCGGCCGGGCTTGACCAATGCAAGGGCGCCATTGCACGCTCTGGAAGGGTGTCCACACAGACACCTGGCACCGGGTCGCTGGCTCCTTTGGCACCGGGTCGCTGGCAAGCGGGGGACAGAAAACATGAGACACCAAAATCCAAGCTGGGATTTTGATGAGCAAAAAAGGATCAAAAGAAGGCAATCTTAGTATTAAATTAAAGAAAATCAACTCAAGATTATCATAGATATAATTTAGCGATTCTATTTGGAGTAAAATTCTGTTTGTTGCTTTGGATGAACGGAGCCAGAAAGTCTAGAATGGACGGCTGGGAGGGTTTGGTGTCTCATGTTTTCTGTCCCCCGCTTGGCTGGCTCCTTTGGCACCGGGTCACACCGCCACAAGAATGAGCCAGAATCGACGCCCAGCCCCAGCCTCGCCCGTCCCGTGCGTGCGTGCGTGCGTGTTGCTTGTCGCCCACTGCCAGCTGAGGAATAGATTTGGATCTTCTCGTTCTTAGGGGGGAACATGGCAAGCGAGAGCGGGGAGGGCGAGGGCGAAGCCGCGGGCGCGGATGCCGCATCGGACAAGACCGACAGAGAGCGAGAGGGAGCGTCTTTGGGCTCTGGACTTTGGTCCTGGACGTGGCCCTGGAGAGGAAGCTAGGTGCCCAAAGTACCAGGAATAGACGTCAAGTCACCAACAGGCCATTCGTCTCGTCACATCCCCATCATGTCGCTACACATGCGAAATTTTCCCAGGCATTGCCGTGGATGGTGGGTGGCCCCTCCCCTTCCCGGGTTGCCAGGGCCTTGCAGAGAGCGCAGCGAGCCACCCGCACCCGCACCCGCACGGATCCAGCCATGCCATGGATGGTTCCGGGTGGCTCTTCCGGAGCGTGGGCGCTTGACTGCTACGTGATGATGATGACTGGACAGGTACTTGCTCGACGTTCCAAGTACGCGGGCATGATTTACAATTACACAAGCATCATCGTCTCTTGGCTTGATTTGCTCAGGTCCCCGCTTTTCGCGCGTGTTGCCCTCTCTTCCGCGAGAGAGGCCCCGCACCACACACCAGGCGAAACGCTGCGCTGCGAGTCACAGCTGGTCGAGGCGTCGTTCGCGTGACGCACAGGGCTGTGTCGCCGGGCATGTGCCGGTGGTAGTCGCGATCTTGGGCGCTTTTAGGCTCAGGAATCAAAGGCCTGCCCGTCCATGTCATCCGGAGAAGCCGCTGGTTGCCGTCCGATGTCTCGCCACCTTGGGGTTCCCTGGATACTCGCCCCTTCCATTGTTGATTGTTTCTTTTGTTTCTGCGTATGACTCCTCTGCAACGTGCTCCCTCTTAGTCATTGCACGGCGGCCTCGTCCCCGTGTCTTACCTGTCGTCCCATCCTGGTGGACATCACTCAGGATATGCCGTCACTCTCACAAAGCTTGTCGTGTTTATGCGGCTGCACCTCATCGTACACAGCCAGATAGGAAAACGAGACACATACTTAACAACAAAAATAGGCAACTTGTTTGTGAATCCATTTTTTTATCAATCGCCATCCTTGGCGAGATGGGAATCCATCGGTGGCGGAAATTAGCTTTTGATATGCACCGAATTCATGCAGAAGCTTTCCCAGTCATCTTTGTGAAGCCGGGGGTTCCTCGTCCAATCGTCTGCAGCTGACCCCATTGGCGGCGCCATGTCCCCGATATCTCAAGAACCCGATCTGTCTGATCCATCATCCTTGACCTGTTAGAGTCAGGTGCGAGTCTGGGCTAGGTTAAAACCAAAAATAAGCTGCACGTTTCGCCAATCTCGCCCGGTTTTGGAAACAAGAGGCTGAAATTCCACCAAGCAACTGCCCCGGCGTGATTGGTCTGATGACTTTGCCACTTTGCTCATGTGCAGAGTCAGACCGGAAACGGTTGAAGTAGGAAGAGATTCTGAGGTGGGATGACGGGCTGAGAGCCATGACGAACAAGTACGCGTGTCTGGGGTGTGCGGGCGTCTAGTGCGTACGGTCCAAGGCCCGTGTTTTCTGGCACTGTTTTTGGGTGTGTCGTGAGGCGATTTTGCGTGAGCAGACATAGGGTAGCTAGGACCAGCTGTTGCGCTATGCTGCAAGCCATCGCAAGTTGAACAATACAAACAAACAAATAAACATGTAGGCTATTGCAAAAGTGGAGGTGCCTTCTTGACGAGCAAGCGGTACAGTATGGTTATATATGGGGTCAAGGTGTGCCGCTCTCACCTCATAATCTGTATGTGGTAACCGATGCACTACTTTTCGCTCTGGAGGGTGGTTGATGATCCATTTCAATGCCATTTGTTGGGTCGAAATCTGCATGTTTCACGCTCGATCGACAAACTGGATTGGTGTCTTGCTCTCGCTGCTGTGATACCATCAAGAGTTCTTTTGGCAGCTTGGTATGACCGAGATGCAGCCTCTTACAAACAATGGTAGCTTGGCGGATGACAGACAACCATATGTGTACGCATACACTGTTTTACGTGCTTGCATAATAATTGGCATTGCTGTGGCCTACATCTTGTCTTGGAAACTCGATATCGACTGGTGAATGAGGCCTTTTATATTCCGTCGTTGCCCATCTAGTCTTTGGGATCAAGCCCCGCACATGACTTTGCCTCCATTTTTTTTTCACCATGATTTATTTCAGTTTCCATGTTGCGAGGGCGCTTTTGGAGACGAGGTTTCATTTCGTCATGCTGAGAATGGCATGTGGTGGCGGCAATGTTCCAGCTTTCCAAGGCAAGGAGTCCTGTATCATGCACACATTTACTGGCGTGCACGAGCGTGGGCCAGACAGAGAGGAACATGTCTCTCAAATTCTTTCCAAGACTTATCCAGAAGGTGTCTTTTTTTGTCTAGTTACGTATTTGGAATCATTTGCCGAATGTTTTGTAAAAGATCGGCGTGTCTGGGTCATGGTGTTGCCGGAGTGTCTCTGGCCGTCGGCCTTGATCCATCCACCTGGTCTCAGCTGCCTGGAGTGATTACACATCTTTTTCGCCTCGTTTTGACTTTTACTTCCGAAAAAAATGTGATGTGATGGATAGCAGGTGAGGGGAAAAGCCGGCGCCTAAGGGACGGATAAGGCTAGCAGGGGGGAAGCAAAGCGCGTGTGTTGGTGATGCATCATGGGTTGCGATTGGTAGGCAAGGCGGGCGGGCGGATGTGAGCGGCTCTTGTAACTGTACTTTGTTTCTTGTCTGTCCGAGCTCAAACGGCTGCTGCGGTAGGTAGGGAGAGAGAGAGAAGCTCAGGGTATCCGAAGAGGAAGATGGGAGAGGTACATGGCCATCCTGGCGATTGCGGATACACAGATGGGCGGGCCGTACACAGCCCTTCCCCCGCCGTCCTCCACAAAGTGTCGAGGAAGCCTGACGAGGCAGCGCTCTGCGGGAAAGGCCTGGATTCATGATCCCAAACCTGTCTTTGAGCTCCGGCGCGGGCTGGCTGGGCTTTCCAGCCGGACCCGTCAGTGCAAAGTGAGACAGCGGCGGGCGTCGAGAAAAAAGAAGAAGAGGCGGATAGCTGCAGAAGCCGAGACAAGCTGCTTTGACCGACCGAGAGCGAATGCGCCTAGCCGCCGCCGATCGGTCGAGGCATCAACCGGCATGAACTGCCATGATGGCGTGCGCCTCCTCCTCCCGAGCCACCGAGTGTCGAAGCACGAGGGGCACTGTCTGCTGCTGTTGGCTCGCGAACCAGGGGGGTGGGTGATGGGGCCAACGAAGCAGGAGAAGCGGCAGTTCTTTGGGTCGTCTTCTTGTTCTTGCTCTTCTGGTTGGTGGGCGCTTCTTCCCCTCCTCCCCGAGACGATGAAAAACAAACCCAGTTTCCAGTTCAAGCACGTCAGAAGTTCCACCCGCAAGAACCGAACCGAACAGATGGCCTCTAAAAATGGCCGCAGCTAGCGGCAGGGCAGGATTCTTTGCAGAGCCAACACGGAAGGGAAAGGGAAGCAAAATGTGCAGAGGGTGCATGGCGGCGGTACTTTATCACCATTCCGGCGCTTAGGAGAGCGGGGTAGCCAATTAGCACCTGACCGGGTTGTGTACGGGACCTGGACCAACGACTGTTACGCTGGGCCAACAGGAAGTTGACGAGATTGCGGTTTTTTTTCTGGGAATTGCCCTTTCCCCTCTCGTTTGAAGTTGATTGGGAAGTTTACTTTGTGTGCATTTTGATTATGGGTGACAGCCTTGCGTGTGGTTGCAGCTTACAGCCGCACGTCTTTTTTTTTTTCTCTTCCGTCTAAGCTGATAGGTGCGCGCGCATCCAATAGCAAGCAGCGACTCAGCCCAAGAAGAAGCAAGATTAACGTTATTCAAACCTCGAGGCTCAGCATGGGGGTGGCACCTGGGGTCGGGCCCTGGCATGGATCCTTCGGCTTTACCCAGTTTAATGGTTTCCACTCTGTTGGCCGGCCTCGACCAATGCCGCTCGCCGGTGGTGATTTCTCAGCCGTCTGTTAGTCCCTGAGTGGCTGCGCCAGGCCGACTCTCGGCAATGCTTGTTGGTCGGCAGCAGCCAAGAAACATGCGGACAAGGCGTTTTGTTGGTGATTGCGCTTTTTGCCCCTGCTCATCGTGATCCCAGTGTGTGGGTGTGACCTTCTCTTCTTCCGTCGCTCGTCGCTTGCGCGCGCGCGCATACAAATATATGAAACCCCAACCGTGCCCCGTCTGCTCTGCTCGTATTGGCATCCTGCTGCACATTCGCTCAGTTCCATCCGTCTTTGATGCACTAGTCTGTTCGTTTTTTGCAAAAAAAGAAAAGAAAAAAGTTCCATGGTTTGGTTCCCGCCATGGATATTGCTGCTCTGTTAAGCTCCAGCGGGAACGCGGCGCCGGCTCGGCCCAGGCCGGGACCCGTGGGAGTTGAGCGCCGGCGCCCTGCTCCGTCCGGCGTGAATAGGGTTGCTTCGCTGTTGAACCCGGTCCAGCACGATGCCGTTTTGCACCGCACTAGGCGTCGGTCTGCCCCGGTCAATGTGAACTTGAACCGTATTGCGGCGTTGCTCAACCCGAGCCAAGATGCTGCCGATGCGGCTCCGATTCCACAAGCCGTCCCCGGACGCCGTCAATCCGACTCGTCCGATGTCAGCAGTGTTGCGTCTCTGCTGAACCCGGACCAATTCCGGGGTCCTGTTTTATATATCGAAAAACCTCCTCTTGCCCCTTGCGGATCGAACCGAATTGCTACCCTCCTGAACCCTGCCACAGATGCAGCGGTTTCGTGTTCCATTGGGGACACGACTGCTTCGTCTAAAACGAACCAAACAACCACAACCACAACAACAACCACGCTCTCGGTTCTTAGTCAAGTTGCCTCGGCAGTTCTGGATCAAGTCCATGTGGAAGCCGGTTCTCAACTTGACAGCCAACAGCCTCGGCCCACAGTCGAGCACGCCCGGGGCGAGGTTGAGCTACCTCGTCCCAGAGTCGAGCCACTTCGAATTGTAATTGAACAACCGCAGCCTGAAGTCGACCGCTCTCAAACTGAACGCGAGCAGCCTCTGACCGGAGCCAAACAGTCTCGGCGTACAGCTGACGGTCAATTTGAAGCCGCCCAGCATCAATATAAAGTTGAGCAGCCGCCCGAATGCGGAGCCGGTTCTCCGCCGGGGGCTCCTCCGTATGGCGCGGGACGACGACGCAAAGAGCTCACCCCCGCCCCGTCTCTGCTCCCGTCGCCGTACCCGTCGCCGTCGCCGTCGCTCTCGCCGACGCCGGCGCCAGCGGTGCTGCACCGACGGTCACCGACGACCGAGGACATCATCGTGCGGGCGGCGTGCAAGCGGATGACGGAGCGCAACCGGTGGCCCAAGGAGATCCAGCGGGTGTGGAACGAGCACGGGTCCAGGTCGGACGTGTACGCAAAGTACAAGCTGGCGTGGGTGGCGCTCCAGATCATGCGGCACAAGGCGAGCAACCGGCGCGGCTTCGCGGGCCAGTCGGAGCTGTGGCGCATCTGCGGCCACCTGCCGACGCTGGCGCGCGAGGAGCAGAAGAGGATCGTGGTCCGCATCAACAGGGAGCTCGCCAAGGACGCCGAGGTCGTCGCCCGCGTCAACCGCGCCTTCAAGCGCAGGAAGGGATACTCGGGCGACGAGGACATTACCGGCGAGGACCTCGTCACCGGCATCACCTCGCTCCGCTTCGCCAAAATCTCGCCGAGGCCCATGGCCGAGAATTGAACGCCGGAGGACCTGGGTCGTGGTCTGCTCGTGCTCCTAGCATCTTTCTTTTCTGTTCTTGTTTTGTGCATCTTGCAACGTCGAGGAGTTGTGGCGCGACGAGCCTTTTCTTTTTTCTTTATAACCCAGGAAACACCACGAAGCCGCATGTTTCCGGTCCACCACGCAGGATTTTACATTTGGCGTGGTTTGTTTTTGCTTTTGTTTTTATCTAGATTGTGGCCGTCTGTTCAGAGACGGTCGTTGTGCAAACAACATGGCGCAATTGGGAATACGGCCGAAGGGGAAGGGGAAGCAAGGTTGGTCCGGCGAGGCCTGTCAAGGTGTAAGAAATTGTGTTGTCATGAGCGGAGTCACTGTTTGTTTTCTTCATACGAAACGGCTCGCAGGGATCGAGAAATGAGGAAATGCGTGCGATGGATGATTCTACAAAGGATCCAAGGACCCCTCTAGGACCTAGGTTATCAGACCTGTCCATCACGGGCCGCTTTCTATCTTTACACAGCGTTGCTGCACTCAATCTTTCTAGTCAATGTTTGCGTTGTGGCTACGGGTTGACAAGACACGGAGGACAAGACACGGAGGACAAGACACGGAGGACAAGATGGATGGACAAGATACAGAGGACAGGATGATGATTTAGAACAACGAAGCAATTCGAATTTGAAACAAGTACACGAAATGAATGCATATTATTTACGCAGTGCTATCTGCTGAGAGAGTGTAAAGGCCTCCAGAACCGAGGTTCCGTGGCAGTGGTTTCTTGGTTGTTCTCATGGAAGCTGCAACGACTCCAGCACTGGCTGGCTAAACCTGCCATGATGATGAATCAAGCGCGCATGGCATCCTGAGAAGCCGAGGCATTCACATCGACAGTGACGGTGTGAGGACTAACCTCACGATCCTTTCCCTTGTGGGCGGCCGTCACCATGTGGTTGTCGTAGCTCTCCTGCCCTTCCAGCAGGACGTAGCAGTATGGACACATGATCTTCTCCCGGCGTACCTTTTTCTGGGCATCATCCTCTTCAAAGTCGTCCACGTCACTGTCCTCGGCCGGCCTCTTCTGCTTGGACTTTGGTTTCTGAGGCGTGTTAGTGAAAGGGGACGGGACTTGGTTTCTGTTGACGCATGGCAGCAGCAACTTGCCTCTTGGTTGCCCTGGCCCTGCTGGTTCCCGGCCCAGAGACACTCAGGCTCGGACTCTGGCACGGCACGGCCGACGAGGTAGTCGGGCATGGCGTCGTCGGGCATGGGGGCCCACGGGTTGAGCACCAGGGTGCCTACGTAGTTGGCGTCGCCGTACATGGCGTCGTCGGGGTCGGGGGCTTCGACGTGGCAGCCTCCCGGCAGCTGCTGGATGTTGGAGGGGCAGGACTTTGGTCGGCTAATGCCTGGAAGGCCGGCGATGGAAATATCGAGAGTAATGTAGCGACCCACGGGGTCACCATCAGTGGACGCGGCGGGGGGTTCCATCTGGTGTAAGTTGGGGCGAGAAGGAGTGTTTCAGAGGAGTGCTCGTGGGCGAATAGTGAACAGTGGACGATGCCAGGGGGGAGCAGCAGAAGCACGGCGAATATGTACTCGAGTCGCGGGAATGCAGCCGGCCAAGGCTGGCAGCGAGCGAGAAGCACCATGTGCACTTTCTTTTGCGGACAGCGCCAGGCTGCACCACTCTCTCTCCACCGTCTCCCTTCTGTCCCGCAAGGCGCTAAAAATGACGGGATGGGATGGATGAGATGGGATGTGATGTGACGGGGGGGCGTGAATGCAGGACCGAGGACAGAGGCGTGTGTGTGTGTGCGCGTGTGTGCGTGTATGTATGTGTGTGTGTATGTGTGCGTGTGTGTGTGCGCGCGCGAGAGGAGCAGGGTCATGGATCTGGACACAAAGGCAGGCAGGTATATCTGCATCGTCGTATCCCCTCGCAGCCCAATCATGGCACGAAAAAAAGACAGGACCAAAAGGCAGAGCAGACACGCCGACCCCGCCCGGCCAAAACCAGGCCAGACCAGACCTCTTTTCGCTTCCCTCGGGGGGTTGCCTTGCATGCGCTATTGCGTCGACGTCTGCGCCCCGGCTACTCGGTTTCCACCACTCGGTGACGGCGACTCGTTGCTTTTCGCCCCAGATATACTCGCACACCGCAACAGAAGGGAAAAGAAAAAAAAAACACACCCGCAAGGTTAGGTGCATGTACCTTTGCGAGACAGCCGCGGGTCTGGTCGTTTCGCCTTGAATATCTGCTCCCGTCGAGATGCCTCTCCCTCCGTATTCCGTCTAGCGCTCATGCAGAGCCGCGGCACGTCAGCTTGTATTGTCGTCGTTGCCATTCGGTTCTCGTCTGATCCGGGACTCGTGGACACTGCTGCCGCTGCGCCAGCGCCGCAAAGTCTGGTCAAGCCTGGCCAACCATTGCCCTTGCGTCTTGGTTGTCCATGTTGTGGATTTAGTGCAAGAATAGTGCTGCAGGCCAAGCTTTGGTCCAGTCATTGTTGTGTGCCCAGGTTCATGTGCTTGACTCAACAAGACGACGCACTCAAGTGTCGTAACAAAGGAATAAGGACCGCGAGGCGGCGTGTTTGGGTTCAGCAGACGTAAAAGATTGCCTCGTTTGAGAAGATTGGGTCATGTAGGGTTGTGTGTTGACTGTGGCTGAGATTGTTGGCTCTCGAGATTGCTGTTCTTACAGCTCGTTCCCTCCTGACAGGTAACCTGTGAGATGTGAATAAAAGGAATTTGAAGCAGGAGTGACCCCTTGAGGCTTCAAGCAGTGCCAATTGCTCGTATGGTGCTGACCAGTACCCTCGCTGCCCATTGAGTTGGCAACTTGATTCACCAAACCCGCCCGCGATCCGATCTTCTGAAGCGATTCTTGGTTGGATCCTGAATACATAGCAACGATTAAGAGAGGAATACGCACCAAAAATCCACTGTAAGCTCCTGAAGTGAGGCCCTAGCCTCCATGATTGCACCCTCACCCCACCCTCTGCTGGCCATCTCCCGTTCCCATTGCCACGGAACATCCGTTTGGCACAGATCTACAAGCAATCTTTCTTATAAAGGGAATAAAGGAATCCAGAGGAGAGAGGAAGCTGCTGGTCCATTTTGAAACCGCTCAAGGGACCCTGTGTTGGTGGACATGTGATGCAAGTGAATTCAACATGGCTGGCACGTTGGCCATTGACGCTGTTACTTGGGCTCTCCAAAACCAACCCAAGACACTCGCACAAACCGCCCATGAGTTTGTTCTCCATTTTGATGCCTGCTGCCCGGTAGCATTAGTTGTGTTGACAAAACCTCATCGACTAACATGAATGAATAGCGGAACCCCATCACAGCCCCCGTAGAACAGGACCAACAATGCGTTCGTCATGGCCACTTCCAGTCATGACCAAGTTACCGTCCTTGATACCTGGTAAACCACTACTGGTGCATGCTGTAAACTTAAAAAACACCAACCCAACCGCCGTGCAATGGCAGCGGATGCATCGGTTCTCGGCACCATGCTGACGGCTTCCGAGCTGTGCACCCGCAATGGACGAGGGCGACAGGACGGCTCATTCCGGTCCATCCCCGGCACCGCCAGACAAGACGCATCTCTTTGGCTGCGACGCATAAAAAAAAAAAAGCTACGCTGGAGAGGGGGGTTGTTCATAAATGGATACACGCTCGCGACGTGCCCATTCTTCAGGCACAAATTGCGTCACCCGCCTGGAAGGATCGGCAACCCGGTTGCCCCGGATGGCACCATGAATACAGAACAGCACCAAGCGAGACGAGCCCTCGCCTCTCCCTAGAGACCGGCCAGCATTTGATTGACTGGGGGGGCATGGCGCCGGCCTTCTCTGCAACCCATCGCAACTCGCTGCCATCGAATTTCCCCCGTGGATTTAATACCGGCCCCCCCCAGCATCACCGACATGTGCACTCGAGTCGATTGGGAAGCGTCGCGTGTGGGCCTGCCTGGCCTTGACCGTTCTGCGTTGGGCCTGGGGGAGAGGAGAACGACAGGGGTTCGGGAGCTTAGACACTGTGCCGGAGAGCCTCAAAACCCTGGGCGCTACAGTGCGGCTTCAGCACACCCTATTTATGTCTGTTGGTTGGCAACTCTTCTTTTTTTCCCACCCGATAGCAGCCCCCGGACATCTCTCACCTTTATTATCTGAAATAAAAAGCCCCAGGCCATTCCGAGTCCAAATCCACCAAAAACAAGGGGGAAAAAAGCCCAAATTCTTTCTCCCCTTCTTCTGCTTTCTTTCCCTAAGAGCCCCAATCCAAACAAGAGGACACATACACCATGCTGAGAGACGTACTCCAAAATAATCATGATTCGGCCATCTATCGGGGCCGAACCTGCACAATCGAAGATATCCCCAACACCAACAGCGTCCTGAAGCAGCGCTTTGTTTGGCCGCATGACACCCCACAAACCGATGCAGTCATTTCTCACCAGTTCTTTTGCGAGAGACGAATCCTAGAGAATCTGATAGCCCACCCAAATATTGTCACGTAGGTATCTTTTTTTTTTGTCTCTCCCCCTGTCTTCCCTTGCTGTTGCATACCCAGATGACAAAAAAAAAAAAAAAAAACCAGGGCCAACCTGACTAACACACCTGGCGATAGAATTATAGACTCTGGGTATAGCAGAGTCACTCTGAAAAAGGCCAGCCACGGCAACTTGACAGATTTTCTCGAGGAGCACGGCACTCGAGTTTCCCCCGACCAGCGCTTCAAGTGGTGCCAGCAGCTCGCGTCGGCGGTTGAGTATATACACCAGAGGGGCATCATCCACGCCGAGCTGATGGGCGAGAACATCCTTGTCAACCAGGATGCCGACGGCGAGCTGAGCCTCTGGGTGACGGACTTTGGAAAGTCGGTCTGGCTCAGCGAGAAGCTGATTGCCGACAAGCCCGCCTTCCCCGTCGTCCGCACCCGCGTCCCTGGCGGCAGGAGTCTCGGGGCCGATCTCTTCAACTTGGGCACCATTATCCACTTCATCATCACCAATACATGGCCCCACAGCCAGGTGGCGGAGGCTGATAAGATTGCCACCCAGGGAAACAGGAAGATATACGAGGAAGACTTGCAGTGTATATACCCGATCGACGAGTTCAAGCTCTCCTACATGGAGGACACGACGGTTGGCAATCTGTGCGCCCGCCGCGCTATGATTCGGTGCATGGCGTCGAGTGCAACCACGGCTACCGACGTCTTGAAGGCCATGGCATTGCCCGGGACCCGATAAGCGACGTCACTGGGTGGTTTGCTTGGCCTAGGTGTAACTAGTTAGTTTTTGTGTAGTGTGCAATACCAGCTTCGTTTTTTCTTCTTCTCTCCCGCTCTTTTCCCTCTCCTCGATTAATTGGGCCTCTCAAAAGCTGCATGATTCTCTCTCCATTCTAGGGTGGGGGATTGGTCTTTGTGACACAGGTGCTGCAGGCTTGGCCCAACCTCCGCTCATGTCGTTCCCTCTCCTGGGCCGGGCGCTGCTGTCAATGTCCCCATGCACTCCTCCGCCTCTTGCAGGCCGCTGTCTCGCCTGTACCGAAGATACGAGCCATGGTTACCACGAGAAGCAACAAACTGGTCTCATGTAGGCCTTGGCATGTAGGCCTTGGAGTATGCCTCAGGCCGCACGGCATATCGGTATTGCACCACACCAAAAGCCTTCCATACCATGCTGTCTCGTGGTACATGAGACGGTGGCTTCGCGTCCGATTGCTTTGAATTGGCACGACCAAATAAAAGAACAAATAAAAAAAAAAATCAGTGCGGGAGTGTGGGGAGGGCAGAAGCTAGCGAGGGCGGGACGCAGTGATGGTGATGGTAATGGAGGGTGGTGTCTCCATAGGTGCAGCTGCAGGTAGAGAGCGCCCGTCACATACCTGGGCTATCGCTAATAATTGCCTGGTCCGATAGGCTCTGGGGGCCCAACCAGGCCGGGTCTCCGCCCGCTCTCCTTCGGAGTGCGATTTTCGGGGCGGTGGCTTGGAGACGGCGATCGCAGGACTGCCATTGGGATTCGGGACCGGGACCGGGAATTGGAGGAGGGGAAAGTGAAGATGGGAAAGAGGAAAAAGCAATCAATTACTTTTTTCAACCCTCCCCAAGCATCAAATGGGGTTTTCTTTCTTTGGAAGGGGGTGAAGGGAGCAAATCAAGGGCCAAATGATGCGGTCGGGCACCCGTCGGGAATTGTCTCAAAAGAAGGGGGGGTGTGTTCCCAAGGCAAGCCGCACGTCAAGAGGCTGTTGTGTTGGAAGAAGAGGAGGAGCAGGAGGAGGAGCAAACCAGGACAATCAATCGATTGGAAGATGACAGGGATGCAGGGCTGCAAGTCACTTTGTCTGGCGGGTACAGCATAGGTACGTGGACACGATGGGCATGGTCGTGGTGGTAATGGTGGGTGGTACGTGATGGCCAGATGGGGAGAGAGAGGAGGGGGTGGTGCAGGGCTTGCGTGTTAGTGGTGCATAGTCAGGCTGTGGAAAAAAAAAAAAAAAACCAAGACAACGGGAAGCAGCAATCGGACGCTGAACAGGAAATGCAGATGTGCAAGGAGCAGGGAGGATGGCAAAAGTGAGGCAAGCAGAAACCAGAAAAGCTGCGAGCCAATGGTTGATTTTTTGTTTTGTTTCGAGTGGGTTGAACGGCTAGGGTTGATGCGCTGTCCTGTCGGGCAAGTTGACTGACGACGCGCAAAGTCCATAATTCCGCAGAGCCATAGATTTCGCTTGCTCGCACTCGCTATTGTTATTAAAGAGCGGTCGGTCGGTCAGTGGTGTGCCTAAGTGAGCCGCGCGCCCTACGGGATGCGTGGTGGTGGCCCAAGCTCCCCTTCCCCCCCGCCGCCCGGCTAGCTCGCCCGCTTTCCCAGATCGTATCGGGGGGCGGGCCCCACGCCACCGCGGGCGTGATCCTGGTCGGGGGCCGGCTGGCTGTCATCTCAGACATTGATGGGAGAAAACATCGGACACGGGCCACAATGCCATTCGCGAATCCCTTTCTGGGAGGCAATACCGTGGGCCGCGCACCGCAAGGCGCACCCGCAGAGCCACAGCAGGAAGGACGGACGGGCGGAGGGGGTGCGCAGCCGAAAAGTCGTCAGGCTGGCGGTTCGTGTCGCGAGGTGGTGGTTGTTGCGATGGTTGTAGTGGTGGTGTCTGTCCGACGCCGGCCTGCCTTTGAGGGGGGGGGTCCATGAAACGCAGTGACCATGCACTGCGACGGCCTGAATGGACGGAGGATGCTACCGCAGGCAGTGCCCGCGCGGTGCAAGAGCAGAGGAAAGCCAGGCCCATGCCTCGTCGTCTGCCACGGTCCTTTAATTCATGGGCTCGGCCGAGTCGAATAGAGTTGAAGTTGATGGACCGACAACGAAACGCTTGGGCAGCTGGTTCCTCGGAGGCCGGGCCGAAGACTCTAGCTCAGGGCACACCCCCAGGGCCCCGGTTTAGGGTGCGAGTTAGCGTTGTGGTGGTGGGGGGAGCAGCAGCGGGGGGATCGCCCTCCAACCGCCTTTAGCGTCCTTTTTTTAGCTCCTGCGCACAAGACAGGACAGGATAGGACAGTACCAGACAGCACAAGACAGCAGAGGACAAGACGAGATGGCAGGGTGCATGTCTTTGTTGCCGCTGCTGACTTGTGCGCATTCCGCTCGCAGCCTCGACAATGGCGTAGCTGAGTCCGAAAAGTGCAGCGCCTGCTCATCATCGCGGCGCCTTTTTTTTTTTTTTTTTTTTTTTGCTTTTTTCTCTTTCGCTGCTTCCTTTTTTCTGGGGCCGCTCAATTTCGGGCGCTAGAGACGGAGCGAGCGAGGCGGAGAAGACGACCTCTTCGATCTCCCCGCAACGAGCCCTTCGTCAGCGCTCTCTCCAAATCTTACTAAAGCTTGCCCCCCTCGTTACCACCGGCCTGGAAGTGAAAAATCCCATCTCAACTGCCGCGACCCAGACATTCCCACACGAGCCCCCCTGGACCACGGCGAGCTAGCTCAGCACGCACTGGAGTACGCGCCCCCGTCACTTACACGCTTGCGATTTCACATCCTTCACCATGACTGCAACCCCGTTGAGACCTCCTTTGGCTTTAATCAATGCCGCTCTCCAGGGCAGCAGGATTAGGGCCGCCAGAAATACGAACCAAAATAAACAGCAAGTTTCCTCCGAAGTGGTGCGCCTCTCTCTCTCTCTAACCCCCCATGTGCTCCTCCTCTCTCCCCCCATGTAAATCCTGACGATGCCAAAAAATGTCTAACGCGCGCCGGAAATAGCACCCACCCGCTAACGGGGCCTTGCAAGATGCGGGTAAGAAAGTCCCTAGCCGCTGCCGGCAGTGTGTATCGATTGTGTAGCTAATTCCGTGTCTCCTTTAGTCGCCGGGGACATGATTATTCTTGCTTGGGGCATGTTTGACATTAGCGAGTGCATCCGCTGCATCAGGGAAGACCAGTTTAGGCGCCCTGACCTGGGGTATCTGCTGGACATGTGCGGTGGCACATTTTCCCCCGGCACAGTGGCAAGCATTGGGATACAAATTGTGAGTTTAGGGATCAACCCCCCCCCTTCCCCCTTCCTCACCCTGGACCGCTTAATCGTGTCCAACGTGGCATCAATTAATCGTGTATAAAAAAAATTAGATCGATCGGATGCAACAGATCCACCAGAACGACATTGTGCTCTGTGACATGAACCTGTCCAACTTTTGCCTCGGCCCCACTATGTGGGAGGGCTCCGACGAGTCTGGCACCATATTTCTCGTCGACCGCGGAACTGCGCGGTGCACCTGGGAGCGCGACCACGGGGACCCGCTCCTTAAGAACATCATGTTCATGAGCGTCGCCGCCCACGTCGGCAGACCGATCGGCCCCTGGGACGACCTGCAGTCCGTCATGTTCCTGCTTTTCTACCTCCTCCAGGGAGAGCTGCCCTGGCAGAACCTCAACTCCCCCACCAAGCAGCAGGACATGGTCAAGGCCTGCATCATGAAGGAGGTTGCCAAGTCCTCCGACCTGTACGTGGGCGACTGCGACGGCTTCAACCAGCTTCACGACTACATCTCCAGCCGCAGCGCAGACACGCCCGACTATACCCACCTCCGAAACCTTTTCAACCTTGTTCTCAGGAGGGCCAATGAGCTCCACCGCGGCTTCTTTGACTGGGAAGTGGTCGAGCAGCAACAACAACAGCAACAACAACAGCAGCAGCAGCAACAATAGCAACCCCCTTTATACACATAAATCATGATTCTCCCTCCCTAGCTTTGGGATACTGTCCCGCCCACCCCCTTCTTGATCAGGAGGGCGCAGGGCGGTTTGCAGAAAAGCCATTTTAACGGCCGCAGACTAACGACGCACGGATAAGGATAATGATGTGGGCTTGGAGTTTAGGAAACGCTCTTCTGAGAGAGGGCCTGGAAGCGTAGGATTGGGAAACAATTTGGGAAATTGTCCATTCTGATTCTTTTTTTGTTGTTAGTCTTTTTTGACTTGGGTTTTATTTTATTCTTAAATTTCATCATATATCTTAATCGTCTTTGAGAATTTTGTCGTGCCATTTCACTCTCTGTCCTGTGTGAACACACACTGCACTGCAAATTGGAGATGCCATCCCCAACAGGATGGCTGTCAAGGCGGAACCGCCCCTCTCAAGGGCAAACGCGGAAACCTGGGCAAAGATTCCATTCCGCACTCGGTATGGCGAGGGGCCGCCTACACCGGTCCAGGGAATGTCCGTCAAGTTCTCGCCCAGATGCGCTTGCGGGCGTCAGCGGCGAGTGTCTCAGAAACTCCGTCATACACGTCATTGTCTTCTCTTCTGGCCGGCTATCTCGTGACGCCACATCTGACATGGCGGCGGCACGTGAAGGAAACCCCGAAATAGTTGCTTTTTATCAGGCTCTGGAAGGGACTGGCACGGTGGACGTTGGGATGGGCAAAAAAAGAAAGCGCACGGGTGGACGCCTATACATAGCAAAGCCCAGATCAATGTTGGAGCGTGCCGACCGAGGGACGAGTTTAGAGGCTGGCTGGACCAACCCTGTTTCAGCTCAACTCCACACAACCACAACCCGCAACCAACAGCCCAGCCCACACAACCCTCGGGCCACTAATCTGCCACTGGCGGCGGGACAGGGTCTTGTTTTTCGGGGGGGCCTCCCTCGTCAATCTCGGGTGACATGGTCAGATTCGATCCCCGGGGGGGAGGGATGCATGGGTTAGCAAGGTGCCGTGATGAGGTTTTGGAGCGGCGAAAGGCTATTTGGTTGGTTGCTTTTTTCTTCTCGCTTTCCCACCAAGCATCCCGCTCTCTCGCATCTCATCCACTCCACCAGCAGCAGCTCCTTTGCACATTCTGCGTCAATGTGATACTCTCAGTTGATGCAAAATCCGCGACTTGGCCAATTACCACAACCGCAGCAAGCCATGAATGAGCGATTTTCTTGTCTGCCAGCCTGCCTGCCAGCCCGCCAGCTTGCCAGGGAAATGGAGACAGGAATGCCGAAGTTTTTCGGAGCTGCACAACCACCAAGGCTCGCAGGAACCTCGCTCGTAAAAGAAACCCCCTCCCCACACATGCCGGGCGGATTGGGCCTATCCCAACGACAGCGGGGTCTCAGAAGGTGTAGGCTCCGAGGGCGTCGATCGCCGCCAAGCATACAGCTAGTCATGACACTGTATTTTTGCGGGTTTCGGGTGCGAGAGGGGGGAGTGAGGAGAGGAGAGGGGGAGGGGTGGCCGGCTAAAAACAGCGAGATTGCAAAAGGCCGCTCCCGTACGTCGTCTCGGGTCGGGACTCTCTGTCACTTGTCGCGCCTGCGCACATGGTATAATTCAACGTTGACGGTGACCAGGTGTGCCGTCGCAAAGCAAACTGCCGGACAGCGGCTGTGCCCCCCCCCCCCCCCCCCCCCCCTCTCTTAGTTGGAGGAGGGGGAGGGGGGTCGTTGATTGAACCGGGTTCGTCTCGCAGATAGATAGAGGCAAAACGAGTCACGCCCCTCGCCAGGATCCCAATTCACAGGCCCGGAGATATTTTGGTGGGCTGCTCGTGGGGCCGCTTCCCAGCCCGCTAGCGCACATCTGCTAGTGAACCAACCAGCTCGACAAGAGAGGGAGAGCCGGGGGTGTCCCAGATAGCGTGATCACACTGTGAACGCACATACATACATGTACATACATACGTCGCAACCATCTCGCCACGGCGGACTCCCTCTGAGGGACGGATGCCCTGGGGAATGCTCTGGGGGCAGCAAGAGGGACAATGCACAATTCTGTCCAGCAGGGGAGCGCAGTTGGCTGGCTTGGCGAGCGCGGGACCAGCCTGAATTCTGACATGGACATGGACATGGGCATGGTTATGCATCTGGACGCAAATCCATGAGGGCCTGTGGATACCGAGCCTGCGAGGGTTGTTGGTTCCCGGCCGTGTGATTCGTGTGATTCGCTCGCGGCTGCAAGAGAGGAGGAGTCGCCTGTGTGTGTTATTAGCTGGCTGTCTTTGTCACGCCGCCACTCTGCCGCTTGTTATGTCGGCTGCCAGCCTGGTATGACAGAAGCAATTCCGCCAGCCCAGAGCATTACCACGCAAGGAGCTGCGATTTTCTCTCCTTCTCTTTCTCTCCTTCTCCCCTCTTGGGAGGAGGCACCGAGATCAAGACACAGCCCAGCCTGGTTTGTCTGATGCCCCAAACCCTTTTCTGCCATTCCCACCTCATTGTCGGAACCGTCATCACACCACTAGCTCGACAGCCATGGACCTGGACGAGCCGCAGCCGTACCGCAATCGGCGCACCGTCGCCCATCGCGAAGCTGATCGCGCTGCCGCGGCCCTGCTGCCCCCCAGGCCATTGATGGCGAGAACCCAAAACATGATGCTGCTGGACAGCAGAGATTACGCCGAGGGCGAGTCGCCAGCCGGGAAGCCAGACAACCGTTGGCAACCCATTGCGCCCCAGACGGCTCCGGCCCAGGCCGCCTTTGTGTTTACCGGTGACACAACCGCTTCGCAGTTCACACCTCAGTTCGCTGGAGTTCCTCAGCCCGGAGGTACTCCTAAATACCCATTCCCTCCTCAATACACAAACGCTCCCCAGTTTGGAACCGGCCAGCCCATGGAAGCTCCGCAGCACATAACAACCATCCAACGAACAACCACCCCTCAACACCGACAGACAGCCGCTGCGCGACAGAAACCTCGGTCCCTAATACCAGAAGGGGCACAATCATCCAGTGGAGTGCCGCTGAATGAGAATTACGGCTACACGCCCATGGAACCGAACGTCCCGATCCCGAAAAGCGGTCCAGCCCGAGTTGTGCATCAACCAATTGTGCACCAGCCGATTGTGCATCAGTCAGCTCTGCATCAACCAAACCCTAATCCTGACCGTGGTGTAGAACAAGTCAGGGAACTAACACCAAGTGCACCTCCGCCGCCACCACAAGACCCGGATAGGCTTCCAGATCTTGCATACTCGGATTTTATCTCTTCATATGCAGAACCAATCACCCCGCAAAACTTCAAGGCTCGCCTGCAATCTGGAATCGGCCAGCTGCCCGTCTCCATGGTGGAGCAAACCCCTGGGAATCGCAGAGTCCCTATTAGACCTCCACGCAGTGAAGTTGTTAGAGGTCAAAGCCAACAGTTTGGCGCAACGCAATGTGAGCAGATGCCCTCAAGCAATGGAGTGATTCCAGATCAAGGCCAACAATCTAAAGCATCGCAGATGCCTCTGAGCAATAAAGTCATTCCAGATCAAGGCCAGCGATCTAACCCGTCAGAACGCGAGCAGATGCCTCCACCGGCATGGACACGTCGCCCAGCCGTGAATTCCCCCAGAGATGACAGCTTTCAAGGCCTTTCAGACATTGCTTCGGCTGCATTCGCCGCCATGGCTCCGGGAACTGCGGTCACAAGCGACGAGGCTGCGTCATCCATGCCACGGCAACACCAAACACCCCAACCCCAACCTTTTCTCGCATCTATAGAGCCCGAGAGGGTAGCCATTGGAGGTCGCCGAGACAAAGATCCAGCTCGTGATCCACCCAGACAGACGCTGGGCAATAACAGCCCACAAGGACCACCTACAACCTTGACCGGTTCGTCCTCGTCCTTGAGAGACGGCTTTCAAGTAAGCAAGTCTCAGACAGGAGGTCTTGGCCCAAGCAACATCCAATCAACAACTCTCGAGCCGGAAGATGCTGGTCGTGGTCTTCGGCTGGGCACTCCAATTTCAGATAAGGACAAGGAACATAATTCCCAACCCGCCAGCCCCCAGCCGACTGATGCTCAACCACCTCCCCCTCAATCGCTCAGCCCTCGATCAAAACAGGCAATCCGTCCTAGGGCTCAACCCAAAGCCTCTCAGCGCAGTAGTGCTCGACTGCAGAGTCGCAGGCCAAGCAATGATCGCCTGCCAAATGCCGGATTAAGCATCCCCCAGTCGGAAGACCTCCAACTGGAAGACCTCCCGCCGGAATATGGCCAGTCGGATGATTTCCAGCTAGAAGATTCCGAGTGGCAAGATTCCGAACCGGAAGACGCCCTGCCGGAAGATCGCCAGGCCATCACCGCTGACCCGATATCAAAAGGTATTGACATGAGGTCCTCCAGGCTGAAGAAACCAACAGCCACGCCTAGACAAACCAGCTCTCAGCGAAAAGGAAAGGGTATTGACACAAGCTACCGCAGGCCAGAAGAACCCCGCCCAACCACTCCAGAACCAACTGATCCGGGACCAAGCGGTTCGAGGCAACGATATTTTCAGCAAAACACATCAGATCCAGGCCCTTCCAGTGCTCGGGAGGCCACTGAGCGGGAAACTCATGTGCCGCTGAGAAATAGCCGGCCCAGCCAAGTTAAAAAGGCCAAGCGAGGAGGAAAGAAGGGTCCGTCACGCAAGAGCACTGGAAAGGGTATGGGTGGCGGGGATAACGAGCGCAGGCTAGACCGTTCTCTGCCACGGCGTAACTGGGCACAGGAATACTGGATAGGGGCAGAGGCTACTCAGAGCGCGGCCACAGACCCTTACCCAGAGCTGGCCGATGCATTTATTGTCCACCCAAGGAATCCCGAAGATATCGACAGCTCGTCGCCAAGTACTGATTACGGTGCTCTGGACGAGAGTGTGGGGAATTTTGGCCATGTAGTGATTCAGACTTCCGACCCTTCCAAGCCTGAGCGCAGGCCTACGCATTTCCCCAGGAGGCCCAAACACGAGCCAAAGCCTGGTGAAGAGTTCTTTGGGAAATGCAACGAGTGTAGAACGCTGGTAGTACGTTAGGGCATCCGTGTTGTTGTTGTTGTGATTGGACGGCGTCCAACCCTGACCTCCTTCTAGCAAGTTGAGAGACTCTCTTACAAACCCGTGAATGTGTGCGAGAAGTGTATTCGGACGACGGATGTGCTTGCCGACTTCGTCCCCCCGACAAAGCACCGCCAGATCCAAAGCCCTAATCTTCCGCCACTAGAACGCCCCTCGAAAGCCCGCCGCCTCGCTTCTCCGGTGAGGAGCCCCGAAGGGCCGTCAGACTTACCGAGTCCACTTCCGAGTTGGGCAGTCCCGGACAGCCCGGCCACATCCTCCCTCGGCCATAATGACACGCTTGAGATCCCCGAAGAACTATCAGACTTGGAAAGTCTGCCCCCAATCCCTGCAGCCCCGGAGCGCGCAGTTGCATCTTCGACAAATCACATTGATACCATCGAGATCTCCGATGACCTTTCGTCGGACTCTTCAGGCTCGCCCCTGACAAGTCCAGTCCCGGACCGCCCGGCTGGATCCGCGACAAGCCGCCCCGATGTACTTGAAAGCCTTGAAAAGCTCCCAGACCCTTCAGCCTCGCGTCCGGTACAGGAAGCCACGAACCACCTGGCCGAATCGTCGACAAGCCGTCTGAATGCGCTGAAAGGCCCTGAAGGGCTGCCAAACGCTCTGGGTCTATACACATGTAGCACAACCCCGGACCGCTCAATCGCACCCTCGACAAACCATCTCGATCCGCTCAAGGACACTGAAAAGCCGTCGGAACCTGCAAGCTTATCCCCGGAACCCGCGATCCCGGACCGTCCAATCCCATCCCCAGCAGGCCGCTCCAAACCACCGAGTGGCCCCGAGGAACCGTCAGAACCCATCGGTCTATACCCAGGACGCGGGGTCTCAGGCCGTCCAGTCGCACCCCCAGCAAGCCGTCTTCTTCCGCCCAAGAGCACGGAAGAGTCGTGGGAGTGGGGCCCTCCCAAGTCGTGCGGCCATCCTAGTCCATCACAAAGACATGTGGTCCCAGACCATCCAGTCACGTCCTCGACACATCACCCTCCGCCTCCAAGCCTCTCTCATCCTTCTCCAACCGGTATCTCACCACCCATAAGCCCATCTTTCCCTCAGATGGCATCTACCAAGGCTATCTCTCCACCTGAACGATTTCTCAGAGGGCATGTACCATCCCCTATAACGCTTTCGCCACAGGCTCGTTCCTCCAGTCGGCAATTGTCGTTGCCAATCACACCTACTTCAACCTCAGCCCCTAATTCCAACGCCTCCTCGTATCCTACACGCCAGACGTTCCATCCCCCTCAGGCTCTCCCTCAAATTCTTCCTCAGGCTCCTCCTCAGGCTCCTCCTCAGGCTCCTCAGGTGCTTCCTCAAGCGTTTCCTCGAGCGCTTCCTCAAATTCTGCCTCAAGCTCCTCCCCAGGCTCCCCCCCAGGCTCCTCCTCAAACTCCTCAGGCTCCTCCTCAAGCTTTTTCTCCGGCTCCTCTTCAAGCTATCCCTCAAGCTATTCATCAGCCTATTCTTCAACCTCCCCCCCAGACTCCTCGTCAGGCTCTTCATCGGGTTCCTCACCAGGCCTCTCTTCAGGCTCCTCAGGCTTCCCTTCAAGCTTTCCCTCAAGCTATTCCGCAAGCGCTTCCTCAAGTGCTTCCTCAAATTCTTCCTCAGGGTGTTCTTCAAGCTATTCCTCAACCTCTTCCTCAGACTCCTCGTCAGGCTCCTCAGGCTTTCCCTCAAGCTTTCCCTCGGGCTTTCCCACAAGCTGTTCCTCAACCTCTTCCTCAGACTCCTCATCGATCTCCTCCTCGGGCCCATCCTCAGGCTCATCAGACTTTTCCTCCTCGTCCGCCTCAGCCCTTTCCTACTCCACTTGGGGCTGTTCCAATTCCTCCACCAAGAGCTTTTCCTCCTCGGAATTTTCCTCCTCCTTCACCGAGAGCCTTCCCTCCTCCTTCGCCAAGGGACTTTCCTCTTCATAATCATCCTCCCCCTTTGCCTCAGACATTTGCTCCGCCTCCGCCTCAGACCTTTCCCCCACCTCCGGTCCCCTCATACCCGAGCCATTCCCGTGCAAGCTTTTCATATTCGAGCCCCCATCCTTCAGTCGCTCCATTGAATGGGACACCCAATATTCTACCTTCAACTATGCAGCTCCAGACCGAACGCCCAAGTCTACCACGCATTGGGGAGCTGGATCGGCAATTTTCTTCACCATTTTCGGCGCCTCTTCCGGAAAATCGGGGAACTTTCCCTAGAATGCATGGTAATTGACACTGCAAAATGTTCAAGTTTGTTCATTTGATGGCTAAAATTTATCTTGGTTGGTTAAAATATAAAACATGTCAATTTAGCTGCAATCGTATAATTATCGACTTTTGGTGCTTGGAAATCTTGAAACAATTAGTTAGTTGTCAGCTTGGCTTGAAATCTCATTAGCCTGGCGGGAGGGGAATTTCATGGGGATAAACCTCGGTCCAGCTAGTCTAGTAGCCATGACCACTTGCGCGTTATTTTTGCACTCGAGCTGATTGATAACTTGCTGGGCTGGTGCCCTGAGCGTAACCGTTTTTTTGGTGTGTTGTTAGTGCACAAGCCCTGCAAGACACAACTTAGTGGTTAGCAAAGTTGCAGTGCCTTTCTCAGCCGCCAACCACGCAACGTCATCAACACCACCAACACCGACGCCGGTCTCTATCAGTAGCGTCTCCATGGATTCAGAGCCCAAGAAGTTAATATACGAGCCCGAGGAGCTGTCCCCGGGCTCGCCGGTTCCCTTTTGCCATGCCGACGAAGCTGGCTGGACCCCCATGGTCCGCCACTCGTGCACATTTGCACCCCACCACTTCGAAACCATCATGGTGAACCTTGTGCGGAATCCCAACCTCAACTCCAAGTGGCTGTTCCGAGCCGACATTCTGTACGATGACAGTGAGTCGGCCGCCGGTACCAAAGAGGCGCAGTCTGAGCCGCCTCAGACATGGCCGATCCAGGATTTTGCCTGCGAGCGGACCATGGTTCGCAAGCTGATCCCCCGCAACACCATCCGCGATGCGCCGTTGGACCAAACATGCTTTTTTTACAAGTCCTCAGACCCAGAAGCCAACCAAGTAAAGACGCTGGTCGTCTACCGCCCCCACGCCACCGCAGCCGCTGAGATGCCCTTTTACCACCCCAAAGTCCAGGCCATCGCCCAACTGCACGAATGGGATGCCACCACTAACAAGGGCACCATCTCCATTCATTTCCTCCCTCTCCAGGACGCCGACCGTGCGGACCAGGCAAAGCTGGGAAGAATCGCCTATCACTTGCTGGAAATTATCCACAAGCATGGACACACAACAGCTGCCGGATACACCAAGAGGGTGAACCACGACGTTGTAGTGCCCCGAGAAAAATTCCAGGACCGGTATTCCGAGCTCAAAAACAAATACGCCAGAGCCCTGGTGGAGGGCTGGGCTGAGACCACGGACCCGGCTAAGCATGTCTTTGAGGACTTGGGCATAGCGGCATTCCTGATTGAGCTCTGGGCCGAAATGTATCGGGACAGTGCGTTTCCCGGCTTCGTCGACATCGGCTGTGGAAATGGTCTGCTCGTCTACGTCCTGCAGCAGGAGGGATACTCCGGCTGGGGGTTTGATGCCCGAGAACGCAAGTCTTGGGCACAGTACAAGTCGACGACGCCATCTGGAGACTCTCTCCAGCGACTCCTCCTCCTACCCAGCGTGGTGCCAAGAGAAGCCACATGCGAGGGAGGTGGCCTCGCGAGCGAGGAGGATATCCACAGCGGCATCTTCCCGGAGGGCACCTTTATCATTTCGAACCATGCCGATGAGCTGACCCCGTGGACACCGATCCTCGCCACAATCTCCCAATGCCCATTCATCATGATTCCCTGCTGCAGCCATAACCTCACTGGAGAAAGGTATCGCGCGCCTCCGCCCCGCGACAGGACGAAGGGCCAATCGGCATTTGCCTCGCTAGTTGATTGGGTCACCAGAATCGCCGAGGACTGTGGATGGCGGGTCGAAACGGAGATGCTGAGAATTCCAAGCACCAGGAACACTGGGCTTTTGGGACGGGGCCGGACCAAAACTGCCGGCGAAGTGGATATCACGGCCATCATGCAGAAGTACGGTGGCGTCGCGGGCTACTACTCGAACGTGATAAAGCTTCTCAAAACGGCACCTCGCGGCCATTAGCTTGTAGAGTCGGTTGAAGATACCCCATTTCTCATCTCTTTCTCCCAAGCTGTCCTGAGCCTCGCCCGGACCTCCCGTGCAGACCAACAAAAGAGAAGGAAACTGAACCACATCGACCCCACCCTGTTGCGCCACCTGGCATGCGGCCTTTGCCCAAGTCTGCAGGCTGCTCTTCTAGGTGTCCAAATATGTCGATCGCGTCGGCCCGGTTGGTGGCGCAGAGACAGTGTCCAAACACGCAAATCCTGGACCGCGCCAAATAGAGAACGGGTCTCGTCCTCCAAGCTCTGTGCAAGGAGGCGACCATGTGCTAGTCATTCAGCTGCGTCTCTGTAAAGGGCCAAGCCGCTTGCACGGCTCATTAGGCATCGTCCCTAGTGCCCATTACGGTCGTTATCGCATACAGGCGCAACTAGCGCCGATTCTCCGCAACACACACCAGGCCTGTCACTGTGCCAAGTTTCGTTGAGCCCATGCCATAGCCAATGCTGGAGTGTGGAATTGCCGATTGTCTCACGTTGGTGGCATGGCCCTCTTTGAGAGGGCTGGCCAAGGAAAAGTTTCACGTATTGGCAGAGCCTAGCCGGATGTGATGTGCCAGGCTGATTAGCGGAGGAGAGTATGCTATGTTTGGACCGATAGGTTTTGCCGGGGTGTGGCGTGGACGGGTGAACAACCGGTGGGATGTATCCGTATCGTGCGAGCGTTGTTATAGCTACCTCCCCTACATCAATTGAATATGTTGACTTCGGAGACTCCCCCGACCCTCTGAGTGGTGGGCAGAGTTGAGCCCAGTCAGCCGGCCGGCCAGACACCTAGGCGGTAGATGACCTCCTGAGTGCAGAGGCGCCTGGATTGCTGATGTATATTGCTTTTGGAAACTGGGCTCGGTCAGAATTTGGCTCGAGGGCTTGTAGGAGATGCGTCGGGGAGAAATGGCGCGGTCCCGCGTCATGGCCAATTGTGATTGAGGCGTTCCATCGGCTGGAGCATGCTGTGATGAGAATAGAAAAATACAAGTTTGTTGGGAACTAGAAGATGGGCTCACGATAGCTCCACAAAATGCGCGTGGCCAATCAGGTCCGTAGCAAAGATGGAAGGAGCACCCAGCAACCAGGTAGTGCTATCCAAATTCCCTGTGGCTTAGCCATACAGGCCTTGGCAGTGCTGTGGGCTGGCCCTGACAACAGCCATTGTTGGGGGCTCAAAGCGCTGAAGATGCTGAAGGCTTGTTGTGTGGTGTGCCGCAGTTGTCGCTATTCGTGTATGACGGCTCTGCAGATGAATACGGTCCGTCAATCAGTCAATCAATGGGATGTCTAAATTCTGGGAAGTTGACCACCATATGGATAAAGCACTTCATGCGTATTTATTTTGGGAGGGTTCTGTGGTTAATATCCAGTCTAAGTGCTACGATGAGGCGTGCTCCTATGATTCAAGGTGTGCCTTGGTTGTTGGTGATGGTGTCGTTTAGGAGCACATCTGGTGGCACATAGGAGAGAGTAACATCCACCTTTGCAAAAAGAAGAAATAAACCATGCAACATTCTAGTCTGTTATTTTATGTATTGTTTTACCATTAAATATTTTCTTTATTTTTTTATTTTTTAAAAAACTTTTTGCAACCATGCAACATCAAATTTTGGGGTTGTGACGCAGACTTAGGTTGGAAACACTAGGGTGATGCTCGTGTTGTACGACATACACCATACCACCATGGCACATACGAGCGGTCACGCAACCACCGAAAAGCTGCCCCAACGTAACTGTAGCATTGAAGCTTATTTCTATCGGAGAATCAGCACACACCTGATTACTGGACCATCGACCGACAGCAAAAACGGCTGGCTTCATCCATCCATCGTCCTCTCGCAAACCGCTACCCTATACCATTCCTGTTCCATCGACAGAAGAAAAGCACGAGGATTCCTCTCAATCAATTCCTTTTTTTTTTCGCGTTTTAATTCAATATTCTGTTGCAATCGACAGGTTGTGCAAGCTTCAGCTCAAGGTGCCGCACGGTAGTAGCGAGCGCCGAGTGACTGGGCGAGTCGTTGGGTTCAGGGTGAGCAACATGTTTAGTTTTGTTAACCATGACACAAACGGTTCCACGATGGCCTCAACTCCAAGAAAACACAGAACTATAGTCTTCCCCTGAAATTATTGGGCGAGTGACTGAAAAGAGACAATAGGAGACCCTTCAAACGCGCGCGGTCGTTGGCAAACGTTTGCTCCAGCACAGCCGATACAATGGTTGCAATACGACAACGACGTGAACACGTCAACAATGGGTGAGAAAAGTCCAAAAAAGTTTACAATTCACAATTTCAAACGATAATCTGACTGGGGAGTATATAGTTTCCGCGTGAGAGAGCAGCGGGTGCTCCTCAACGCGGACCGAATCATCATCGTCTCTCGCCCGCACTGCTCCAAGAAGACCGAAACCCCGCGACGCTACAGACGACAGCAACCCGGACCGATAAGAATGGAAGAATCCGATAAGGAAGATATCCGACGCATGACACTGGCCCTCACGGACCAGACCACCATTGAGCAGCTTTCCCGTGCCGGGCACGCTGCGCAGATGAAGCGCGAGGAGCTGCACGCGCTTGCTCGCCGGAACCAAGAGCTCCGAGAGCAGCGGGAGCAGCAGGCGCAACAGGCGCAGGACGAGCAAGACTCCGAGCCAGAGTCAGGAGATGACGACGATGGCGACAAGGATGATGATGAGGACCCTGGCTCGGAGGAGGACGAAGAGAATGACAGCGACGAAAGCAGTAGTAGCAGCGAGGATGATGAGGAGGAAGACGATGACGAGGAAGGTGATGACGAAGACGAGATTGAAGGATCCGACGCTGGAGACCCCAGGGACTCGCAACTCCAGCAGTGAGTGCTGCTAGCGGGTAACGATGTTGCATCGTGAGCCTCAAAAAGGGGGGGAGGTGATGGAAAGGGACCCAAGTTTTGGTCCCTTTAACCTGAAAACCAGGAACAGTACCCCCTTCTTTGAAACGGTTTCGATTTAAAAGTTTTACTGAGGGTTAGTTTATGCCCTCTTTCTTTTGGGCAATTTTACACTATTTGTTCTAACAAATGTTGTTGCGAGCAGATGTTCCAATGGCAATTTCCCTTGCACACGGTCTACGGTGATGGTTTGGGCTGGCACACTCAGAATGAGGCTCTAGTGGCTAGATTATGGTAGTCAATCCAAGCGTGACAGTCACTGACTGACACAATGTTTCTCCCTCGGCGATGTGCGTGTGCCCACCTCAGACACAGTGACCGAAATACACATGTCACCACATTTAAAAGCCCGCCATCCCGCTCTGTTTTTCCGGTCCGTCTCTGACGGACAGAATGGAAGAAGCGAGAGAAGGTGGGAACAGTAGACGCCTCTCTGGTGGCAGAGGTGGTCGGGGCATGCCAGACTACCTGACTTTCTTTCTCCTCTCCATCTCGGCGTCAAGGCTCTCTGGAGAACGACAGAGCGGGTGAATGCAGGCCACAGTGTAAGGACTCGAGACATTGAGGCGCACATACGTCAGGGAAGTATCGAGCTGGAGGCGAGGTTGAGTCGAGTGGCATTGGCCCCCCGGACAACAGCCCTGAGGCGGCATGGTGCATTGCGAAGGGGGGCGTATTGGGGCGGCACCCCCTCCTCCTCTTCCTCTTCCTCGTATATGGCCTAGGCAAGAAGTCGGAGGCATCTCGAGCATCTGCATTGCCCCCCGCCCCAAGTGCTATACACTCTGCAAACGAGCATTTCTCGGTGTAAGTCGATATTGGGCGGGTAGCCGCGTTGAATAGGCATCTTTGATTGGATGACAGGGGGTTCTTCGATGCAGAGACCAGAGACATTCACGATCATCGAGACGCCCTGTTGCCCGACAAGCGCTACGCACGCCCCCCCCTGCGACTTGGCCTGCGCTCGCTTGTAGCGTTGCTATAAACTAGAGCGTCAGATGGGTCATGAAAAAGAGAGACATAGAAAAAAGGAAAGACAGAAAAGTAACCTGTCAAAAATGCTTGTGTTGGAGAGATTCCATTTTGAAGTGGTGGTGTGGGGCCGGGAGAGCACCCTGCGACTTGATCGCATCGGTCAAAACGAAACCAAGTGGTGTGTGAGGTGGACCGGGGTGGGTTAGACAGGAGAAGGAAGAAGAAGACAGAAGAAATAAAAAAAAATAAAAAA